>JACTOM010000048.1:993287-1025538 GCA_015832385.1 Elymnias hypermnestra | reverse complement strand
ATATATATATATATATATATATATATATATATATATATATATATATAGAGAGAGAGAGAGAGAGAGAGAGAGAGAGAGTAGAAATCATAAGGAATAAATAGCCTCTCACCAACTTAGCGCGCATTTATCTTAGATTGTATCATCACTTACCATCAGGTTAGATTACAATTAACCGTTAACCTGTTAACAATAAAAAAAGCCATATAGAAATCACACTTGTTGAATAATGTTGCCTTCGCCGAGCGTCGCAAGGTCTAGACAGGTATATAATAACATAATACATAAAGCTTTTATGAGAAATGTCTCGAAGTACCTGAAAATTAATATCACGTTGAGTTTCAATGGTGTAACACGTTACTAAAGGTGACATTGAACAGTGTACCTTTTCGTCTTGAATTAGAAATAATCAGGGTATAAACATAATCGTGGCGCCAGAAAATTGCTTGGAAGTAATAACAAAAATAATAATTTGCTTGTTTAGGTTTACTGAATAACATACGATTACGACTAAAATACTTCTTTAGGCATAATTGACTGTCTACGGGTTTACAAATTATACCTAACCTCCACGAATATTTATATAATAGAAATATAACAACAACCATTTTATATAAAATTCCCGCAGGAAAATACTTAGGGAGGAAAAAAATTTAGTCTGAAACTACGTTTCACACAAAGATCGTTAAATAGGAATAATTTTATAAATATATATTGCATATAACATGTTTTTTGTTTTATCTTTTAGTTATTGGATGTCTAAAAGAGGTTTTTCATTAGTAATGAATAACAACAATACGTTCTAAAATATTAAACATTTCTTTTACAATTATGTGGATACAGATGCAACGATAGCTGACTTAATTTATTATCAGGCATTTAAACAACAGCAAATGAAGAAAAAAAGATATTCAACGTTAAGACTAAGATTATAATGATGACATAATACTGAAACGAGAAAATTTGATATCCCCAAACTGACGAGATTGAATCTGTATTGATTTCAAAGTCAATCATAATGAAAGGATGACAATGGATAATGAAAGACCTATAAATTATACGAACTAACAATTAAAAAGCTGACATATTGAATTTTTAAAATTAGTTTTAATATGAACATGAATACAAATTTATTACAGATTGTCAAAACAATTTAAATGCAGCGCTTCCACTTTAAAATGCGTCACCACTTCTTTCCAATTAGTGTTACGGTAAAGCTCAAACATGTCACGTATATTAAAATAAGGGCATAGTGAAATCGTGTAACAAGTGGAACATAATCAAATATGACGACTGAAGGATTATGCAAATTACTTTGTGATGTCGCCCACACTACTTGAAGTGGAAAACATGTGTCAAAGAGTAAAATATGCATATAAAACCAATCGATTTCCAGAGACTTCATCACAACAGGTAACTTAAACTTTTATCATTTTGGATATTGTAAATTAAAGCACAGTCATTAATGTCGAGTGAGACCGCTAAGCAATTTTTGAGGTGAAAATTTATTTAGGCGCTCTGATTACTTTATTTTGTGGATATTTAATGCGAGGGAGTCCACTACTATATTTTAATTTATTATGTTATAACACATTTTAGAAAATAATTTTTATATACATATATATTGTAAATTTTATTATGTTATGAATACCCAACAAAAATACTTGATTTTCGTGTTACTAAGCTAGTCCTGATGAAGTTTTCACTTCTGTGATATAGTCTTACACACACTCCACGTTCTTTGTATGTATATATTTAAGTATAACGTTAGCCTAACCGAATTTAAATATAAGCGTATGCGCAAACAAACACGCAGCCTCCTTTTCTGTACTGGCATAATGCGATGAGACTACCAGTCCAACACAAACGAAGTGAGATTAGATTCTATTTTTTGAGACTATTTCTAGCCTTGATTATAAGTCAACCTTTTATACATAATAAAACCTGATATATTTTTTTTTCTTGAACTCTTTATTAATACCCGAACTAACTGGACATTGTATCGACGAGACATGACATAGTATAACAAATTTTTCAAGGTAAACGTAAGTAGCAGTCTATTAACGTCCCACTGCTGGGCACAGGCCTCCTTACTCATATGAGAGAGTGTGTTTTGAGCATAGACCCACCACGCTGTTCCACTGCGGTTTGGCAGGCATAATACACACGTGTACTCTCATTTCCTTCACTCTAATAGTCCGACGTGACGGCAATCTGACACGACCGGAGAGAGATCAAGCGCAGGACCGACGGCTTAACGTGCTCTCCGAGGCACGGGGATGGATCGCACCGCTAAATTTTTCCCAACTTCGGGCAAATATTGAAAAAATCTTAATAGAAATCTCAATATCGATTTTTGAAGTGGCCTGACCCGGGACTGGAACCCACGACCTAGTTTATCAAACAAATTGCACTTATAATTTCCTCCAAGTTACCGATACCGATTAAAGTAGAAATCTGTCCCTATGGCTCTTCAATCTTCCCGTATCCTCAGAGACCGGGAAATTTGTGATAAACGTTACTATAAAGAAAGCGGAATTTTTGCAAGAAATGTATCACTTACCTGATAAATCTTCAATGGTAATGAAGATCACAATGTGAAGATCTTTTTAGATACTAGCAATTCACATTCTCTTATGAAACTCGGATCATCCTGCGAAAGAAATTTTTATTACTTTATTTTTTTATTATGCATAAGAATGAAATCAGTCTATACTTAATATAAAGATAAACGAACTTCTTAAAATACATAAAACGCCACAAAACTGCTGTACGAGAGGTTTCTAAACTTATAGGAACAAAAATATTTTAATTGCCTTATCTAATATATAAAATTTCCCTGTCACAATGTTAGTTACCGTACTCCTCCGAAACGCCTGTACCGATTTGTACCAAATTTTATATGCGTATTCAGTAGGTCTGAGAATCGGCTACTATCTATTTTTCATACCCCTAAGTGATAAAGGTTGTTGACCATTAATTTTTTTTTTATTTGTTTTACGAATTTTTTTTATTTATTGTGATACAGCATACAAAAATAAACACAACCCTAAATTTTCACCTTTCTATCACCATCCCCTATTTTTTAATAGCGATTAAGGTAATTATATGGCAAAAGAACATTTGCTGGGTCAGCTAGTAAAAATATATATTTGCGTTAAAAAGTTAAGTCAATCGCGAACAATTGTGAAAATCGCTTCTCAATTAGATTCGTTACGTCGTGACCACGATCCTTGGAACTGGGTCGAAATATCGACAAAATTCAAAATACGCCATCGCGATAAGTACCCTTTAAAATACTCAATAAATTTATAAACCACGAAAATTTACGTTTAAAACTTAAATTACATGATGAAATTTTATCTAGTTTAAATACTAATTTATTGTAATTAATTATATCGAGCTAATTACGTCGAACTACATTTCTTCAGCGCAAAGTTTTCCAATAATATGCAATCTTCACTAATTTGTTACGGCACTTTCGACAAATTTAAGTAATAAGCTACGATAGGAATTTTTCACATCGTACGTCATCTTAATTTCGCTACAAAATGTTTCACGAAGCGAAAGTTCATACGAGATATGAACTAAAATATTAGCAAAAGCGGAACTACAAGGTTGGAAAGGAATTTAAATATCATTTATTAAATTTTACAAACTCGTAGTCTCAAACTTTAAATATGCACTTTTTTAGGTCATATTAACACAATATTAAAAGTGTCAGCGATAAAGCCAGCATTAAAATTCAGCTTCGTCTTAATATTATCACGAAAAAATTCTGAAGTGTCAACTACATCTCCATGTGACTCGTAACTTCCGTGCAATTGATTCAGGTGTCTCATAAATTAAATACACACCGACAGATGGAGATACAATGTTTTTTAAAAAGATATGTAACAGTTTAGTTGACCAAGAGATTAAATATCAACAATTTTTTTACTACAACGCTAACGTAATGGTACCATTATTCGCTTTGCGGGACTTCCGGGTTCGTTCAAGTAATTTTGTGACATTATATTTTCTAATTTACCTTATTTAATATTCGAACAAATAACAAGTAACAATAAATTTTCCGTATCAATATGTTATTACATCAAAAAGGCTTATGCAAATAGAAATAAGCTATAGCGGACTTTTTTTTACAACTTTTCAAGAATAACAAGCTCGTCACACATGATTGTTGCGTAATTGTAATCGTTTCCGCACCCCTTTTCTACAAATTAATCAAAAATTTACTCCAAATTTAAAGTATATATTTATTGTAATATATTTTTTCTGTATTTGTATACATATATTTCACTAAAAAAAATTTTTCGTTACAACATGTGTAAAAACTTGCACTACAATGCAATTACAATGTTTTTCTATGAAGAACAATCACAAACTACTGCAAAATTATGTTATTTTTATAAGATTTTTATTTCACTACTCACGCAAACATTGATATACTATCCGCTACTATTTCATCTTATTACAAACAAAAAAAAACACTACTACTACCAACAAAAAAACAATCGCAAAACACTCCGCTATAAAATATTTTTGTGGTATTTTTATTTACCTACAAAAGAAAAAGATTGCACTACATTGTACTATCATATCAATGCCTTTCTACCTTCCAAAATTTAATTATATTCTGTGATATATTTTTTAACCTTCTTTTTTCAATTCCTAATATTAACTCACACTCTTTGTGTCAAATCTTGTTCAAATTTTGATCAGAAATAAATAATTATACTTTCAAATCTAGTGGTCTAGCACCAACCATTAAATCTATGTGATGAAATTTTCTGTATTCAGCAATGTGAAATGTGAAGTAAATAAGATATAAATAAAACGGATTATTAATGACAAAAATTATTAACGTACTTCAGTGAAATTTAAAGGCACTTAAAAAGCAATTATTAATGGAAATACTGTTGGATAATGTGTTCTGAAGGGTTTCAATTATAAAAGGCCACTTGAAATGGTTTCCATTTAACTAAAAGGCAGACCGGCTGTGTAAAAACTGTGGCATATATTATACAAAAACCTTTTTTTATTTAAATGGTATGATACCCAAAGTATATAACTAGTCATATATCTGCCTCCTTTATGTCTTTCTATAATTCGAGATCAGCTATGATCAGCGACTTGTCTTGATGAGAGTTAATAAGAAAATGTTACTTTATGAATGACAGGCTAAAATCTATACTGCCTTTTTTATATAATATAATGTCAAAACTCACTTTTAAATTATTTCGGGAACGAAAAATAACGACAGTAATATATATACGAGTATAATATAGAACCACAGCTAAACATAGCAAGGCTTTGCTTGTAATGCCAGTATATAGAAAGATTTGTAGTCTTTATGTTAGATAGATAGAACTCTTTATTGTATATATGTCATGTAATATAAAAAATACAGTCACTTCTTTCACGACGTAGCACAAATTTCTTAAAATTATTAAGATGCTTGATGACCTTTAAAGCTTTAGCAAATACATCAAGTGTCATCCATACAAGTAGAAAAGATGTTTTTGAACTTGTATGGATGAATTCATGTATTTCATTAACGATTTAAAAATTTAAACAATACATAAACAGGGAATTTGTACGCTAGTAGGCATCGAAAGATCGTTATTACCTATCGTTCGTCACACATCAACTTGTGGCGAACACATCCTTAGATACACACATACACACACACACACACACAAAAAAATCATTATATGTATTCAGAAATATTATTTATAAACATCCTTGTTTATTTTGAAAAAAATAACTATAGAGAGCTATGATGGGATGCGATGGAAGATACACAAGATGGCGTACGGTTTTTACTCTTCTATTTTATAAACAAATTCTGTTTAATCACTTAAATTAGAGTTTCGTGTAAATTTATAAAGTGACGAGGGGCGCGAGTACATAAAGGGACTGCTGTAAGATATTATACTATAAATTTATATAATATATTTAAATAATATATAATACATAAAATGTGATTGCGACCTCAACTTATAATGGTACTGAATGATACTTTGTAGAGGCGACTCCGCGAAATAGAGTAAGACATTGTACTGAATCGTGTTTTGGTTATGTACTGTTGTTACGGCTGAGTTTTAGGTCTTTAGCACTTCGGTGTTGCAGTGAACCTCGCTCTGTCTTGATATCGGATAAATAAAATTACTATATTTGTTTTGGGTGATACGAGTTGTGTGTCAAGCTTATTATAGTCTCGATTATGGCAGTGAGCCTCGCATAGCTTTGGACGCCTAGGACAGTATAGTAGTACCAGTATTCTATAGTTTCTGAAATGTTGCTGCTATCGTCTGTCAATCAATAGTGCTGGAATCACAACTGCATCTTGCTAGGTGTTACGACAGCTTTTGCGTTGCAATGATAGATAAACGCTCACAGATCGTGTGGGCTTTGTTCGTATATGAAGTGTTGGATGCTAGGGATCACCTTTTGGTTGATTATTAATTAATTTAATAACTGACATTATAGCATGTCAGTGCTTCAAAGCCCCTCGGTGGGTCTCTATTGACAAGGCTGCGGACTAGCTATAGACAGTGTGGCCTGCAGAATCCACTTGCTTTCCGTGGCTCGCCATGCATATATAATGAACGGATGCTTTTGTTAGATTGTGAACATGGCAAATGGACATTCTGTGCGAGTGTGCAGCCCCGCGTATGCGGAATAACAATATTATATTATTATTATGTAACAAATACCACTGAGGTGGCTTTACAACTATTTTATTGATTTTTATACAACAAATTCTACCCCCATCACCATCCGACTATTAAGTCCCTCAAAATTTGTCAACGACGTGGTGTCTGCTTACAAGATACTCCAGGCGTCTGCTGCAATCAGTCTGACATTATGGCATGGGCGATTTATATATCCCATCATGCGATATGCGCTTTACAACAATGGTTATTGCCGCATTACAACTTCGGCTGACAAAGGAATGTGGATTTCGACCCTCGTTTAAAATACCTTAAATAGTTGTCTCTACATATTTATAAAATATCTCCGAAGATCATACCCCGATGGAGCACTATAAACAAGAACTTTTCCGTCCATGGAGAGGGTGTTCAGAGCAGGGGTCGGAACTCATCGTCGCCTGTCGGGTGTGGCCCCAATTGACCACCACGTTGCCTTTATTATATTATAACATAAAAAGATACTTGGTTGCCCATAGTTGGAGTTTACTCCAGCGGTAAGTGATATACCATACTTGTCCCATTACTTGCTGCTCATTATCATTTATCATTACAATTTCTCACAGTTATTCATGCGACAATTGTGATTTATCTTATTAAAATAATAAATACTGATCTCATTAGTATCTTCTATAAATAATTAAAGTTCTGACGCTCTAAAATAATATATATATATATATATATATATATATATATATATATATATAATTTTATTCTAACCTATCTATATATTTATTTATATATGCCTTTAAACTATCCCAGATGCGGGATGATATTTATATGTATTTTATAATGTATTTCGTACTTCGTTCCCTTGAGATGAGGTCGATACAGTCACATCCTAGGCTTTAAACACGCTATTTTTAGTAAGCAAACTAAAGATTTATCTTTAATCAGACCTATTCTATGTGTTATACGAGTATCTTGACACATCTTGTTGTTAGCAGAACAATGAGTCGAATGTAACTCCATCCAACAACAGCACCCATAGCAAAGCACTCACGCACCTATTCATCATATTACACAAAAGGAGGATCAATCACATATTTTATACCTCTTTGTCACTTTAATAACGTTAATAATATATTTTCTTACTTTTATTGCACATAATAAATTAGAGCTCAGACTCTGAAAATTGTGTTTAAGATTGTGCAGAATAAACTTCTGGATTCACTCAGCTCCCTTTGCAGAGTAATATGAATTCGACATATACAATAAAAAAATTGTATATAAAATTCAATTAACTTCAACTATTAGGAAACACTCTCCCTATCTTATTTAAATTTGAAAATGTACATTGCGGTAAGTAAGCAGCAACCCATTAACGTCCCACTGCTGGGCACAGGCCTCCTCACTCCGAGGAGCGAGGGTTTTTAGAGCATAGACCCACCACGCTGCTCCACTGCGGATTGGCAGGCATAGTACACAAGTGCACTCTCTATTCCTTCACTCTCATAGTCCGATGTGACGGGAATCCGACACGACCGGAGAGAGATCAGGCGCAGGACCGACGGCTGAACGTGCTCTCCGAGGCACGGGGGTGGATCACACCGCCAACTTCCCAACTTCGGGCAAATATTGAGAAAATCTTAATAGAAAACTCAACTTTGATTTTTGAATTGGCCCGACCTGGGACTCGAACCCAAGACCTCATGTCTGTAGCCGAACGTGCTAACCACTAGACCTATGAGGCAGTTATCAACTTTATCGTTTGGTAAATTTCACAGCGCGGTATTCTTTCCTAAAAAGTCCTTTCAATATAATAATGAGTTGTTATAATCCAGAAGTTTGTACTAGATGGTGTAAAAATTACTTCTTTTTTATTTATTACTTGTTGTAACTGTATCGAGCTCACATCTCGTACACTATATTAAAAATAAAAATTAAAAAGCGATTTGCCATACTGGCATGATAATTCTGATAAAGGACTGTGAGAGAAAATAAGAACTTTTGAAAATATTCATGAAAAAGAAAAATATGGCGGTACGAAGTTCTTCAGTTCAGCTTGTGTCTGTTGTATGTAAATAACCACGTATTCATACTTCTTAAAAGCACGACTTCGATGTGAGGGGCTAACGACGCTAAAAGTCTCCCACCAATACGAATTTGTCGACCCATCTATCCATTACAATCAAGTCCAGGACCTCTACTAGATAAGAGTCACTCATCAGCGCGCAATCACGCCAGCAGAATCTTTCTATTAAATAAAATAAAATAAAAATAGCCTTTATTCTCTGACCGATATAAACTTAAAATTACTTTAACCTATATATATATATTATTTTATTCTAACCTATCTATATATTTATTAGCATAATATAATGTTTCTTTTTTTTTCAGCATCGGCTCAGGCTGTCATGGACATAGGCCTAGATTTCTCCATTTGTTTCGCTCTGTGGCCAATTTTCGCCAACCTTTTAGCAGATCGTCCTCCCATCTCTTTATTGGTCTGCCTCTGCGTCTTTTCACGGTTCTTTTTTTTTTACACGTACCCTATTCGAAATAATATTTAAAAATACGTATTTAATTTTATACAAATGAAATCCTTACATGCTTTTTGTAATAAGATCTATCTCATTTTATCAAATTAGCAAAAACTAACTTCACAACTAAAAATGCGGTTTGATAAAATTATTCTACCACTGCAATACTGGAATAATTAACTCATAGATGCTTAAATTTTATAAAATTGATTTCAACCGAAATTAGCGGTCAACAAGAAGAGTAGTCAGGATATTTTTTCAAGTTTTCGTAAATTCCATCAACTTTATTTATCGTTTGGTAAATTTCACGGCTTTGTATGTATGTACTATACTATGTATTTATCAAATATTATACATATGAAATTTTTACCTTTACAGCTGATAAAATAAAGCTACGTCGATCTTATGTAAATATTATCTTTTTGCAATATTTCCTAAATCTGTCGCGGCATTGTTCTACTTGAAAACCTCATGAAACTCGATTGATCAACTGTTGCTTAATATGACTATTTTGTTCCCTTATAATTAAATGGATAAACTTAAAATAACTTTATTTAGCTCGTCAATATCTTTCAAAAATGGTACCACCAGTTTTGTAGAGTATATAACAGATAGACAAACCTGATAAAAAATATTTTAATTCTAATGATTTCTACACAGCTTCTTACCGCAAACTTTGCTTGGCGGCAAGCCTATGAAGGTAGTAAAGGAAATTACCACGGCCGAAGCCGAATTTGTCTAAATCTGTACTAGTAGGAACTAGTACAGACTCAGACAAATTAGAAAATGTACTTTCCTAAATTCGTACAGAAATTAGACCCGGAACTTCCGCTAACGAAGCAAATTCTTTCACCGTTGCACCAGCGAGGACATGTGTGACGTAAAATAGCGAGATATGATGAGCATTAACTATCAACATAACAAAAATTTGTATAGTAATACGTTCTATTTCTCTTTACATAATTCTAATGTGATATAGAAAAATAACAAAGAATACCCTTTGTTTTCTAAACAAAACCGAATGAAAACACAATTGCTTACGTAAGAAAGTTTATATTATCATAGCAGTAGACCCAAGAGGAAAGTGTACTGAAGTGGAAATCTCTGCAATCATCCTTATAGACCAGAATCTGATAGCATGAAGGTGAAAATTACTTTTTTTTATAAAACACAATAGACGACTGCTTTAGTCGGTTATCTCGCCTTGTTAATAAGCGATTACCTTTATCTTATCATTTGCTAATTTAAAATGTATAATACAATATTTCTGTTTGTTGAAAAATATTTTCAAATAAAAATTATTTGTAATTTATTCACGTTTTGTGAGCAAGTTTGCCCGCATCACAATTAAATCAAGTATTTTTAATTGCGTTCTATGTCATTATAATATGTTTATGTAATCTATGTTTTTGGAGAAAATATATTAATGGTAAATTTCATTTATAATGAATAATTCGGTAGCTCTCGTTTTTGACTCGAAGTTACTATTATAATACAATATTTGTTCACAGGATTATATTTGTTGTTGAAAACAATTCAACATAACATTATGTATTTCAATAGCTTTATCTTTAAAACTTATGGTTTTACAAAACAAATACCTAACCTTTTTTCAAATAATGCAAGCAATGAATTTCCATATTTTTAGACGATGAAGCCTGAATTACTTCTTTAGACTACAATCAGTTTTCTTGTGTTTACATTATTTTGTTACATAAATTTGTACAGAGCAGTACGGAAATATGTTAAGAAAGTTTATTTTAAGTCAGCTCTAATAGAAAGCACGAGTCAATACATATTTATTTCGGTTTGCTAAAAGCAATTTTAAGACCTTGAACAATATCATGTTCCTGGGAAAAGCCAGGTAAGGATTGATATATTAGTTATACGTCAACTAATTCTATCTCAATCACGAAAGACTTTGAATATGATATTGTATTACATCGACAGAATTGGGAAAAAGCATATACCGTTTATATGGGAATGATATTTTGATTGCTTTATATGAGAATGATTTTTTGATTAACTTGGTTCAAATTTTAATATATTTACTCTGGATAAACGAATTTAACGTAGTTTTCATATATATTATACTAGCTGAACCCGCGACTTCGTCTGCGTAGAATGTTTTAGGGTAGCATTTTCTTTAATTTAGGCAAATTGCTCAAAACAACTCTGCAACCCCTCTTGCGGGTTGAATTTCGTAAAATTCATTGTTAGCTGACGTCTTCTCGGCAAAAGGAATATTCCTGGCAAATTTCAAGTCCACATACATATAGACGATGTATATACCTGAAAAGATAACTTGTATTTGCTGTATTGTCAAAATTCCAAATGTAAGTAAGGTTTGTTTGTTTTTGTCTCCAATAAAACTGATACGTTGTTTTAATTTTAGTTAACTAGCGAATTATTTGCTTATAAAAAAAATATTTCATTACTCATAAACACAAGTTCAAATAATTTTTTTTAAACTTTTGGCGGTTGGCAACTTGATCTGTTCTTTTCCAAATATTTAACCTATATTAAATTACGAAATTTTGTACAGCGGTATTGAAAGCTCACTTGAAAGGTTTAAAGGTTCGACTCTTTAAAAAGAATGTTGAGAAGTCCGTGCTGGTTGACTTTAATGAATAATTTTTATGACTTATTTCTATTCCATTGATATTTACTATTTCAATGCATACATATTTAACTTGTTCATTCAACTGTATGCTAACTTTAGTTAGTTTATTCAAGTTAAGCATGAGAAATTTGTGTAACGAATTAATAATGGCATTACGTAATATAATTATGAATTTTAATGGAGTCTCACTGTCAACTAAATTAATTTAGGAGCTAAGATAACTTCTAAAATTATCAATTTTGCTATATTATATTTAATAAAATATTCGTAATGTCCGGTATGATACACAATGCCACATACATAAACATAAAATACAAACTATTATTGATTTCCTTACGCCAATTCTACTTTATTTTATACTTACATCTGTCTGTATGCCCTTTACAATATAACTCAAAAACATTTAAATTGCATCGCAAATGTTAAGGTATTATTATGTTATAAGAACACATGATTCTTATAGTATAGAATAAATAGTTAACAAATCATTTCTGACCATTCGTTCCACCTAATTATCAAAACCATCACGAGAGAATAAGGAATAAAGGTGGGGTACTTTTTATTACATATACAAGTACATAAGAACAATATCCTGTTGATCACAATAAAGCATGAAGGGGATTGGAAGTATATATTTAAATTTAATATATTAGCAATCTCAATTAATTCAGGATATTGCATTGCATTTATACAGTTACATATGTAGTGAAAACACGACATACTGTTTAGAAAACTTTTCCATTAAACCGTCCAGCCCTAAGGCGAGTATAAAAACATGTCCTCGGCAGAGACCCTTTCGTTGACATCAAAATAATGAAGCCAACAGTGCAAAGCAACTGAACTAGAAATAAAGCAATATAATACGATACATTGAACAGAATTTATTTTTCACGTAGCGTGCAACTATTCTTGTTTGTATTGTCTTATCACACAGATGTATTTCCTTTCACAAAGTGCCGGCTACAATGTTTATTTGAAATTGTATGAGCCGTTTTGTTGTCAGCGAAGTATGCCTATGTTATGATTGTGCAACAAATATTTTCATCCATTGTGTAATCGTATTGTATACGCGCTCCGTTTGTGAACCTATTTGCCCTGAAAGTAAATAATATTTTCGATGTATTAATTCAATGTAATACTTTTTCACTATTACTGGTTACATCAAATATTATCATAAATTAGAAAAGTTTTTAAAGGAAAGACATAATCGATTACCATTGAAAAAGCTACAATCAGTTGACCTTAAATTATAAGCTTTTTTAAGGCGAACGATTCCGTTATACTCGTACGTCATTATGGCATAATTTAAACAGTTTGCGCATGAAATCAAATTGTCTACCAATTCATAGTGAAACAACATGGTGGGCCTGTGCTCTAAAAACCCTTTCGCCTAAAGGAAGACTCCGCCCAGCAGAGGGTCGTAAAAGCCGCTACTGTCATTAGGAGCGTTTTTGTTAACTTCCGTTACTATTACTGTAATGTTATTTGCGCGTCCGATATTCCTAAACGATTACAACCCAATATTAATCGGTTTTCAAAACCTGTTGGCTTACTTTTGAAATCCCTGCCGTCAAATGAACGATCTCATTTAACTCTTGAAAACATAGTCAGCTCCAAATGGATTCTAGATAACGCGACCGAAGATTGAACTAAAGATGCCAAAGTCAATAATTTGATAGAAATTTTATATAATATTAACTTTTATCACCTAAATTAATTTAAGTTGAAACCCATTTCAGGGAATAGAATGCATTTCAGGAATAAGCCTTCTGTTCGGTGGTTTTCCATCATATCAACCATTATTATATAAAAGGGATATTATAATCTTGGTGATTAATTAAGCAATAAAAATATTAGGACTTGATTTCAGTATTACGTTTAATAGAATAATTACTTTCTTGACGATTTCTTCTCAGTGTAATCAACTTTCTCAACTGGTGATAGATTTGTAACAACAGAAAGACTACATACGTTTCAAAAGAACCAACCAGAGTGAATAATATTTTGATTCTTATATCGGAACATATCCTAGAACTTGGATGGCCTACTTACACAATTACTCCAATTTTTCGAGAAAAATCACCCAAATACCTATGTTTATATATTCTATACGGCTAGTAGTTTTAACTTTCCATTTTACTAAGAATTATAATTATTTAAATACATATTTCTGAGTATACATAAAACCTGACGCGGTGCTTAGATGCACATATATTTCAAATTCAACAGATTTCATTAAATAATACGAACCACAGTGTTGTCTTTATACACATACATAATAAATTTATTGAGAATTTTGAATGAATCATTGAAGTTATTACCGCAAAACAATTAAAGGAAAAGAAATAAACAATATAAAAAACTTAGATCAATTGCTAATTATAACTATAGTAACATATAAGTACAACAAATACAAGTAAAAAATGAATTTAAACCAGCGTGGATAAATAAAAAAATAATTTATAAATAACTTAAACAAGATTTATATCAGGCGGAATATTAATTAATAATAGTTTAAAAGGTAGAAAATGTTAAATTTTCAGGTGAATTTCAAACCGTACTTTCTAAAATTAGATTTTTGTATATTGTTAAACATGGCTTATATGACTTTGCATGTTTATAAACGTGTCAAACAGATAAATTTTCATTGAAACAGGCTCCTCAAAATTTATGGAATATGCCAATGATATTTTGAGTCGCTTTGTTGATCCGTGCATCAGAGAAATTTAGTTTATTGTGTTGATGCTTCAAACCATGCCCGTTTCCTCATGTTTTGTTTTAACCATTCGCTCCCGCCTACACAGGCAACCAATGGTTTTCAATATCAGGATTATAAACTTCCTGACTTATCGGTACTTTTGATAATGTAGGTATCAATCTGAAAATAAATGTATATATCTCCACATAAGTTAACACGAAATCATCTTTTGTCAACAACCACTTTTGCGATAAAATGTACACGATTAGTCTCAATTTTGGGATTATTTTCTCTACGCACAAATTATTTTGATTTCTTTAGTGATAAGGCTTTATTAAATGTGAAAGGGAAACAGCTGATGCAAGACAATGGCGCCACTATATTGACCTAGGCTGCCTTACTGAGCGTCTTTCAATTTAGCCCCACTGTGCGTAATGCGACACGGGATAGGCGGGAAAATTTCAGACTATGTAAAAAGTTTCAATTTAATAATCAAAAACTAGCATTGCTTATATTTATGATAGAAAGAGACAAACTTATCTTAATTACTTCACCAACAAAACAAAAACTCAGTAGACAAAGTTTTCTGTGAGAGTACAAACGACACTAATAAAAACTTTTGAATAGTTTCACAGGCCAATAGTCTTGGAATCTATGTAGTAATAGTAAAAGTCAGTACGAAGTTAACCAATAGCAAGTTCATCGTTTCTGTTATAAAGTACAACTATGATCGTTGGTACCACATGCCGGCCGTCAAGTCGCCAAAAATCAATGTAATTATTCATATTTTCAAAAAAATAACTTACATTAAAATCAGGTACCGATACTTTCAAATTCGATTCAATCGAGAATGTGTGTGTGTGTGTGTCGTTCAATGGTTCAATAGATAATAAAAAAAATCCACTCAAGTTAGCGAAAATATCGCTTAAAAATGTATTTGATATACATTTTTAAGTGCTTGATGAATATGTGTTAATATACGTGGATATGAAATATGATGTTAAATACAGTTTCATCAAATATTAATTAATTAATTAAAGTTTGGAAAAATTTGGATAATATTGAAAGCTCACGTATGAGGTTTAAAGGTTTCTCCTGAATAACGAGTCTAAGAAGTTATACCATTAGTGACCAAAGCTCATGAATCTAATTTTATCCAAACGCATTTATTAAACAGAAGTGTTAGCAAAACAAATGTACTGTGATTTAATTTTGAACCTTTAAAACATCGTATGTAAACGCAATCCGCAAACATTGGCCAAATGTAAGCAATTTCACCATTTACACTAGTGTAGATTCTAAAGCTCTTTGACCAAATCTTATAGTGAATAATCTATATTTCACACTTACCCGATCATACTAATACTGTAAATACAACTCTCAGTTTGCTTGTTTAACAGCTCTTACTTCTCCGCGGCAAGTTTACTGAACAGTTTTGTATTGACGAAATGTGTCAAACATATGACCGGTTATACATATCGCTTCTCTGTAAGAATAGTAACACGATTCACAAAAAGCTAATTTTACCGATCCCCCGTGGGAGCTACGGGTGGAAGCATTAGCGGTCGTGAACTGGCACAGAGCGACTGCAAGGGCGGATGGCCAGCGGCCTGATGCCGACAGAGTCCGAAGGGTCAGAACCCTAGCCGAACAGGCTCTGGTCCAAAAATGGAGCGACAATCTCGGATCCCCAGTAGCGGGCATGGCCACTGTGGCGGCGATCCGTCCTCACCTGGAACAATGGCTTTCCAGGGAGCACGGGACGCTTTCCTACAGATTGGTGCACGTTCTGACCGGACATGGGTGCTTCGGAAAGTTCCTGCACCAAATTGGCCGGGAGGAGTCACCCGCTTGTCATCAGTGTGTGTCATTTTAAATATGAGTTTTTTTTTTTAAATAAAGACTATCCTGGATCTACTGTATCCTCAAGTACGTTTTTGGATTATATAATCATTTAAACAAATTAGCCACATAAAGTATTTACTTATACTCATAAATAAAAGATACGTTTAAAATGTATATAACAAGTTCATGAAATCGGTTATTGTAATTGTTTTTACCAGTCTTATTAGGAATATATTAAATAAATACAAACATTTTTACAGGAAACCGGCGTTATTAAAAAGTTTTATCACACATGTTCGTCTCATAAATGCCTGAGTTATAATTAAATGGCAGAGTTTATAAGTTCCATCGCTATTAGGGTCACAAATACGAGAATGAAAATTTTATATTAAGTCCTTTTTTAATTGTTTTAAACTTAAATTTTCGTGGTTTATTAACATATTGACTATTTGAACGGGTACATATCACGATGGCGATTTTTAATTTTTAATTTTGCCGATATTTCGACCCAGTTGCATGGATCGTGGTCACGACGATACTGCTGTGGTCGGCTGTGTCAAGCTGTCAAGGGCAGAATCTGTCTACCCTACGTCTGATTCTTTTATTTTTCAAAAGAAAAATTAGGGTGCCGTGAAAAATAAAAGAATCAGACGTAAGGTAGACAGATTCTGCCCTTGACAGCTTGACACAGCCGACCACAGCAGTAACGTCGGGACCACGATCCATGCAACTGGGTCGAAATATCGGCAAAATTAAAAATTAAAAATCGCCATCGTGATATGTATCCGTTCAAATAGTCAATAAGTCCTTTTTTGTAGTTAATAATAATACTATACACTCTTTCCTTCCAGTAACTATAAAATGTTTACGTAACTTGTAGTAACAAATAGGTACGCGATTGCTCGAAGAAAAAAGATATTCTTCGCGGAAATGTTTCCAATAATGAATTTTCTTAT
Source organism: Elymnias hypermnestra (assembly GCA_015832385.1). Classification (NCBI taxonomy): domain Eukaryota; kingdom Metazoa; phylum Arthropoda; class Insecta; order Lepidoptera; family Nymphalidae; genus Elymnias; species Elymnias hypermnestra. The sequence continues at coordinate 1,008,223 of JACTOM010000048.1, read as the reverse complement.
CGCACTTCGATATCTAAATCTTACACTAAAGCAAATTGAGATAACAGGTCCGCTATCTCTGTCTAAACTGTATCTTTGGACTACTGCATTAAGTTTAGCAAAAATTTGTTTGTAACGTGTCACTGTACACAATGTATTAATTACTAGTTGCCTTCATATTTATAAAAAAATCAATGTTTGCTTGTTCTTCTTTTATGCGCTGCCACACAGTTTATCCGATTGTAAAAATCTTCGCGTAATTGCTTACAATTGCGCGAAGGTTATAAGTCTAGTTCAAATAGTAGGCAACGCGCGAGTTTTTTTTTTTATATTATGTAACATAGGAAAACAAGCTCAGCCTTTGTTGGTCTTTATTTAACAAAATACTCGTATCATAGTGCCATTACGCTGATCCTTGAAACAATTCGATCCTCTGTCTAGATATCAGATTAAATATGATTTTGTATATGTGTGGCAATTTTAGAAATAACATAGTAATTTCAGCTTTTATATCGAGATGTGAACATTTTGTTAACATGAACAAGATGACAGAAAAATATGGAGGAATCGAAACATCACTAAGACCACGAAATCCAGACTAGTGAGGACATTGCGAGAAGTGGAAAGACAGAAAATAGATGCTCTAGAAATGTGATGTTGGAGAAGGATGCTTGGGGTTTCGTGGACCGACTTCCGTACGAACGTCTCGATACTTCAAGAACTCGGCATCAAGCAGCGTAGTTAGTAGTTTTCTGTAGTACAATCTCGCATCCTGACTTTCTTTGGACACGTCTCTCGGCGTGGCAATCAGTCCATCGAACGCCTCGTCATTCAGGGAAAGGTGGAAGGCAATAGACCGCGTGGGAGGTCACCTGCTCTGTCATGAGCGTAACGGCTAAGAAGAAGAGAGAACAAGATGACGGCTAATGGGTAACTTATTTATTTTTTTATTGAATTCCTACTAATACTTTACACTCTATATATGTATCCTGTTCATAATAGCAATCGTTAATAAAATATTGTTTTATTCATTTACTCAAGTTACTCAACCAATTACATTTTCTTTTGCTAAAATACCTTTATTTTAACTCACGTAAATGGTTTAACGTTTCTTTCTTTCCGTTTTATTTAAGTAGCTATTACTAGATTTAATACTTTTAAATTAGCAATTACATACTTTCCTATGACAGGAACTGTAAACAGGTTACAACTGATTATTTACATCTCGTGCACGTAATTGGTTTAAATGAAGTTAAGATGTACAATCGAGCCAATAATATTTTTAGTTTTTTCTATATTATCCCGGTCTTAAGCCCAATGTTTAAAAATGGTTGATTTTTATAAACCCGTTCCTAGTGCTCAGCGTTAATATGACCTATATTCTCGACAGTTTACCGTCTCACCGGACTATGTGCGACTGAGGAACTTTTGCATACACCTGTGTTTACACAATTACTTGTTTGTTATAATATCTCGCGTGCAGAATACAAATATATATTTAGAAACGGCTTTGTCGGCTGGATTTAAATCCGGAAGATATTGGAAATAAACCTGTTGCACTATTCAAATTTAATTATGGGATAAATAAAAGAGTATTTGAATGCATTTTTGTGGCTCTTAAAATCCACGAAACTTAGATGATTATAAAAAAATAAATATGAAAGTTATGAATGTTAAAATGTCTATAATATTTAAAAAAAAACAGTAGATGCAGAATAGTCTTCGATAGTGAATGTGAAATATTCAACTTATACGTTGATGCGATAATAACTTTGTTTCAGTATATAATGTAATACGCCATTTTTTCTTTTACTAAACCAAAATTTACACTTTCTGGAAAACATTTAAAATTTAACCATGCGTTTACTGTTGTATTTAATACTAGCAATGCCTACCGGTGTCACCCGCGTAGATACCGATCTCGTGGCAGTGGAATGTGTACTAAGTCTGCCTATAGATTTATTTTTGTTAGTAGTTATAAAAGTTTAACTTCACTTAGTTTTTAATTACTTCCTTTCAGAATATTAGATGCACACTTACATTCATAATCTAATCAATATACAGATTTTACTTTACAACGAATATATATCTAACTAATACATTTTTAAATTCGTAACATCGTTTACGTAAAATGTTCGACATTACTAAATACAAAAACATTCTACAGGTATTGAAAGAATTTTCTACATCGGTCCAGTAATTTTTAGCATAATTATAATAAATTGTTAAAAATAAAAACAAAAATTCAAAAAGCAAAACTTTCTTCGTTAACATTAGGGAAGAGTTTTATTTGTTTATTGTCTCAGAACTTCCCCATACACAACAATTAACTCTCTGGAGTTCGACTCGGGATAAATTATTTTCTTTAGATTAAGATTTTAAAATTTGTTATATCTTCCTTGTGGAATGTCCGACTTTAATAATGTATATTATAATTGAAAAGGAAATAATATTTAACAGGTATTGCAAGGGGCCTTTAATTAAATATTATTTTATAGGATAAGGATTGACACAAAGGTATGAACGATATATACACACCGGCATACTTAGCGGAACATAAAATAAATAAAGATTTGATATCAGTATCATAACCTTATATGATACTGATATCAAATAATTTTTTTTATGTTCCGCTTAGTATGCCGGTGTGTATAGTTTTATTATTGTAGGCACTTTTATTAACTTTTAAAATGCAAAACAGTAGTAATAGCAAGCTTGGGTTGCATTAATGCGTTTTTCTTGGGATCCCTTTTTTGAGAAAGTAATATATCCTGTGTCTCAGTCAAAATGCAGCTTTTTAATGGTAAAACAGCTTTTGAAGTCGGTCGGAATAATTTTTGTGTGAAAACGTTATAAACATACAAACATACATACATACAAAAACACAAATCTTTCTTCCTTATTGAATATTAGTTTAGATATGAAGACACCATTTTGAATTATATGCACTCTATTAGTTGACACATAACAAAAATACATTTGCCAATCTGCTTAAAATCCCTATTAGATTAAATAAAACGATAGAAATTTTGATTTTAGATAAAACTTCTCAATATCACCGTCCTTTCCTCAATGAGTATAGGTATCCTCCTATAGCTCAGTTAATATACTCCTGCGCTACCAAACCCTTGGCGTGGGTCACTCTGTGCGCAAGTAACGCACTGAGGTCTACCACCCCACTTCCTACCTCTAATGTACAGCTGATACGGCGGTTCATGATGGCCGAATATGGAGACCGGACGTCTTGTCAACACTAGCAGATTTCTTCCACCTGTCCAGCTAATCCGTAGCGATATGAGGAACAGGAAAAAACCTTTAAATCTCTTACGAGAGCTTTCACAATTTTTTATAAATAAGTATAGGAGAGTGTCATCTAATACCAGGATTAGAACTTATACGATTAAATAAACGATTAGACGTAAAAATAAACGATTCAGATTAACTAAGTATGTTTACGCCCAATACTAATTACTATGAGCTAACTTATATTATACGTGTTTATAAAAAATAACATTTATAAAGATAAATATAGGTATGACATAAAGACGATGTGACTAGTAAGCCGGCACAGTGGTCAACCAATACATCAACACGGAGCTGAAACCATTAATGGTATAATATGGCTTCCTTCTATGACAGAGAAGGTCACTATGGTATTGTTTAATATACGATAAATTAATATTTATCGTATATTAAACAATACTGTTTTTATTCTATATTCCCTACAAATATGATACTAATTATAGTGTCATATTTGTAGAAAATATAGAATAAAAACAGTTTTTAACTGCCCACACATGTTCCATGTTTAATATTAAAAAGATGTACCTGATCCATGTAATCCTGATTCAGTCACAATTCGTATTTATTTCGACAGGAGTCACATTGCCAAATTTTAAGTAAATCGAGCATTTAGTTTATGAGATCTCGTGATGAATGAGTGAGATACATTTTCTACTTATGTATATGTGTATATTTATATGAATACATCATACAACGTACATCGCATTGTTGCCTTTTTAAAACAGCCATTAGGTTGATTTTAAAATCAATAACAGGCTTAGATATAAATATTTTTTTGTTTTATATGTATAGATCAGAATAATGATAATAATATTTCCTAAAGTAAAAAAATGGAATTATAATTATTATAACTTACACATAGTCGTATTATGGATCTGAATCTGGTTTTAAATAGTTAAAACTAACCCATGAAAATTACTAACTATACAGTATATGCTTATTAAAATATTATTGCATCATTACCATCCAAATATCTTAAGAAATTGAGTGAAATCGCACACAGTCGAAGAAAAAAAGATATTATTAGAAGAAAAATATTCTATTTAAAAGGGTACATACTATCTTAACATATATAGGACGTAAAATCATAAATTGATTGTGAAAAATGACTAACATGCAACATTATACAAGTTTAATCTTTCACTTTATTATTTCTTAATTATTTGGATAACTTATGGTAGTCACCGTCATCATCACCACATGGTATCAATAAATTGGACTAATATTAATAACAAATTCGCTGATCCTCTATAGTATTTTCAGGCAAATAATTTTCTTTGCAAGTTATTTTATTTCTAAATCTTTAAACATTTTAAATGCCTTCAACTAACTATTCATATTAAAAGTCCCTGTTACAGTTTTTGACCGCTATGAACTTACAAACTACTGAACTGATATTGATAATTTCTTTTCTAGTTTTGCTGGATTTGTTTTGACATAGGATAGATTTCGTTTTAGTTTGTAATTAACAAAATATTATTGCAATTTTTTTTAACCTAGAGATCGTTAAGTATGAATTTTGTTATCAAATGAATCACAAAAGCATCAATCTGATGGGATTTACGTAATTTAAATCCCTCGTTCCCACAGTGTAGGCAGACGAAGTTGCGGGGTCAGCTAGTAAACAATATGATACTCGCAATGTGATACCTTTCCGAACGAGTTATGTAGTTATGTGAACGTTGTGAACTCTAATATTTTTGCTGTGTTATGTATTTCGAAACCTAAGAGGGGCAAGGTGTTAATTTGATAAAAATAGACCTGACACTTCTCAGACACTGATTAATAGATAATAATCAGTATCAACCGCTGTAATGACGTACTTGCTTCTGGTTTATAGTTCAATGCAGTATTTTTAACTGAAGGTGTAATATAACAAGCATTTTTAAAGGGATTAGTATTTTAAGCATATAGTATTGTAAACTCTGAGAGTTGTGTGATAAAGCAAATCAAATGAAATAAACCTTTTAATATTTAACTTCCCAAAGCAAAATCTAGTAACGAAAACTGGATATAAACGGGAAAACCAAAACTTTTTTATCAACGCTTAACGCAATGAATAGCCTACATCCAAAGTAAAAAGTATTATTTAGATATTCTTGGCCAAATAAAAGACCCAGTGCCATGAAGCAATTGCATCATTCGCCACATTATTACGCTATTGCTACGGTTTTATTTTTTGATTGAAATTATTTTCATACATAATAGAATCATATTAAATTATAAATGAAGCAACAGAAAACTATCAGTTCATTTAAAATATGATTAACAAAAAAGCTAAGAGTTGTTAAAAAATGTTACATTAACTAAACTTTTCACATTTTATGTGTTACAGCGTCATTTATGCTGATCTGAATATTTTTACACAATAAAAATAAACATATTCCTATCGTGTTACGTATCGAACGTCCGTATTTACATTTTACTAGCAATGCCCCGCGGTTGTATCCACGTAGATACCGATCGAGTGGTAGTGGAATATCTACTTAATAGGTCTATGGATTTATTTTATATTTGCTAACATATCAGTTGTATTTTATTTAGTTTTTAATTACTTCCTTTCAGATTATTAGATACACACTAATATTCATAATCTAATCAATAGAGATTTTACTTTATAACGTGTGCGTATATATATATATATATATATATATATATATACATATATATAAATACATATTTTACAATACATCTTTAAATGCGAAACATAATTTACGTAGAATAGTAAATTTAAAAATACACTACAGGTATTGAAAGATTTTCTTTAAATCGGTTCAGTAATTTTTATCTTGATTATAATAAATTATTAAAAGTAAAAATATTCTTCTATAATATTAGAGAAGAGATCTCTTAGTTGTCCGATTTTTATAATTTGAAAAGTATTTAATACAGATTAATACAGAGGTATGAATAATGTGGTTTGATTATTTTCGTAACTTTTAACTTATTAACTTTTAACATGCCAAAAAGAAGTTATAGTATAATTACAGTAGTTGGACATATGGTATCATAGATTTTTTTGTACACATTAAAACTTTCTATAATATTGTAGATATTTTTTTTCTTTTATCATCAATAGTTCCCCAGCACACGCGATGACAGATTTTTGGTGACCAAATTTTTCACACGTTAGGTTATATTAATGCATTTCTATGTAATTATTGTGAAAGTAATATAGCCTGCCGCTTAGTGAAAATGCAGCTTTCTAATGGTCAAATTTTTTAAATCTGTTCAGTTTTATTTGTGTGAAAACGTTATAAACATACATAAAAAACACAAATGTTTCCTCTTTATAATACTAGTTTAGACATCACAGATTTAGGCGTATAATCGCTCAACATTTGGAAGATATCGTGGACAGATAGAATGTCTGTTGAGGAGGTCTTGCAGATAGTCAAAAAGAAAAGGGAAGTCTTAAATACTTTAAAACTTTATATTCGAAATTATTGTGGATTCTGCTATAAGTTACCAAAAAATTCAACGTTTAAATAAAGGAATTTTCTTTGAATTACGCCACATAATAGCAAGACGAATTAGTGCCGACAAATACAAATATCCACATTGAGACAATTTGTTTGATGCAAAGGTATAATTTTTTTTTTTTGGTTTGACTTCTCTTTCCAACAGGCATACATACCCGTGGACTCTTGAAATGAACCGCTGAATTTATGCTAACAGAACTTATTAAAGAGACAACTTTCCCGAAAATATTTTATGAGTATCATCAGAGACTAATTCTAAGCAGATGAATCGCTGTCTTCATGTTATGCTACAAAAAACTATAAATATAAAATGACACACAACGTAATATAACTAGGTGGTGAATTCAAGCGCAAACGACACTTGATTCCTGTCATCCGTGAAATAATTCAATGACAATGACAAACAAATTGGCTTGTAACTTAATAATCTTTATTAAAATTTATTATGATAATAAACTATGTTGTATTAAAAGAAAAAATTCGCAAATTTTTACACATTTTTTTATAATATATAATGTAATATTTTTTATTTACATCTTATCTCTCCCCAGCGGCGTCTCTTTCATTCCACATTCCTTGTAGAAATCTATTCTTAGTGATCGTCTACGTAGCGAAAGGAGTACTTTGTTAAGTTTTAAGTCACTTAGAAATCGCATGATATATTAACTATACACGGCAGTGTTATCCACGTTGCTTCAGATCGCATGGGAATATGAGAAATCAGTTCTTATTCCTCATCTATATAGTCAAAGGAGTACTGGTAAAAGTCTATCGGAGAAAGGTTTGGAAATCCTGTAAGAAGTCAGTTTCATTCACATCCAAGGCTTCAATATAGAAGAAAGCCCTGGAGTGCGACTTTATTCACATCAGCGACTTATTTTATATTAAGCGTAATTAGCCCAACTCCCTCTCGGTGGTCAAAGTCAACAGTCACAGACGAGGCACTGGCAACCCTTATTTTTCTTCTAGGATGTACGTGATCCTACATTGTAGTACGTTCATATAATGAAAACTCCTTAGTAACTAATAATATCAAGTCCTGGTCGTGTCCCCATTTAGAATCTTTGTCAAATAAAAATTAAATACAGAAATTGTTTTACCTTTGTCCGGTACAGATTTTGACTCCAGCCATTCCACGTAACCTACACAGGTTGCATTAGAAATAACAATGGCAAGAAGGTTTTACACCACTGAATTCATACACCGGGTACTTGCAAATAAAACTTCTGTTAACTTGATATTTACCAAAGATAAGTCTTTCGCAAATACACTCACTAATACACATATGAATAAGAAATACGCGAGTGACACCTCGGGGAACCGCTTGTAATATATAAATTAAATTATATATACAAAGAACTGAGTTTAGTACTTATTGAAACTGATCCACGCAATTTCAATGGGGGGTCGTAGAAAGATGAAAAATACTTTACAATTCATCAAATATACACAAAAAATCATAAAATTCTGTCAAACCATTTCTGAGTTCCGTAACAAACACTGTCCCGAGATTTTTATGTATAAATTTGTAGTAGTGTGTATTATCTTCATGTGTACTATAATGGTATATAGGTCAGACCTTCAATATTCAAGATTCCTGCATCTAATATTATTTGTTGCTATTCGCTTCTGTTAGCGAGAGCACTCGCGACGTATCATAACACAACATAGATTTTACTCTAAATATATCTTACCTCCCCGAAACACTTAATATAAAAACATCATAATCTTTAAGAGGTTGTAAATAAAAATTATCTTGTGATTATCGTATTGTCTTATCTTTACGCACAGAAAGACTAGAAGATTTGTCGGTTTAGAGAATAGCAACGTTTGAAACAAGATACAATAAAAGGTTCTGCTTGTAAATATTATAGATAGTTATGTCAACATTTCTCATTCCATATAAAAAAAAACTAGCTGCTTTGAATGCGATAAAAAATGCATGTCTGAGCAGAATGAAAAAAAATACTCTATAAGCTATTTTCAGATACACGAAACACTTCATAAAAAATCAGTCGAAATCAGTCGTTTCGGAGGAGTTATCAGGGATTCAAAATAAAGGGGCACAATGACTGGTGGGTCAAGAAAAATAAAATATAAATAAATCATAAACGTAAACTCTATAAAACCAGTGACGACAGAAATTACTCGTTTAAATATATATATTTTTGTATTTCAATAGAATGATGTCATACTCATCGTGAGGATTACAAGTAAAAAATCGTTATACAATAAAATCATAGCTATCAAGAAAACTCTATTATTAAACTTGATTTCTCACTTTTATTCTACCAGTTGTTAATATATTTCTTTTGAAATTTACTGTTGTTATTGTATGTAACATCGTTATTTACTTTAATGTAGCTATTAACTGATAGTTTGAGTAAGAGATTCATTAAACAGAAAAATAAAGAGGTCCTTAATAAGATATTATTCCAGTCGATACTATAAAACGGTGTATAAGGAAATCATGTTTACGACAATGTCTTATCCAATTGGTCTCAAAATCGAATTGAAATCTGTACATAAATAGGTTTATAACAATGCTTATTATTGACGATATAATAATCGCTTAAATTTATTAATATTTTATATATGTGGAGAGATCAAAAAGTAGTGAGAACGATATACTCCTTTGTAAGAAAAAAGCAGGGAAGACAAACATCGCTGCGGCCGTCTATTGATGTCTGTCACCCAAAAAAATGTTGCGAAAGTCGAGATAATTGTATTAAGCGATCGAAGAGTATCATATGGAAGTATTTAATTTATATTGCAACAATCTTTGAATATAAAAAGTTTCCATAAGATGGTTGCCGCGAATATTAACCGACAGTCGGAAACAAAATCGCCTTGACATTTTGAAGATATTGTTGGACAAATTTCAAGACGATTCTGAAATTTTTTTATCTCGTTTCATAACAATGGAAGAAACATGGGTCCATCATTTTGATCCCGAGACAAAACAGCAATCTTCACAAAGGAAACGACCATGATCACTGACCCCGAAGAAGTTTTATGCCGTGGCATCAGCTGGCAAGGTTATGACCTCAACGGGACTCAGAAGGGATATTGTTGATTGATTACCTGGAGCGTGGAACCACGATAACAGACCAATATTATGTTTTAATTCCTAAGTTGAGGAATGCCATAAAAGAGAAAAGGAGAGGAAAACTTCGAAGGAGCGTGCTGTATCATCACGACATGACACCCACGCGCAGATCGGCAGTTGCGATGGCTGTCATTCTGCAAGCTGGTTTCAAATTGGTTTATCGCCTTTCTTATTCACCAGATCCGGCGCCTAACGATTTTTATCTGTTTCCCAAATTGAAAGAATACTTAAGAGGAAACAGGTACGAAGGCGATAACGTGTTGATAGCTATTTGCAGGACCAAGACAAACCTCTTTTTTCTATGTAGAAAAATAAATTATTAGGTTATCAATAGCCATCATATTATATTTCATTCTCACTACTTTTTAATACCTCCTTGTATACTTAAAATCAAAGTCAACATATGACAATATCAATAATTCTGTTTTATGCGATGTCATTTTGCAGGTGTCTTCGATGGCATTGTCGAAGCAAACGTCTCATAAAATTTATTTTATTTTTTCTCTCTTACGCTCTGCAGGGGAACTGACATCTTATTCCTGAAGTAGTCGTTTAAAGTTTCTCAAATAGCAGTTATTAATGTGCAGTAGTCAACACTGGGGTTGTTCGTATATTGTGAGGAGCATTTGCTAAAATTCCCTAGCATTCCTAAATCCTTAAGCACACATAGCTTTTCAAGTACCACGTCGTTGCGAGTTAACAGGATTTATTTTTTATGTACTGTGATAATTGCAGACACATGATGCCCGATAGATAAACACGTGGTTTCTTGTTAAAAGTGACAGGTTCCTTTTCTGAGCAGGCACCACTAAGACTCCAATTTATAAAGTACTTCCACAAAGACAGGTCAGATTTAAAAAATTAATTAGCCGCAAAGATGGTGAGGTTTATCGTAAGGTAAATCTAATATTATATTTGTATGCTGAACTTGGAAAAATATACATTTCATAACAATAAATAATTATAGACATTATATACATTTCTACATAACTGATAATACGTTGCGAAACATACATAAATTTAACATAAATGCTTGAATTATTAATATATCAACAAGATGTAATAGCGAAGGTATTCCATATTACTGGTATTAATCATGTCTTCAAACCACTATTATTTATAGTTATTTATAAAACTCAGCTGACGATCCTTTACATGCGACAGCGTAGGTTTATATTGATTTGTGAAAAAATTAATAATATTATAAATATATAATAATAGTTGGTGATATATAAATCAAATATACGTAAAACTATAAATTGCGGTAAATTGAGGTCAATATCCGAAACTGTATGACATAAAACATCTTTCACTTGACGTAACACATGTCAGTTTGTTTACTTAAGCCTACATATTTACCTAACCAATTACCGACTAATATCAACGCGTCGTCAAAATGCGCGCGCGCTGCCTTAATCATCCCTTATTCCCAGCAAGAAAATAGTTTTAAAAATAAAACATTTCTCATTGTTATATTTAGTTTATTTATGTTAGTACTTCATGACTATCAAATTTTATCGTTTTTACATAATGTGAAAATAGAATTAAAACAGAAATACGACCTACAAGAGATAAACAGGCTTAACTGAGTATAATAGTGAGAATACTCCAACGATTTAACTGAGGCCACATATAACGCTGTAGACGACTATCGTTTATGTCGTACTGATACATTAAAACCGCTTGGACATATTTGCATTAGGATGAGCTACGACCTTCGTACGACACGAAATGACTCAAACTCTTCACTTTAAAATCAGTTAATTTTTTTCAAAACGCTCTAATGCATAGATCACGCGCTCCGAAGAAGAATTCGTTCATCCAACATTGGTTTTACAAGAGCCGGAGCATTTTAGGGTTTATGAATTAACAATATACAAGAATGTGTCACGAGAACTGTACTTACAGGTTGGACGTTATTCTAAGCGAGTACGAATACTCGATCGTAAAGTTGTGGCAAGTAACAATTCACGTTCGGGAATAACACGACAAAGGCAAAACGTCGAGTCCACTCTTTTAGAGCGAGAACGCGCGACTGAAGTGCGATAGAGACACGAGGCTCGCGAGGTGATAACCGCTGATAAGCGACGCGTCATCAGCACCATAAAGCCGGTTGCTAAAATGTCTTCAGCTGCTATCGGAGCTCAAACTGTGATAGTTTTCTCTTATAATAAAGTATATACATTTTCAAACTTGTAATTTACGTAATTATATCATCTATATTTAAATAATTCCCTATCACGACATCACGGCTAAACGGCTGGACAAATTTCACTAATTCTATTTTGTTGAGTTTGTTGTAGAGTCAGTAGAAGGTTCTTAAGAACCTAAAAAATAACGAATTACATAGAACATCAGAAATTTTAAGAAAACTTCACACATAGAATTTTTTTAATGTAACCTTCATAGTGCTTTAGACAATATGCCGTCCGACCTTTTCCCGTAGTGGAATACCATTAAAAATATTCATATAATTGCCAGAAAATAAAACGAAGAATGTTATGACTAAATAACATAATGAACACCATATTTTGAATAATTATCTTATTTTTTAATGATAAATTAAATGGCATTCACCATCGTTTGGTGTGATTCAATATAAAATGTATTAACAGCTGCACGCCCTTGTCAAATAAATAAATAGACAACTTTAACCTTCTAGGTGACAACGTAAATGATACCTAATTTGGTTTTATTCCTAAAGAGATCAAAATACAGATTTGAGAATATCAAGGACCCATTTTGTATGTATTTACACAATTTATTATATATTTATAATTTATTATTTGATTATTATTATTATGGTGGAAGGGTTACCCCCGAAATCATACATATAAAACATTTTGTGAATATTCTTAAATAATCAAGATAAAAATAGATAAGGTTGTTCTTCACTAAGTCCTGTCTTTAATTACCAACATGATATTAAAGAACAAAATATTTGCACTGATTTTAATGAATCTTTCACATGTCACTGGACATGAATTGCACCTGGACAAACAAAGAAAGAAATTACAAACACATTTTTTTCCATTTACAATAAAAGATCTAAATTATAATTATATTTTAGAATGATATATACAAAGGAAAATAATTTTATAGAATCAAAATATAATTGTGTATAATTAAAAGCGTAAATCAAAAATAGATTACTACTTAGTGTGTATCCTACCTTACTTAAACTATTTCATGGCGGCTTATTTCCGATGCGACATCTTAGACGCCGCTGTGACAACGTCATACGTAACAGTTCTTACCAAGTTTAACAAAGTTTTACGTGTTTAACTATTATTGTTACTAACAGTTTAAAGTTACGACAATAATGATGTCGTATTACATTTTTAATTTCTTCTATTAGATCATACTCTCCCTATATATTACTCGTGTTAAAATTTTCAGTCGTTAATTAATGACCTCTTCATTAATTCACTCAAATTCAAATATATTTTGTGAAACTTGTCATAGAAGGCGATTGATATTTATAAAGGTTTTTTTAATTAAAATTTTAACTCGGTAAAATACACTCGAAAAAAATATCCAGGAAAATACTAAAATACATAATAGAATGTGTACGATACATTCTTAAATCAATCGGGCATTCGTATCTTTAAAACTTGAATGCCCGATTGGCTTGAAATTCCGCATAATTCTTTTTTTATTGTAAATAAATAAAATTGGTAATAGTGGACTTTAGTGTAATTTGTTTGGGATTAAGTGAAAACAAATGCTGTGAAAAAATTATGTAAATTTAGAGAAGTTTGCCGTTTCAGCGTCAAGATGCGTGGAAGGGTAGCCACTGAAAATCAGCATTGCGATTATTATATTAATCCCATGTTAGTCTGAGTGGTGTCACCTTTACTGAATCACACCGCTAAACAAATTTATACTTAAACAAAAATTTTACCTGATTCACGGTATGTAAAGAATAAATGTTTTTCTTTCTTTCTATTTACTTTTTGTAGAAAAACGTTAGTACAACATGTATCGTTAGTATGATACGATTCTAGTGCATTTGTAGTTGGTGAGGACATAAAATACTACAAAAAATATTTTATTTTACAGCAATTTTAAATTATGTTCTGTAGAAATAGGCTGTGGAAACGATTAAAGTTACAAAGTTAACAACAACCGTGTATTACAAAATTTTTGACTCACTATTTCTTTTCTTTTAACCAAGAGACAAACTAAGCCAACTCTATACAGAAGTCGTCCCTGACGTCAGCCTATACGAGATTAGTATGGTTCTCAAACAAATGATCACAGCAGAATTCCTGAAAGCGAGCGGCAAACTGACACTTAAAGTCCTTCAGCAATTGTTCAGTTTTGTCATCCTGTGTGGATGCCAAAGGCTTAGCTTTAAAGCGTAGTAATTGTATTTTTCAAAAAAGACGAACGCTTTATTAAACAAATACAGACTTATTGCACTGCTATATCAAGTCTACAAATCATTCTCGAGAGTCATTACGAATCGTCTCGCTTGTAGGTTCGACGACTTCCAGCCTTTATATAAAAGGCTCGAGCATCATATACCACATTAATACCCTGCCTCAAGTTATAAAGAAGATTCATGAGTTTAACCGACCACTTTGTTAAGCCTTTGTGGATTATGAAAAAGTTTTCCATTCGGTATAAAAAGGGCCGTATCGTCTCTGCAGAGATGCCGAATCGACTACCGGTCTAAAGAGGAGTCGAAGTGCTGGTATGAATACATAACTTTATTAATCCCAACAGAACCAGAGCAAAGCGTGTGCCCAATTGCAGCGTGAAATGCGAATTCGAGCTGTTGTCTCCACGAAGCAGTTTACCGAGGCGTTGGAAGCACTTATTCAAGCTTATATACTGGAAGGAATAAGGCATTATAAGTCGATACAACAACTAGGCAACGCTATAACCGTTATGACGGACACTTAGGGAGATAACAAGTGGATCATAAAATAAATATATATATATATATTTAGCGACACTTCAGATATTTAACATAAAAATCAAAACGCCAAAGTGATTAACGCAATAATGCTCCTATCATGCCCGATGCCTTGCGAGAAGTGAGTCAACCCCGCACG
>JACTOM010000048.1:545382-991373 GCA_015832385.1 Elymnias hypermnestra | reverse complement strand
CACGCTCGCAGCGCGGCGACACGCCTGCAGCTCGGCAGGGCCTTCAGGGTCCTTTATGGTCCGCGCTCAGGAGCTCAGCCGTCCCGCCAGCAGTTCGACCAGCCGTCTTTTGGTCAGCCGGGCAATGCAGGCCGTCTCTACAGCGCACCGCTCAATGCAGCATCGGAAACAACCAGCCAGACCAAAGAATTGTCGAAACCGTTTGATGTTCGCAGGGGAAGACCCGACCAATGCATCTACCTTATAGCCGCTCGGTCTCACCTGACCTTGACTCTCCCAAAATATCAAACCTTGGCATTTCCGCGAACCAATCCAAAAATTAACGTCGGTCGACCCCTCGCACGGCCCTAAGAACACGAAAACCCAACAACGCCCCAGCACAATCGGCGTACGTAAAGAATATGCCAGGCTGCACCCACGATCGCGCACAAAATATCAGCATATCGCAACTACATGGACACAATCGCGCTTCAAAGATTCAATCGCGTTCACTAATTCTTGCGTGGAGGTAAACACAAACTAATAGTCTCTCCGAAGGGATTCGAGTAAGATTTCGCATCCCTTAGCCACGCCTTGCAGTCTGCTTCACGAAATACGACGACTACAATTGCGATCGTGACACCCGCGAACCGACACAGTTACACAACAGCAACCACAACATTTGAAAACTTGTTCCAGAAAACTAAAATAGCCATTTAATTTAGTGGGCAAATGTAATCCAATCCCAATTCTGAATTTAGCGACACTTCAGATATTTAACATAAAAATCAAAACGCCAAAGTGATTAACGCAATAATGCTCCTATCATGCCCGATGCCTTGCGAGAAGTAAGTCAACCCCGCACGCCACTCAACCGACGCGGGCCATTCCCGCTCGCTGACGTCATCCTTCGCACGGTCATGTTGCGACATGTCTCAGCGCTCTAAAACCACGCCCCAAAACTTGCAAAATGCGATAAATATATATATATTGTGACAAAAATGATGTCCAACATTGATGTTGTTTTCAAAGGTGACCTAGTGGTCACCGTTGAAAACTCAGTACTTGAAGTTGTCGATGAGTACATGTATCTCAGTCCAAAATGGAGAAAGTGATCAACCGCCGAATCCAACGCGGAAAAGTAGCATTCGGAAATCTACGAAAGATCCTTTCATCCAAAATTCATCAGTGCCGAAGAGTAACTTCTTCAAACAGTGCGTGTTACCAGCGATTACTATAACTCTTGTTATTGAGACATGGCTGTTAATATGGGCCTCATAAGTAGCTCAGAGTTACCCTACTGTTAATAGAGACCACTATGATCGGGATTTCCCTACGTGATCAAATCAGAAATGAGGAGATCTGTTGAGGAAGTAATATCGCTGACGTAATCCAATCGCGAAGCTGAAGTTGCCAGGGTACATGGATTGTAGACCCAATGCAAATTTATGCTTGATGCTGCTAGAATGGTGGCCTCCAACTGGAAAACACAGAGAAATAATTCGGGGAGACCTATATCCGGCAGTGCACGTCCCATGGTTGATATGAAGAAGTATTTTTATGGTAATCAAATTTAAAATACATATAAATAAATAATCATTTATTCGGGATAAATAAGCTACAAGATACAAATACAAAAGTAGATATCACCAAATGGGTGGCGCCTCAGCATAATTGAAAAGGTAAGAAGTTCTAAATACTTACCACAAAAGGGAAAATAATAATAATACAGAAATGATTAAATATACAACCTGACCGCCTGGAAGAATATGCCGCGCAAGTTTTTTTTTTGGCTGCTTCGCTGACTAAAACTAAGTATTCTACTTTTCATCCGCTTTCTATTTGTCTAATAACAACGTCTTAAGTTTTTATTTGAAGATGAACAATGATGTACTGTTTTGAACGGGGGGTGGGAAAAAAATTATAGCAAATTTTAACAAAAGTAACGTAATACCACGAAATGCCACGATCTCGAGTCTTAGGAGGGCAATTTGACAAGCTGATTTCTTGGTGCATAACTACCGTGCTGTCTTCCGCACTCAATCCTTGAAAACAAATACTCTGACTTACCAGACGACATAACTCCAAATAATAAGGTGGACAGTTATATCCGTAATCATATTTTGAATATTGGCCTTGTTGAGGTAAGGGGTTATATGTGAGCGTGGCGCAATGGGATAGATGAACCGTGTAAAGGTTCTGGACTCCTAATTATTATAGGTATTAATTTCTTTGTTCTGTCCAATAAACAAGGCTCGTAGGCCGTATCTGTGTAGTAAAGCTTAAAAAGGACATGTGAATCACAAAGCCGTGCTCTACCTTCTACATTATGGTAAGTTCTTTTTCTGACTACAATTCAAATTTTCAATCTGTAGAAGCAATTATTGACAATCTTAGATATGTGACTCTAATCAAAAATTATATCTAGATTCCTCGCTTTACAAACTTTGTCTATGTAATTGTTCTCTATAGTAATTTTTGGAACTAGAGTTCTAATCAGTTTTATTGTTATTAAAGTTTCTAATGCCATGTATTTAGATTTTTGGGGATTAAATAGGAGTATTTTTTTCTGACCATTTAAATATTCTATTTAACTCCGTGTTAATGTTCATTTCAGCAGATTTTATGTTTTGCGGATTGAACTCACCCGCATAAAGTAAAATCTACTGAAACAGATATAGTTGAACTTCGTTGGCATAGAGATGATATTTGCAGTGAGAGAAACAGTGCCCGATGGCTGCTGTGTAGATAGCAAATAGCAGCAGACTGAATGCGGACCCCTGTGGCAATCCTAAAGGTAGTAAAGAATTTGATGACGATAATTTAGTGCCGTCACCTTGATAAATTTTCAGAAATTGACTCCGGCGTTTAAGAAAATTATCGAAACATTTTATAGTCGTGTTATGCACTGGTGTTCATATGAGTAGAGTAGTTTAACCAATAATAACCAATATCAACTGAATCAAAGTTACGATAGAAATTGAGTAATACCCGAACAGTTCCCATACCTTGGTCTTGAGCAGTCGGTATATTATCAATTACGTCCATTGTCGTAGTTGCTGTACTATGATTTCTTTGAAAGCCGGACTGGTACACTGGTCACATTTTCTTTTTTTTCCACATATGCACTTGGGTGTTAAGTCTTCGGGAGTGGTTTTACTGTTGCAATTTTCGAGGAGATTGGAAACGCACTAGTTTTTATAAAGACATTCATAATTGTTCTTATAGTGCTTAAATTTTATTATTTGTTTATTTCCTCCGGGTCTGTTAAGTAGTGTGGAAAGTCGAAATCTTGCTTTTTACGTATTCTTATATTCTTTTCCAGGTTTTACCACAATAATAATGGCTTAGTTATACACCGATTTACCTTAGTTTTAAAGTAAGCAGCGAACGATTGCATCCCAAAAAACTGAAAAACTAGAATAAACAAAAGGGAGAAATGATATAAATGTGGTATGTGGATAATACAATACATAATACTTTTAAATAATCATATCATGACATTTGCCTCGAGTTTTTGGTAAGTGATACGTAATAAATGAATAAATTATTTCCCGACATATAACGTTTAAGGAACGCTAAATATCCCGACATTTATTAGGTGTGCATAACGCTATAGATAATCCTCTTATATCAGGGTATAATGACATTTATGTGGTGTTTAGGGAAATGATACTAAACAAAATAATAATTTTTTTCCGACGTATAACGTGTGAGGAACGCTAAATATCCCGACATTTATTGTGTGTGGATAATACTATATATAATTCTTTTATATCATAGTATCATAACTTTAGTGTGGAGTTTTGGGAAATGATACTGCGGCTCTAGGCCTTATGGTTCCAGAGATATCGTGTTAATGCAAAAAATACCTGGATATATATACATAGATGACTTAAAACGGCTGTGGTACAAATATCTTTTATGTAGTTACCTACATAGTGTGGATTTTACTTAATAGGTTTTAAATTACTTATTATTTGCTCTGATTTCGTTTCCGACGAAAGTGTATGAATCACCAATAGATGTAATAACGATTTGTTGGAAACATATATTGACTAATGGAGTACTTAAAGGAGACGAGCTCGAGCTTCAAGGACAGTAGTTATCAGTGGAAAATAATATAAAAAATCAAATTTCCAACTGCATATTCGTAATCGATGAAGAGCTGAAATTTGCTCTAATACATACTTATCAAGAAAACACAATAACTTATCAGAACATTGCTTATTGCAGAGCGTTCTTTGCGTTACTCGCTATAGAGTATAGAGAATATCTGTCGAGGCATTACGCTATAGTAAAGTATATAAGCAAACAAAAACGAGCTGTTGTTAAACACACGAAAATAGACTTGCATTTGTTCGACAACAATTTGTTTGAACGTTCAAATATATTTCAATTATTATTATTTTTTCAGAATTAAGATTTATCTGTGGTAAATTAAACCAATTCCACTCGCAGTCTTCCATGAAATCTCGAAACACAAGAGCTTTAAACGTATAGGGGGCGCCACAACCAACTGCTGCCAACATGCCCGTGATTCCAGAGACGTTCCACAAGACATCCCTAGTTGGCCTCCATCAGCAGCGAAGCACCAGTGGACGGCGCATGCCCAATTAACTCGACAAGGCTAAATTGCCTAGGACAGGCCTAGTCATACAGACTCACTTTTGCACAACATTGGCAAACTTCAGTTCTCTCATTTACTCATTTAGGAATGGAAGAACTTCAGATCTTCCATTTAGAAATGGATTAACATCGAAGATGACGAAATCGTTTTGCCTTGGATTAATGGTTAAAAAATACCTTTTGTATCAATTACATACAGTGAAAAATAGAGCACTTCTCATCTAAAGACATTATCAGTCGAGGAGTGTTTTACAAGTATATTGAAAGCACGATATACTTGTTATCTATGAGAAAAAATTATCTATCCCTAAACCTAACTGAAAATCAAGTTTTTATTGTATTTAAAAGATTTAAATAAATTTGTCCTCGTAAATCATTTACAAAAGGTCCAACTGAAATTAATTTATGAAATTCATTGATGGCTACAACAGACCACAAAGATGTGATCTTACTGCCAATTACTAAAAGAGATAAATCCTACAATCCTTTTAGATGAAACTCAAAATATTCAAGGAGCAGTTTTTTTTAATGTAACGTTTTACGTGGGGACATTACACCAAATAAATATATATTTCCAAAATGTACAATTCCGTTTTCATCATTGATACGATAATTATGAATTTAAGTTTAATTAATGAAAGTGTGTCATATGCATATAGACATTGTCAATTAATATATCTATTTAATTAATCTTTGTTCATCAAAGCTAACAAACATCAGTGTGTCTTTGTACTTCGCAATAAACGGTCGTCAATCATGTAGTCTCTCAATTACACCATCGCGCCAAAAATGGTGATCCCGCGACCACACACAACGCCCGACCAACACTTCTCAACGGCGCTTGACGACCGAAGTACAATAGCCACTCAAGCCAAGCCGCAACCTGAGTCAGCAGACTAAGCAACCGTAACAGCTTCTTCAAAGATTCCCGATTTTTAGACTGTGCAGTCACTTCTGTCACTAAACTTGGCAAAGAAGTAGTCCAGAGAGTAGGCGACACTCTCATGAAACTACCAGAATCGAAGAAATATGACACTTTAAGGGATCATTTGCTTAACATTACGAAGAGTCTGAACTGCGGCAATTTGAAAAACATTTGAGTGAAATGGAGCTACGCGACCAAAAGCCTTCACAGCCTTTGAGTCGTATTTCTTGGCTTATGTTAAAATGCCTAATGAAACGCTACGAATCATGTGCAACCTGAAAACTGGGATCGGAAGTATAAGCCTGAACTAGCAACAGCCATATCAACCACCATTCGTTGTATTTTGGCCTACATTGCTAACGTAAGCAAGATTTTATTTGCTAAAACAATTTCGCGTTGTGGCTGACAACGTAACCTGATTCGAGATAGTTATATATGAAAATCTACGAATAAGGACGTTTCCAGTGGACAAAAGATTGTCTAAGATGTCAACAATCGAAAGTTCAACGACATACAATATCGGCACATGGAAAATATGCACATAGCAACACGTTCGAATATCTGCAAATGGGCATAATTGGACCACTGAACTATTGTGACGCTTACAAGTATATAGGAGAGTAAGGGGGAAAGTGACTATAACACCTTGTCAGCCCGAAACGCCAACCCCACCTGCACGCGCCATCTCTACGGCGACGGCCTTCAACCGTGGCAACCGAGGCAATGGCGGTATAACCATTCCCCCATTCGTGTTCTCGGGCGGGAAGAGGCCTCAGGGGCCTTGGGGGCCCAAATCCCTCCTAAAACAACTTGCGCAGAAAGCAAGGGGAAACTACTGCGACTACCTTCCCATGACAGTTATCATGATCACGCAAAAATACAGAGAACGTTCGCCATACAATCCGACCAGCCATCGGCGCCGCCCTGCGTCCGGGTCAGGTGGTGTGAAATCGGCTACCGGCCATAGGCTGGCAGGAAACCAGGCCCCCCATGGAAACTCTGCTACTGGAATGACTTTCAAGCTGCGCCATTACCAGAAGATAGGTAATCGGAATGTGCGAGGTTTGCTTATGCCTGGTAAGCTCGAGATCCTAGAGGGTGAGCTGGCCAGGTGCGGTTTAGATATACGTGAGCTTTGTGAGACTCATTCAAAAACAGCGGACATTTCGGAAAAACGGAGTAGCCTTAGCGCTACCAATCAGCTGGAAAAACTGTGTAATGAGTTATGAACCAGTCAATGACAGAATCCTGAATGTCCGACTGAAAGCATCACCAGTCAATCTGAACATCGTACAGGTTTACGCCCCTACAAGCTCGGCAAGTGATGAGGCTATAGAAGACTTCTACACCACCTTAGAAGAATCTATAGCAAAAATTCCCAACTGAGAATCACTGTTAATACTAGGTGATTTTAATGCTAAGATTGGGAAGGACGCACACCGGCTCAACCCTCTTTGCCACTAGTAGTAGCCACATGCAAGAACTTCTCCAAAAAATGGAACGTGTAAGCCTATCTTGGAGCTCTTATCTCGAACCGAGGAGGCTGCCAAGATGAAGTCAAGAGACGCATGGCTATGAGTAGAAGTGCAATGGACAAGCTGAAGAAAATATGGAGGAACCGAAACATCACAAAAGCCACCAAGGTTCGGCTCGTAAAATCGCTGGTGTTTCCCATATTCCTGTACGCCGCTGAAACATGGACCCTACGACAAACCGAAAGCCACAAGATAGACGCTTTGGAGATGTGGTGTTGGAGGAAGATGCTCGGAATCTCTTGGACTGAGTTTCGAACAAACGCCTCCATCCTGAATGAGCTTGGCATTAAAGAGCGCCTATCCACTCAAGTGCGCAGTCGGATCATAAAATTTTTTGGGCATGTTAGTCGGCGTGGAAATTACTCCATAGAACGTCTTGTCGTTCAAGGGAAGGTAGAAGGCACAAGACCACGAGGGAGATCCCCGATGAGATGGACAGACCAAATAAAGGCTGCGGTAGGTGCTCCCGTGCACGTATGCGTCCGATTAACGGCAAATAGGCGGAGGTGGCGCGGCGTCGTGAAGCGAGTACTGTTTGCATCGGGAATGTGATAACCACGACCACTCTGACAAGAGTGAAGCGACAAAGAAGAACAGGTATATAGTCATTATGATGGTCAGAAGCATAGGCTGGTCAAAAGCATATTCTGTCAAGGATATTACAGCGGAAATTATTGCTGACATTATATACACCGGGTGGATATACTGATTTAAATACGACACACAGGGGTATCAGAGTTACTCTTCGTGTCCAGCTTGCGAGATGACACACAAATAAGCGCGGCAGAGTTAGCTTATGGAGAAGCAGTCAAACTACCCAAGAATTTCTTTCAGCCGCTGAGGCGAGAAATTGCCGTATGCACAAAATTTAAGAAAACGGTTTATTAAAAACTAGATAACGCACAATTACGAAATTTACTAGCTATATTGCGACGGTACTGTGAAAATTTATATACCCTTGAATTTTTTACTTAAGGAAACGATCCAAATTGATATATGGTACGTATTGCTCTCTTTTGCAATATAAAGATTGTTTCATTGTCCGCCGCCTTACCCCATAACACTATGCCGTAAGACATAATGCTATGAAAATAAGCAAAATACGCCATTATAGCAGTATCAACGTCTGCTTTACCTTTCTAATAGCAAATGCAGCTGAACTAAGTTTACTCGTCAGAGTCTTAATATGGGCACCCCACTGAAGCCCTGAGTCTAAAGTTATTCCTAAGAAGACTATAGACTTAATTTTTTTAAATGGGTCTTCTTCGTCAGAACACTCGTATAATTAGATATCAAACTTCACAAGATAAGTTCGTTTGATTCTTAATTGTATGTAAGCGAGAAAGGATAATTGGCTTAAATAAAACATTAAATATAGTATGGGTACTCTTTTCGTGTTGTCGACGCTCACAAAAAACGGATTTCCCTATCTTTCCATGGGATTGGATACACGCGGGTCACACCGTAGTGGAAAGCTAGTATGTTTTTATGAAAGGCATTACACAAATATGCTTTTGTTATTTTAAATGTAATTCTTATTATATTTCTTACACTTCAATACTTTTATAAGGAATCACTTTGTGCCGCTTGTTTCACAAACACTGTAGAAACCAATGTGATAGAACAAAGAGCTTTTATAACTTAAACATTTTTATTCTAGAGTAATAATGTGGTTACCGATATAGACTACATGAAAGGTTTTTATAATCAATATCCGCCTTTGTGGTCGTACCTTTAATTAAGGCCATTCAAATTGATTGTAGGTTTAGATTGGGGTCGGACTTTCACAGAATTTTTCGCTTTATTGTATATGTATACGCGTCTGTCTAGGTTTTTTATATTCCTGTGAGATTATAGGTAAACTTCCGCAATATAATTTCGGTAGTTGATTCTAAAGATTCCTCAAAATTGATTCACCATATAAAAGGTTATAAAATATTATAGATAAATGTAAATGAAAACGCCTTATTTGTTTTCGTCCTAATTTCATATGAAGCTAAGAAAATAAGGTAGAAACGTCAATTTAAAAACATAAACCTATAAAATTCTAAACTTTGCCGCTCAGAAATCTATTATTTTCTTCACAGTTTAAGTACTGTGCTATCTATGAAATAAAAACAAATCCCTCTTTAAGAAGTTTTTAAACAAAGGCGACTATAATATTATAAGACTAAAATAGTAATTTTCAAGAGTCAAATACTGAAACCTATAAATATTTCATTACAGTCATGATCTTTTTTCAACTTTTCTATCAAAGACCCTACTTCGCAAAGTTGTTAAAGGTGATTCTTTGAAATGCTCCAACTTGTCTAATTCTAATGTTTTTCTACGCGGGATCAATCTTGTTCCTACCATGCACTCAGCTAATTAAATACAAACTTTTCGTAAGTTGGAGTTATCTATTTGTTGAGAGTTGCTAGATCAACTCTAGGTTTGTTCTTGTCCTGTAATAAGAACCATAGGTTTTAAATAGACAAAAGTAGGGATTATTTATTCGTAAATTTTCGATCATCAAAAAACATAATAGAATAATGAAATTACTAAAATATAATTCATATGTCATGTTTTCTTTTAATATTCTTTATTGCGCATTAATAAACAGAAAGTTACAAGTAATAGGAACAAATGTATAAAAGGCGGTATTATCGCTAGATAGCGATTTATTCCAGACAACCTTTAGGTTTAAAAAGATTTAAGTAAAATGTTGTTTACTCACTTTTACACATATAATGCAATATATATATACAATAATATAATAACATAAATAGAAGGTTTGCATAAAACTATTTCAATATGTCATCTAACCTTTAGATAGTGCTCTTTTAATAGATATTTGTTTGATACATGTTTAATTTTTGTTTAAAAAAAACTTTGTTATATATGTATATTATGCAATTTAAACATATTACTTTTTTACAAATATTGATATTTCTTATGTTCGCTGTCCGTTCACCTGGCCTGATTACAGTTTTGATTACACAATCACCAGCTTACTCTTCAAGTCAAGCGTACTTAAAGAAGTTTTACTTCAGTTTTCGAATATATTATGTAATTATTATTCGCTGTTAACAATGTCTTCAATAGTTATTTTTATTGTAATAATAGTAACAGGCGCGGGTAATTATTGAAACGCAAGTAAATTAATTGCTTGTAATTTTAAGTAGGCGCTTCGTACTCCTAACTACTATAGAAATAACAATAATCTTTTTCTTTCTGATAAACCTGGTCGGGATAGTATGGTGTTATTATTAAATTATATTGATATGTGAGTTAATTGTCGATTAATTTCGTTATAGCGTTAGTTAGATGTGTACTTTTTACTTTCTTTTTATTTTAGTGAATGTAGTGCATGCCTATAATTTTGAACAATAAGAGAATAGATGTATTTTAGTTAAGAAGTATTTGTACGAGTTCTAGTTGGCAAGTCTTGATAAATAAAAGCACCAAACATTTTGAAATTGACGAAAATTACAATAAACTGAAGGATTATGTCACATTAATAGATAAAATTAGACATCAAAATAATAAAAGCGTGGTAAATAGTCGAGTTTAATCACTAAGACAAATGTTATTGTATTGTTTTTTGTTAATTTCCTGTATAGTATTGTATTATTGAAACAACCGAAACTCGAGCGCTTAAATGGCGCATGTATTAGTATTATTGAGCATAGATGGCGCATGTAGCTGATATTTCAGAAATAGAACACTCAACAGTACGTAATAGTATGCGTGAATAATTTTAGAAAAGTTTGCACGTGAGGCTCTAGCCGACAGAACGCACTCAGCTCGAATTTTCATCAAATTTATGAAGGTAAATTCTCTTTTAATTACTTCCTATTACAAATTAATTCATCTACATATTTACGCAAAATCCAATTCCATAATACAGTGTACTTCGATATCAAAAGGCCGTCGTGTCAATAATTTTACAAAGACTATCAAAATAATCGTCTAATTAGTATTTTTTTTTTTACCCAACAAAGATAGAATAAATGCAAATTGTTTTTAGTATTCTACTTTTTATAGCTGTTTTAATTTTTAAGTGTTTTGTAAACCCCATATTTGGAGGAAACAACCGTGTGCTCCCGCTAATATAATTTAGGTTACTATTAATTTTTACTTGGTATTAAAATATTTAATGGAAAATAATTTCCCCGTGTATTACAAATCTTACTTTTATTTATAGACGAAATTGTATATACATATTAAAAACGGTATCCTAAACGTCCTGATGACTTATTGCTGTTTGTACACTATCGTTTTTCTATACTAGTTAGAGAATTATAAATTCAGTTTAAAATTAACCATTTCGTTATAGTAGCCGTCTGCAATGCATCAGAAGTTATTTATTGATTTCCTTTTGTACAAAGCATTAATAGGTTGCGATATTTATACGATAGTTAAAAATAAACTCGCTAACTTCTTGGGTTCTATTAAGTTTCATATCTTTTAAAAGTTGAATGTAAGCACCAAAGTTTTATTAGAGACTGCTAGGTTTTTGATATAATAACACAAATATTTTTTTTACTATTCACAATTATTTTAGAGTCTAAAGGTAAGGGAAAAAGTTAAGTAGCAAACTATTAAGGTCCCACTGCTGGCAACAGACCTGCTTTCTCAATTTTTAAAGCATAGATCCACACTGCTGGTTGGCCCGTTACACATTCCCCAAAATCTATTCTTTCTTCTCCCGGTATATACAGGATTCCTTACGATATTTTTCTTCATCTTAAAGCCCAATAAGAATCATTTTTATAAAGAGAAACTTAACGGTACCTGCCCAGGATACGAATCCGCGATGTCTCTAAACAGAATCCACATTCTCACCACAAAGCCATCGTGGCTTTTTCCATTGTATAAAGTAATAAAATTATTTTCATTGTGTCTAATAAAAATAATCTTTTGCTTTCTTACGCAGTTGTTTATAAATAAGAGTTCAATTAGGACGTTATTGAACAACCTTATTTTTCTAAAACTAATTGGATCAATAAAGCTTACTAAAGCAAAATATAAATAAAGTTTGTTTAGACATCGGACAAAATGGTACAATAGGGTACAGTATAAATTTCGATGCTGGAAAACAAAAACATAGTAACCCACAAATTATTGTTTTAAGAAAACCTTACGATATGTATGTATTTCTTAGGCTGGTTTATTAACAAAATATTTTGTCTAACAAAGATGACTCTGCTCGATAAATAAGTTTTTGTGCAAAGCTTTTATGTTCTGATGAACAAACTTGGATTTGCAAGTGACTACAGGTTTGCTTTACAGCGTTGATATACGTGTTATATAAAGCTGGACCGATTTTGATGAGCCTTTCATTAGTCACAAGCTACCGTAATAAGGTTTAAGAGGCTACAATTATTACCTGGACTTAGTTGGGAACTTGAATTTCCAACGGTATAAGTAGTATCACATTCAACCTGCTGCCTCTATCCCACTAAGATGAACCGAATTGTATAAAATATTCGTATTATGCATGAATTTCGAAAGCTTTTTTTATAATAGATATAGAAATTTATTTAACGTACAGATTGGAGTACAAATCTAAATCAGCCTTATTTACAAAATGGATAATTGCTGAAAACTTTTGTAAAATACAAAAACATATTTTTTCACCATCCGAATATACAATAGGAAATCAATATGTGTAAAATACTTCAAAGAAAGTTACATGGTAATTAATGAGCATGAAAGCCTAACTGTAAAATCCATAATAAAATGTTCACTAGAGCGAATTCTAGTTAATAAATATGATTAATATTCGATATCATTTATATCTTTTTCTCTTTATTAATATACGTGAAAGAACCACACATACGGATTTTAAGCATTATCAAACCAATAAATCTGATTTTCAGTGAAGAAAAACATCACGATGGAAATTACAAATCCTGGAAGTAATTCTTTGATTTTTACAACCCACAATGGGCATCTGAGCAGGGATGTGTGACTCTTCTTTTTTTAAATACAGTCTAACGAGAAATTAAAAAAGTTATCAGCACTAGAACCCGAATCATTTATCAATCTACATCATAATTTCAATTTTGCTATCGCAGATAAGTTAATAATATTAAACACACCAGTGTTTTCAAAGGTAATAAGACATTATCTCTCTCATTGGTCTAGTGGTTAACATGTTCGACTACAGACATGAAGTCCTGGGTGCGAGTTCCGGGCCGAGCCAATTAAAAAATCGATATTTAGTTTTATTTTAAGATTTTCTCAATATTTGCCCAAAGTTGGGAAGTTGGCGGTATACTCCACCCCCGTGCCTCGGAGAGCACGTTAAGCCCTCGGTCCTGCTCCTGATCTCTCTCCGGAAGGATCAGATTGCCCGGTATCGGACTATGAGAGTGAAGGAATAGTGAGTACACGTGTGTACTATGGCTGCCAATCCGCAGTGGAGCAGCGAAGTGGGTCTATACTCTAAAACTCATCTCTTATAGAGGCACTCTTGCCTCTTTGCCCAGCAGAGAGACGTTCATAGGCTGCTACATACTTCAACAACATTTTAAATAGACTAAACATTGAAACATTCCGTGTTGAACTTTTTTTTTTTTTTTTTTTTTTAAATTTAACGAGCTTAGTCACCTTTATGACTATGTCGCTCTGTATTAGCTGCTTAACTATAAAGATAACAAATGGAAACTTAATATATATCTTAATTTAATTTTATAATTGTACTATACTGAATACAAATTAACAATTTAAATATCGATTAAATTAGACCTGTATACAACTATTGTATAATTATATACAAGTTTAAATCAATCTGAACTAGTCGATAAGTTGGGATGCTTATCCTTTCTAAGCGGAGAAAGCGGGAACAGGATAATCACCTCTTTTCAAGACTAATTTCGACCAACCGCAAAACATTTGCAATCTTAACTGCATGTGGCAGCGATAAGAGCACATTAAAGCAGCCAATGTTTTGTGTTGCGATACAATTGTAGAAGTGTTGCCGTCTATATCCTTCGTTCCGGACACACTCCATCAACACATGTGTTACATCCTCTTTGACATTACAACTGCTGCAATTCGGAGAGCTGACTTGTTTCATAAGGTATGCAAAACTATTTAATGGAATGTGTCCTGACCGAAGGCGCAACATAAGTGTTACTTTTCTCCTATCAAAGCGGCTGCAATTTATCCACGGCACTGTAGGCAATTGCGGTTGGATCGTTTTATACCATATGCCTTTATCTTTGGAACGTTGATCGAAATGTTCTTTCCATAAATCGTAGCATGCCCTTTTGATTAAAAAATGCAATCCGAATAGAAGGGCTGTATTTCGATTTCAATACCATCCGTAAGAGATTCTTTAGCCAATTGATCCGCCTTTTCATTCCCTGAAATCCCAACATGTGACGGAATCCACTGCAAAATAATAGATTTATTGCTATGGTTGGACTGCAGCAACTGCTTTATTATTTTGTAGGCTATCGGTATTCCTCGAAAAGTCGAGGTACACCGAGCCAGGTGTTGAAGCGAACTTTTGGAGTCTGTAAAAATTNTGGTTTCACTTTCTGTCCAGCGCTTTCCATCAATGTCTCTGCGGTTAAGCCTCTTTACTGATACGAGTTCAGCTGCACTCGTTATACTTTCCAGGATATCTTTTTCAGACAATTCTATTTCTACATTTCTAATAGTGCCATAGGAGACACCAACTTCAAGCGTTCTTTGTAAGTTCCATCCTTTGTCCGTAATATCTGGACATTCTAATAATTTAGTTAAGCTAGATTCATTTTCAAACTGTATTATGAGTTTGTAAGCATTGATATATTTGATTCGGGAAATATTTGGTATATTATTTATTTTTAAAAGGCGTGCAAAAGCAAATTGTTTAGGAAGCGGCTCTTTAGATGTGATGCTTATCTCAATTTTCTCTTCTGGTATTCGGCAATTCATATTATCAGCAGCATATCGCTTACCTGATCTGGTAACCACATTCCAAATTTCGTAATCATCAACCTCTCTGGTCCTCTTGTTGGGTGTATTATGAGTATCACATGGATATGTTTGTTGTTCGTCGTTATTATTCATGGTGAATGGGTGGGTACATTCCCCTGTCATCATATTAGAGCTCTCCTGGGTATTATTATAACGCTGTTGTACCGTATCAGACGTAGATGGTAAGTTTTGTTCGCCTTCATTCATGTCCAAGTCTTCATTGGTGCAGTTGTCATCGAGCGCAACGGGGCGCTCCATACGTACTGTTTATCTATCGTATCACGCGGGCCGCACGTGCGCGAAGCCCGCACGCATTAGCGTGCGGAAACAATCGGTTCCTCGTAACAACGGAAAGGATAATAATTGCCACGGCACGTCTATCGCTGTCGCTGTACGACGTGGAACTGTGTTGAACTTTGCAATTAAATACATTTCTCTTAACTATCTAAAAAATATAGAAGCCGAAGAAAATTCATTGAAATTTGCTGAAATGCGTTTGAGCTCTTCGGAGTCGGTGAAAAAATGTTATTAGAGAAACAAATTGCAAACACACAAAATACTTTTTGCTCCTCAACTTCAATTATAAAAGCCAGGAGCTACTGAAATATTTTGTGAATTGCGATCGCGCCGGAAAGACTGCGTTAGTGATATGGGATGATTACTAAAACAATTCCAGTTATTCGAGTGTTCATTCTATTGGATTCTACTCGAATAATATGTTTAAACAATAATTAATCTGTTATATTAATAAAACAAAATTCTAAACTGTGATAGCGTCGTCGTTTTCGACTAAATAATGTATTTGAAATTTTTAACTCTACACGAAGTATCGCAGCGACTCCGAGCTTTTTATTCACAATTGTGAAATTTGAATTGTCGTATTTAAATTTTGCATTTCGCTTTCGCTCTTTTGTCAACATGGGTTATCCAATTTTCACAAAGCCATAGTGCAGGAAGACGTTTGACTTTCATAGGAATTAAGTTCATGAAGAATACATCCAGTACTTGAATTAATACTAAACAAAAAACTCATGCCTGAATAAAATGCATTATTATATCTTAATTATCACAACCATAATTTTTTTTATCGCAATCACGTTTTCATTAATGCTATTAAGTTATTGAAAAGTGATGTAATGTTATATGTGATTATTTTTCACAGAAAGGAAATTAAATAGGAATATTTTTTTCTTTTAAAGATGTCACTCGTCCACGAGGAATTCGACCCAGGCTTCACGTCGGTCTGCAGTGATGTCACTCTTTTCTCCAAAGATAGGGGGTTTTTCAAAACTCTAGCCGAGGAAATGATTGACTTAGCCGAAGTTGATGACTGGTTAGAAAGCTTTGAGAACACTGAAGATAACAAGAAAGTTAAAGCATTATTGGAAAACAATTCTGTAAGTATAATGATCGGAGGCTATTTTCATTGCATTCATGTATTTATGTGAAATATATTGAAAAGGGTAAAGCTTTATTTATTGGGAGTTAAACAAATCAAAGAAAGAGATTGACATGAAAAGGAAAAAAAACGATTGATCGTACACAAATCTATAAGTAGGTAAAAAATGCAAATTATATGTTAGAAAACTTATTATTTTATCTTAACTGCCTCATTGGTCTAGTGGTTAGCATGTTGGACTACAGACATGAGGCCCTCGGTTCGAGTCCCGGGTCGGGCCAATTCAAAAATCAATATTGAGTATTCTATTAAGATTTTCTCAATATTTGCCAGAAGTTGGGAAGTTGGCGGCGTGATGCACTCCCGTGCCTCGGAAGCATGTTAAGCTGTCGGTCCTGCGCCTGACCTCTCTCCGGTTGTGTCGGATTCCCGTCACGTCGGTCTATGAGACTGAAGGAATAGAGAGTGCACTAGTGTACTATGCCTGCCAATCCGCGGTGGAGCAGCATTGTGGGTCTATACTCTAAAAACCCTCGCTCCACGGAGTGAGGAAACTAAATATATTTGGCATTAATATTTTAATAGAGATAGAGAAATTTACGAGATTACTTTTATTAATACCAAATATTCATAAAGGAAAATGAAATACAACTCCATTATGGAAGTAGCTTTCAGATAATCCATTTAAAAGCTATCTTTAGCCCAACAAAGGTAAAAAATCGCGAATAAATGAAATCCAGTGCGTCCATCACTTTTGACATGATTTTTCGATTTTATAGCTCGATGCCAGTGGTATAAAACTATTTTTGTTAACTTGGAACAATTGTCAACCTGTTGATTTTTTTTATATTTTGACGCGACCGCAAAATTTTAGTAAAACATTTTTAGAATTAGATTTAGAATCCTATAAATCCTATCCTGTTCGGTTAATATTTATACTCAACTGTATTCCCAAACGACATCGCCTATTGCCTTTTATATAATATGTTAAAAATACTAAGCGCAGAATCCTCTAAATCTGTAAAATCAAATATACAAAAACGAAATTAAAACAAAGACAATTCGCTTTCAGTTCTTCCCTTATAACAGAAGAAGTCCTTCTTCTGTTTTGAATGTTTTTTTCATTGGTTTGAATGGGTAGCATTTTCATTAATTTAGGCAAATTGCTTTACAAATAAAAAACATACCTATAAAAAACGTCAATGAGTTATTTGCTGTGTATTATTGCAAAGAGTTTATAGTACTTTTTCAGGCTCTAGATTATCGCTGCATCAAATTCCAATCAATTTGGACCGTTCTTAGTCAATATAGTCCGTTCTTAGCTGACTTCTACTCGGCAAAAGGAATATTTCTACCAAATTTCAAGTCTCTACGCCGTATAATTTCAGAGATATCGTGACGAGTCAATAGATACCTGGATATCTCATTTATATATATAAATAAATTTAATACCCCTTAACAAGATCGAAATTAAAACGCGTGTAATATGAATTCTTACTTATTAAAAATTATGATCGAACTGAGTATCTTTTGGAAAATTATCAATTGTAAGGCCAACTTAACATCAATATACACACATACTTACTCACACTGGCACACTCCACACACATAGACACACATGACACGCACTTGCACACATCCATGCACATCAATACTAACACACAAGTCACACATTCTTATGTTTTTAAATTTTATTTTTATTTTTCTTATGTTATTTCATTTCACTAGAGATTGTCGACTGGGTGGATGAGCGAGGCACTCAGTAACACGGGCTTCCACCCAGTACAGGGGCTATTGCAATGCATTAGCGTTTATTTTCCCAATAAACCAATTTTTCTTTATAGACGTACATTATAAAAACATAGTCTTAAATATAAATAATTTTTCTTTAATATTTCAGATAATGGGGGCGTTGAATGAGGTGCTGTCAAGAATACAACCACTTTTTCGAGGGAAAGATGCTCGGATATCGCATGAAAAACGATGTGCTGCACAGGCTTGTCTAAAAGAAGGAGACCTAGTAAAGAGTTTGATGTTCGCGAGTCAAGCCGTTTTACGAGCACCAATGACTGGTATAAGATTATACATTTTTCAATTCATACTATCAGTTCATCCTTTCCACGGATAGGTCTTGTTCAAATACATTTTTTAACTTGTAGTGTATGACAATTAATGTAAACTGAGTTTTTTTTTAATTATCCATTATTTTAACTAATAAGCTAACGTACAAAATTCCTTTTTATGTTGTCAGTAGTAAAAGTGAGGGCTAGATGATGTAGGAATTAACTTTAATTGTATTTTATATGACTTGCTTAATCATGAACTGCAAAAAACTGTAGTTTCTCTTGCATGGGAAATGTGATTGCCATCTTTTTTATCCAGCTTATCTTTCCTATACAGTGGGGCTTTATATTATAGAGCATTGCACGGTAAATTTCACTAAATTTTCAAGTCCAAACCGGTTTCTTATATGTGATACTAAAACAATAATTAGGCATAATATTAAAATACATTTCAAGACATATACATATTTTTCTTTTTATAAAACAAAATATTATATTATTTATGAATATTCCGCAGAGGCAGAACTTAAAGTAAAATAAGACTTGAAGCGCAGAACTTTTTTTCATATTTCTTTTAATAACGGTAATTGAGCTTGAGCTGAATAATTCATAACTAATACCGTAATTTGTTATTAATTATTCAGCTTTAATTTACTAATTTTTGATGAATACAAACTTCCTGTTCTAATTAAGCAAGAGTCCATCCAAAAAATATTTCATAATTTTGTTTACTTTTATATGAATTATAAAGATATGTACTGTTAATTTTATATGAAGATATGGCTGTAACACCTTTTAGCAACACACAGTCATACACGAACTCTTACACAGTTAAATTCATAACACTGTGGAACTCCCTCCCAGTACACATCCGTCAATCTGACTCATTACAAATTTTCAAACATCGCTTAAAAAAACACTATTTATCCGCCGATGCATAAAGTGTAACTCGTTTAAGTTCGCATAATTTATTGTATGGTGTATGTTTATATATATATATATATATTTAATCTTATATTTTTATATATGTATGTATATAGTTGTGTAATTATATATTGCGCTATATGTGTAATTATATTTAATGTTTTGTTTAAGTAGAGTAAAACTGAGTCAAGTTTTCTCTTTTAAAGTTATTTGCACCTCCCCTTCCTATGTTCTGCTCCTCTCACCAAAGGTTGTCTGGAAGAGATCGCTCTTAGTGATAAGACCGCCTTTGCGCACCCTATAACTTAATTATCTGGTTCTTTTTATATTACATAAGTTGTATTGTTATTTCTTAAATGTGTGCAATAAACTTTTAAACAAATAAAACTAAATACAGATATTCATTTAAATAACTTACTCTATTATAAGGCAATATATAAAAGTACTTTATATCTAAAAACAATCTTATGAAAAACATATAATGTAAGTGAAATAATTACTATCTCCACTATTGTTTATTTAATATCATACAGTAAAATTAGGATCACCTTTATATGTAATCAATTAATAAAAGCTAGAAATATCACTTAATAATTGTTACTTAATAAATGAATATTCCTACAAAAACAATTGTACATCGTTTCGGTAAACAGGAAATGATAGGAGAAGATAACATTTGTTGTTTATCGGATGAACCCAATTATCTTCTTCAAGCAATTTAGAAATTTCCTAATAATTTTCCTAACGACTTTCTTCGTGTTGATACCTTCATTTGTGCTTTACATTACTGTGTCGAAATCGATAAACAATTGTACATACACCGTATGTTGCGATACTTCTGTTTTATATTAATACTTGCTTACCCGCGCGACTTTGTCTACTTACATTCAAATGATTTAAGCTGCCCCATCTATTTGATGCTTATGTTACTTAGTTGACGGCAGAACTCATGCTTAACTACCTCTAAGTTAGTCTAAGTCCAAAAAAATACAATTTAGACAACTAATTAAAATATAACCTATCCTGTTTATCATGGCGAAGCAAATTCAGTATAATGGAAAAAAAAATCGTCAAAATCGATTGAGTTGTTATGGAGTCAATCTTTGAGACTAGGAATTTTTATATATGCAGATTTTTATCACATTTAGTTAAGACACCATCAAGTGTAAATCTATACACAACCAATAAAATAGACTACAAGCCCATGGAAAAAAATTACCTGTGAAATGAACCAACGTGAATAACGATTAGAAGGCTGTTACTATGACATATATTTTATATAGATTAGTTTATATACGTCAACTCTTTTTATATAAATGTTATTAAATATTACCTTATAGCCGTTCATTATAAATGGTAACAAATAAAAATATTAGGATAACAAAAATATTTACTTACATACTCATCTGAACCGCTCGGGAATGACAATATAGCGCTCAGAGTTATTTTATGATATAGTAATAGCCTTCTAGGCAATATTTATGTAGGTTCATTTCACAGGTTTTTTTCCAGTGAAACAACTGTTGCAAGCCATGGCCGCCGCCATATTGTTCTGAGCGCCTTTCACTGTACTACAATTCCGCGGTCGGCTGCATGCCGCATGCGATAGATGAACGTAACAGTTTGTGATGACGTAAGAGTTAAGCTTTAAAACGCTGAACCTTATATTCATATATTACCCGGCGTATCTCTGACATCTCAAAATTAAATTTTAGTTCAAAATATTTCAGGAACAGATGAAATTATTGATAATGGAATATCGCTAGCACTAGCTCTCTGGGTTCGATCGGAAATACTTTTACAATACAATCGACCTGCAGCTGCTTTAGAGGATTTGAAATTGGCTTTAAAAGAAAGACTTCCTGCACGAATGCGAGCGGATTATTATTGGAGAATTGGGCACTGTTACAAAGGTATATTTTATTGAAAATATTGCTATTTTATTTGCTTAAAACTTGTTGCACGAAAGCTTTTTTGTATACCCTCTTTTCCAGGATACTTGGTCATCGATTATATATACGAGTACACCGGCATATTTAGCGGAACATAAATCAAAAAAAATTATATCAGTATCATATAAGGTTATGATACTGATATCAAATCTTTATTTTTTATTTTTTTTTATCTTCCGCTTAGTTTGCCGGTGTGTATATTTAAAACTAATTAAAATCGACAATGCTTCACCTAAGCTGACCAATAGTTTTACGTCTGAAATTTTCCTATATCATCAATTTAGCCATTTCGAAGATCACAAAAGTCAAAAAAATATTATTTACATTTTCAGTAGTTTATATAAAAGACTTTAATTAAGACTATAATTGCGAATGGACACTTTAAGTTTATTTCGATGTATAGACAACCATATCCGTCCACTCATAATTTCGTTTCTTTGCTCAGGTTAGAATTTCCGATTTCTCAGGCTTTGATTTCTTTTATTACTGACTGATCGCTTTACTCTACTCTCGCCCAATGGTAACTGATGATATAATGTAAAATAAAACGAATTTACCTGGTAAGAGGTAAATTACCTCTTATGATTTACAAAATATCGTACAGGGATGCAAACTTTTTGCTTGGCGGCATATCTGCTGCTACTGTTGTAACTAGCTATGGCCAAAGTGTCCCATTAAACCAAAGTCAAACGAATTAGAAAATACTATTTCTTATTAAATTGCCCCTGTTGGGAATCGAAACCAAGTCATCTGAAATGGTCAAATCAAAGTCGTAATGAAGGCTAAATTTGCGGCAGCAACGACATACAGATAGATTTCGATATTTTAATTAAAAAGACATGACACGGCAACATTATTTGTTATATATTTTACCGAAATGATGATACTTGGCTAGCTCTTGTTTGTACATCGCACTTTAATGTGGACATTGAATAAGCTTGTTGAATGTGGGTTTGTGCTATTGTTGGCGGAACGTGCGTTGTTGCAGTTGGAAATTATGGGTGAATTTTAGGACATGTACTAGATTGCTATGAACTACCGCAGCAAAATACGTGTCACTGATTTCATCGAGCTTTATGCAAGAAATCAATTTCATTTCGCTCCAAAAATATCTAACATTTTCACTATCTATTTATTATACTTAGAAATATTTCGTTCTTTTATTAAGTAACACCAAAATTACATACATTAAGCATTTAAAAATTAGTAAAAAGTCATTTACAATAACATTATTAAAGACTGATATGAAATAAATGTACGTTTAACCCCATTAACATCAATGTCACCAAAAATTAATGTTTTAAAATGTATATAAAAATTGATTAATTAATATGAAGATGCACTAAATACAAGTTTACCTTATAAAAAAGAATAGATTCCTTCGCTATTTACCAGTAGCTTTCTTAACATCATTCGTTCGATTAATTTCAAATATTGTGCAATGAATTGTATAGGCAGTGCGACATACGCTGGATATCAATTTGAATATAATGTTTTTCGTGTAGTTTACTGATAAACCATAACAAAGACAGATAAAACATGTTTGTAATTCAATATTTCTCACATGTCTCTTTAGGAACAGATCTCATAATATTCGAAATATATAGAGCTTCCGAGTTGTGGTAAATATTACTGATAAACAATAGCTCAAAATATCTATTTACATTAATTATTCAATGTTAATGTTAAACCAATATCGTATTTGTTTTAGTATGTCATTACCTAAACAGGCTTAGATGGAATAATTGTTATTTGTTTTATATTCAACCAAGTGGACACAGATTTACGCCACAGGTTGAATGAAATTTAAAATTGAATGTTGAAATTATTATATAGCATTAGCTAGGTAAATTTTTAATAAAAAAATATGTACGTTAAAGAATCCTCACATACATTATGCATAAAGAATATTCTTTCAATTATAAGTGAGACTTTTCTAACGAAGATTAATTAAGCGATATACAAGATGATAGTACTAATGAATATCATTATTAAAAAATTGCCAACTGAACTGAAACTTATATTACAAGCTAATAATTAACTTCAACTCGTTTAATGTAGCGAATAAAATATGCTTAATAAAATGGGAGGCTCCGGCCTCGGCTCCTACCTGCAAAGATGTGCCATACAAAGCTATGTAGAAGTCATAAGAGGTAAATTACCTCTTACCAGGTTAGTATTACTTACCATCAGGTGAGCTGACAAGTAAGCGCTAGGCTATAACCTAGCGCTACCATGTCAGCAATAAAAAATAACATAAATATTCATATACGATTCTATATAAGTCTTAGAAAAAAAGATTTAATACTGTATAATTTCAGGAACTGATGATCCAACTCGAGCCAAAGTTTCATATGAACTAGCTGTAAGACTACTTGGGAATAATGAAGATGCCAAAGCAAAATTAGCTAAGGATATAGAATATCTCGATTATACAGCTAAGTCTAAACATCTACCAGAAAAACCAGGTTAGTTTTGAACGTTTTTTTTATTATTCATTGATTTTATTATTAAAAACTTCTGCCTAAATTTGACAACGTTAGTATATACGATTTATTCTGTTATGAGGATTCATAACAGAATAAATCGGACAACTTCTGAAACTCATAACATGGAAGATACTTCGTACCATTTACGTTCAATGATAATAAATATAATGAAATAAGTTTCCTATTTTAATCTTATTACTATAAACACCCGCATATTTAGCGGAACATAAAAAAAAATTTGGTATCAGTATCATATAAGGTTATGACACTGACATCAAATCTTTATTTTTTATTTTTCTTATGTTTATTTCTCTTTTGTGGGAAATTATATTTATATTGGTATGATACGACAAATAATTATTAAAGACAGTCAGAGTTATATAGTTTAAAGTCTCCCATATAATCCAAACACCTGTAATTCAATAAAGTTAGTGCAGCTCGGCCTTGCTCGATTGACGGATTGACGGCTCGGCCTTGATTGATTGATTGATGGCCTCGCTGGCGCAGTGGTGCGAGTATTCGCTTTGCTAGCGGAGGTCCCGGGTTCGATCCCCGGTAGGACGAATTTAGGAAATTGTATTTTCTAATTTGTCTGAGTCTGGACTGGTGGGAGGCTTCGGCCGTGGCTAGTTACCACCCTACCAGCAAAAACGTACCGCCAAACAAAGAGATTTGTGTTCCGGTACGATGCTGTGTAGAAACCGTAAGGGGTATATCGCCTCGTAACAGATTAGCGCGCTTCCATCTTAGACTGTATCATCACTTACCATCAGGTGAGATCACAGTCAAGCGCTAATCTGTCAGCAATAAAAAAAAAAGCTCTTTTAGTCGGATCGTGTTCGACAAGGCAATATGGAGTATAACAGTTGTTGACGAAATATACATAATTTTTTCGAATAATTTCTCTTCATTCTCCAATCTCTCCAAGAGAATCTCTCCAATTACCCCTTTTTTAAGCTGCATAGGGAACTCATATAATGCAAAGTGTACAATGCTTCACAATTAAGTTTTCACCAATGTCGAACAAAATTACTTGTTATGAAACATAACAAGTTGTCAATTTCGTACATTTAAATGGAAATGCG
The DNA here is from genome assembly GCA_015832385.1 of Elymnias hypermnestra. NCBI lineage: Eukaryota > Metazoa > Arthropoda > Insecta > Lepidoptera > Nymphalidae > Elymnias > Elymnias hypermnestra. The sequence goes on along the minus strand of JACTOM010000048.1, from coordinate 966,437 downwards.
TACAAGCGTAGAATTAATTACAGCCTCGTGTTTTTGTAAGAGATATCCTGACACGTGTATGTGAAATTATAAGACAATAAAGTGTACTAAAATTGTGTATATTTCTCAATACAAAAAATCTGTTACTAAACTAAAAAATCTTTATATATGGATAAATTTATTTCCATCCACTAGCAGCTGGTTTTTTTTTCTAATATATAAAACATTGTTAGATAGTTTAAATATATTAAAAATTTCACTACCTCTGTACAGATACATCATAATTATACTTATAGAAATGTTGAACCTGAGATTCCTTATAGCTGTATATGTATCCATCCACTATTTTACAGACATGTTTAATTCGTTTCTTTTATAAAGTTTTCTAGAATAACATCATGTTATTTTTAGACATAGCGGTAACAGGAGGTGGGAAACTAAACTTGCCGGCACTTTCAAACATGGTTAAAATTGTAGAAGAGAAAGACAAGGTACAGAAAATATATTATAAATCCGATTACATTTGATCTGGAAAGCTTAGGCTTTGGATAGTTACCACCCTACCAGCAAAGACGTGCCACTAAGCAAGTAATGTGCGTTCCGGTACGATGCTGTGAAGAAACCATAAGAGGTAAATGGCATCTCACCAGGACAGCGTACAACCATACTGTATTTTTAATTACCATCAAGTGAGATCACAGTTAAACTTATCAGCCATAAAAAAAAACAAAAATCTCACTCTTACATATTGCTACGCACCATTTCATCAACCTGTAATTTGCAGTAGTATTCATGTAAAAAATAAACTTACAATATATGCTTTAAGGTTAAACTTACTCATTACAATAAATATTACCGAATTAAGAATTATTTGTCTGTCCATAGCATTCAGAATTACAGTCAAAGGTCTTAAAATTTCACATTAAGATAGCGCTTAACTACAATATCACCAGACAGTAAATGATGATATAACCTGGGATATTAGACTGACTCAAACCATAACCACGAAGCGTCGCCACTTTGCCTCTTTTCTCACACAGTAGAGCTACTGCACGTACTTATAGGTTTTTATGGAGAGTAATTTTCTGCAAAATAAATACAATGTCCCAAATTTACTCTAGTAGGAACCTAACCATGTGCTACTGAAACGAGTACCCACATTATACTCCCAGTGATCCATCAGATAGACAGATCAATTGGTCAAAAGACTATTTGAAAGTATTACAATATCTTACATTTTTTTAGCTGTACCGTATGATTTATATAAATTTTAATAGATTACATGTTACAGGGACGATTCGCTGTTGCAGACGATGAGATAAAAGTCGGTGACATCCTTTTAGTGGATAAACCATACGCAGCTTGTCTTTTCCCGGACTACTACGGATCGCACTGTCTTCACTGTTTCAAGAGGTAATCGTTTATGCTAGTTAGCTCCACCCACTTACGGCCAAAGAATTATTGATCTATTCTAGTATTATTCTACTGTCAGTTAAGATACACACAAAGGAAAATTATTAAATGGACATAAAGATAAAAAAATTAATATAATATAAGGTTAAAATTTCTAGGTTACAACATGTTATTAATACAGCGCCAGTATGGTGTCCAAATTGCTCAGGAATTGCGTTTTGTACAACCGCTTGTAGAGATGCTGCTTTATCTACATACCACCAATACGAATGCCAGTTTCTCGATCTTTTCATAGGTAATCTTTTCATCTACTTTCTTTTTCAATAATTTAATGCACTCAAGAGATTAAAGTAACGGACAATTTTTCCTTCAACATTTCTGTTATAAACCATTAGTAAAATAATTCATATGTGACAAGTACGTCTTGTATTATTGACTATAAAAGTACGAGTGTAATAGCTAATAACATTTTTTAAATAATTCGCAAACCAAAATGTATCTAATTTCAGGTTCTGGAATGTCCATACTTAGTTATATTTCTCTTCGCATGGTGACACAAGCTGGTTTTGACATGAGCCAACGGATACATGCAAAATATTTAAGCAACGAATTGAAAACCATTGAAAGTTCTGTTTTAAATGACATAGAGGGAGTAGGTTTGAAGAAAAAGTTACAAAACAGAAAAGAACGTTTAAATCGGACAAAAAAAGGATTAGATTATTTTGAGGAAAAAAATTTAAACGAGTTGGATATGGAAACTAAAATTGAAGACAAAGCAAATTATCATGAAGAGCTGGAAATTAAAGCAGCACAAATTTACTCCCTGTGCACACATTCTCAACAGACAAAAGCGGCTGATTATTTGAAGAAAATAATAATGGGACTATTCCTTACAGAATGTTTAAGAAGAACAGGATATTTTAAAAGCTGTAGTAAAGAAAATTTAGCCAAAGGTACTTATCATAAAAACCACTTCAGCAAATCCAAATTTATAAACCGTACTCAAGAGATTTTATTTACAAAGTTGTTACTTCGTTATAATAAGTTTTAGCCCAATTTCAGCTAAAATTCATGAAGTATATAAATCATATAAATTAAGCTATTTTAAAGACTTCATTTATTTAGAATAAGTCGAAATGGTCGTTCATAAGTGTACAATTACCACATATATATATCTCTCTTAAGCGTTATCGTCATCTCTAAACATCGGTTATCACACATTCTAATGATTTATACCCGAAAAGTCATTAGAAATTGCATTTGTTTACTTAAAAGTACCAGTAGACAAATATATAAATTATTTTGAACTTTTAATATACGGAAGATATACGGAACGCAGCCGGTCTGAATGTTATTTTATCTATCTAAAATAACATTTTTATTAATAATACTACTCTTTATTGAACACCTTAAAAACAATGAAAAATGAATTCACATGGCTTATAGACTACAAGTCCATGGAAAAATTAACTGCAATTGTCTACATTGCAGGATTTACATAGTTCTTACTGGCTTTAAGATCATAAATTTTTTTTTATAAAATGTTCTTAAATATTACCGTTGTACCCCAATAGGGCAGGGGTGGCCTACTTTTCTGCACATAAGATCTACTTTTATTTTAAAATTGAGTCGCGATCGACCTACTTCTAAGGTAAAAAGAGGAACGTTTATGCAATGTGCAATGTGTGAAGGTTATATACCTCCGAGCACTCTTGCGAGTTCAGAAACATACTTGAATATTTATTTAATGAGTTATAATAATATAAAGTTTAAATTTACATTAATCATTGAATGCGTCCCCTCATGAAACTTGTAAGCGATCTTCCAAAATTGGTCTCGCGATCGATAGGAAACAACGGTTATATTTAAAAACATTTTATCAAATAAAAGTTGCCGTACATAAATTTATGATCTTACATCAGTAAAACCTCGGTAAATCCTGAAATGCAGACGTCGGCTTGTAGGCTATTGAACAAACAAATGTACAAATTAGCAGTCTTATCGCTGATCAGCGATTACTTTCAGGCATAAAGAGATCATACATAACAATAACAAATATAGTAATACACTATAAGAGATATCCAGGTATCTATTGACTCGTCACGAAATCTCTGGAACCAAAAAACATTCCACGCAGACGATTTCGCGGGTTCAACTAGTATATATACTATCATCTCTTACTATGCGACTTGTGAGAGGTTATGTTTTATGACATCGTGTATAAATTTATTAAGTGATTTTGTTTGTTTTATATTTACTAAGGGTGCGTTCCATAAAGGGATTGCCGTAACCATTGGTTTATGTATTTATTATATTTTCTTGACGAATTTATCTGTATGTAACATAGCAATTATTTTCCAGCTGAAATGAACACATGCGAGTTACTCGTACGTAATTTACAACTACTACAGTTTAACGCTCACGAAATCTATGAGACTATATATGGAGATCATTTATTAAAAGGCTCAAAGTTAATATATACGGCAGTCGGCATTTATCCTACTGGAGCATTGTTTAATCATGAATGCAATCCCGCTGTTGCAAGGTATGTCATCATATAAAAATATACCACGAATTATACCAAATCTTAATTGTCAATCTTACTTCTTACACTTGCATGTCTAAAATTTCACTTTCATCCTGAAACCGAAATAAAAGTATAATTACTAATGGCTCTCTATAAATGAAAGTCGATTGTAATTGTCGTCATAAATTTACCCATTGTATGAACCACTCTTACAAAGTTTGTCAGAAGTTGAATGATTTGTGCATACACAGAGGATAAAGAATGAAAATTCTTTATTATTCTTTATTCTGTATTCTTTATTAGAAGTTAAAAATAAATAGTTTCCAAATGAAATGTTATGTTACATTTGTATTTGAAGCTGAACGTGCTCTTTATAAAAAGTACATATCAAACCCTATAGACCTATTGACTGTCTTAGCGTAATGGTACGAGGACTCGACAGCTAGGCGAGGTCCCGGCTTCGATTCCAAGCTGCGCAAAATTTAGGAAACTACATTTTCAAATTTAGACTTTGGTCCCGGCGAGTTACCACCCTATCAGAAAAGAAATACCCCAAGCAAAAATTTTTGTTCCAGTACGATGCTGTGTAGAAAATCGATTCCCTCCTTACCACTTCCATCATAAACTCGTTCATTACTCAGCATCAGGCGGGATTACAGTTAAGCACTAACATGTTAGCAATAAAAAATATATAAATTTTGTACGATATCTTCCCTTGAGAGATATACGATTCATAAAATTTTCCGTGAAATATTTCATTTCATCATGAAACAATCGAGATTGAAATTAATTCACATATAGCCTTCAACCAACCAAACCGCAGATTTTTAACGTGTCAACAGATATCACCAATCCTTTTTTATTGAAAAAGATTAAATTTATTGAAATAGGCTTTTCAATATGTGGTTACAAGTTTTTATTTTGTATTACATTTTTTGGTTACATACTTCATTCTATTTTACTATTATGTGTCGTATAAAAAACTTTTTCTGTTGGCGTTTTAATAACTAATCGTATATAAGCTTATACGATATTAATAAAGACAAACCAAACCCAAATTTGCCGACTTGCCTTCTCCAAATTAAGTCCCAAGCTTATTAAATAAGCTCGTTCAATTACACAAATTTAAGAAAAAAAAGTATATTATTTACTAGTTATTATATTGTATTACAGATAATTTCTACAAAGCAAAGTGATTTAGTCGTTTTGTAAAGCAACCTTGAGAATAAACAAAAATATCTTGGAACATACTTTAATATTATTAATATTTTAATTAAGATATGAAATTATTGTATACAAATAACATTTATGCTTTTAAAATTTTTATCACTGCTTTCATTCTAGACTGACACACCATACAATAAGTCATTTTAGTCTTATCACAGTTTGATCCATAACGAAATTTATACAACTATAAATATCGACAATGGATTAAATCCTTCAAACAAGTCAATAAAGAACTTGAGATCCTTTTCGCAAATTAACTCATCCGATAACAAGATCTTAAATACGATAATGTCTATATTTTCTGGTATAATGTTATAAAAGGGTATACCTTACAGATACTTTGATCGGCAAAATATAATATTGCGAGCGACACGGCCTCTTCGACCCGGAGAAATTGTGGCTGAAAATTATGGACCCCATTTCCTTAAGCACGGTTTCAAAGAGCGTCAGCGAAGGCTTTCTAGTAGATATTGGTTCAGATGCGACTGTATCGCTTGTAAAGAAAATTGGCCGACCCTGAAGCAAATGGATGTAGAACAACCACTACATATTAGGTAAAACTATTTTCTTCAACTAAATTCAGCGTTAACAGACATTAGAGTCAATTAATATTGGATATTTTTGAAAGGAGTTTCCAAATTTCGCCTCGTAACAATAAAATATTTTAAGGGGCACAATTTAGTACAGAACGCTGTTCTAGTATTATATTTAGGTTACGTCACGACGGAATAGCATTACTCTGTCGCTTGTTTTTAGCAACAGAAATTTTAGAAATAGATTTATTTTAAGTAATGGTAATACTGAATTGATATTATCATTTCACAAGACCCCCAAATAAAAAATAAACTTAATTACCGCCTACCTTAGGTTGTTTAGATATAGACCATGAAATCTAGGGTTCAAGACCCGAGTTGGGCTTATTGATAATTGATATTCGGTTTTTCAATAAAGACATTTTCAGTATGTGCCTCAAGTTGGGAAAATGGTAATGCACTTCCCTTAATTCGAAGAACACATTAAGATGTTGTGGGACAATCAGAAATCGCGCTATGTTTAGCGCAAACGGCTAATCTCTTATTGAGATTAATCGCTACGGCCGAAATTCGGTCTAGAAGTCATCACATTAGTAATGTGATGACTTAGACCGAATAATGTGACATAACTTTCATCGAGATAATGCAAAGACTATAAAAATAAAACATCACTATTTTATGTATTATGGAAGTGCGATATTTTTTTTTTTTACACGAGATAAAAAAAATACTCTGCTTACTAAAATCCATGATTTGATTTGTTACATAATTTAATTTTTTTGCACTACATTTACTAGTTTATTATTTATATAATTAGTTTATTACGGCAGAATATTTTTAAGTTATACATCTTTCTTATTCCTCAAGCTTTTTGTGACAGAGATTTATGTTTTCAATGCTTATTGTATTTTTCAGGTGCCCAAATTGCAATGGATATTTTAAATCGGGTAAAAAGAACCCCAATAAGTGTGACAAATGCTCAGCTATTTTTGACAAAAAATTATTTCAAATGCAAATAGATGACATAAATGAGTGTCTATCTAATTATCAGGTAATACGTAAAAATTAGATATACTTAGTTTATTAACTTTTCTTGGATAATAAAAATACAGACAATTAAAACTTTGCCTTATTTATATTTAATATAATTATTTTAACTAATATTGATATTAAAAATTATTTATTGCGTGCGATGTATGGAGAATATTCTATTATAATGTCTGTATTCGAATTAATTATTTTGAAAGAAAAGAGTCTCCAACCTATTTTATTGATATACCATACATTTGTAAATGTGTATGGTAATGAATGAAAAAATAAGGAGTTCATTAACTAATACGAGATCTTATACTGCTAGGCTGTCAAAATTTACGTATAATTAAGAAATGGGCTGCTTTTTAAAGAGACATCTTTAAAAATATCATATCAAAAAGCATAAATGGTCTGTCTGTTGATAACGAAACGAAAAGAAACCGGCAATAAATTTGGTAGTTACTCTTTCAGCAGACATGGCAATTTTTAGGGTTAATTTTTTTTTGCTGCAATGACGCGTTTCAGGGACAAAAAGGCAATAAAATACTAACCTAACCTTAAAAATCATCATCTCTGTAGATGTGGTTGTGTTGATACGTATATACCATAATTTTTAACAGACTTCAAAAAAAGGAAAAAGTTATCAATTCGTACATTGACACTTAACTTCGATTCGCAATTAGAACGAAATCCAAAACTTTTTATTTTTAAATACTCATTTTAATATATATTTCGTGTTAAAATGCTCATAATATATTTCTTGAAATTACAGAGAGGCAAATCCAAAAGTAATTATGGTATACTGAAACTCGCAAATTCTTTTTGAACGTAAGACAGTATTACTAATTAACTTTAATACGTGGTAATAAAAGTAAAATTGTTGAGATTGCATTAAAGAGAGTGGATTAAAGGTCGTATTTTTGATTCTTATATGTAATATATGGCATGTTACTATTTTCTTTTCAAGGAAGGGGCAAATCTAATGGAATTGGAACGTCCTAAAGAAGCTATGAGAATATTAATAGATGCCGTGAGTAGTTTCTATAAAATAGCACGGCCTCCTCATCGCGAGACACATATTGCTCAAGAATCACTCCGAGCGTGTTATGCAACAGAAGGAAACATTTATAAAGTAAATGGGGACCCTAAAGAAAAATAGCTGGACGGATAAAAGTAACACTCCTTTACGGTGATGCCTTTTAGCAGCGTGTGTAATGTAACTTCTATAAAGTATAAACACTGTAAAACAAGCTTTTATTTCAAATATACAAATTAAATAAAAGCTGGTTAAAGAGTATTGTTGCAGATTTTTATTTAGAACTTGTTACATATGTATTTTTTTTAATGTCAGTCCTTATATGCTCCCTTACAGGCTTGATGAAATCGTCTTTAGATATTTTGTTTTTGATTTTTAATTAAACACTTTCATTTGCCGCATTTTTAGTTAACAAACTTCCTTCTTGCACATTTCTAACTTGAACTGTAAGAAATTGAAATAAAACTACAACGCTAACGCTAACGATTGGATAAAATGATCTTAAAAGGCACGAACTACATTATTCATATTCCCAATATTCTCAATGTAGCATGTGATTTTCTAGGAGAACTCAAAAATCCCTATTTTTATGAATTTTAAAAGTTATGTTAAGGATCTAAATATTTTGTTCTAAAAAATCACCCTGGTACCTTTAAAAATTTATTCAAGTTTAAAAAACCCACCGTCGATTTTCGGTGCGACGATTAGTTTCGGAGATATGTTTGAACAAAGAGAAAATTATCTATTTCAATTCAAAATCCGATAACTCAGCGTAAAATGGTTGGTTGGTATCGAGACCAAAAATAGAAATTGAAGCTGAATAGATAACCTTTCCAATTCATGTAGTGGTTAACTTAGAAAAAATATTTGACTCCATACACCAAAAATAATATCGAAAAGAATTTGTACTATTTTCTCATGAATATGAATTCATTGTTTGTGAGATATGTGTTACTCAGGAAAAAAAAACTTCAAGCTTTAAATTGCATTTTACTCTGATGCGACCTTTTTTATAAAAGTTACAGCCATTTGAAAAACTGTTATAATTTTAAATATTTTTTTAAGTGATTTTTTAAGTGATGATCTGATGCACAGCAACACTGATATATATACTCTTTTTAATAAAATGTTACGCGCCTTTGGATCCAGCTTAAGCAGCGGAGTGCAATAGCTATTATATTATATTATATTGACGGCAAGTGGGCAGACGGTATGCAGAGCGCCAAAGAGGATTTATGCTTAGTTCAGTGGTCGGCGCGTTGGTACTGGCAACTGGCAAGCAAGACTGGCTGTTCCGTATTGAAAATTAGAAGAAAGTGATTTACGTTTGAATTACTTCGTATCAAAGATCGAATGGCTGTAAAAGTATTACCAAGGAAAATCTGATAAAGAAGGAATAAATAATTGTATCGAGACGAGTATGGCTTTGCTTTTACAAAAAAATTATCCTCAATTTTTTTGCCACTGGTGCCTCTTACAAATTGGTAATTTTTTTCCACAAATCGTCACTAAATCTGCATCAGAAATATATGGTTCCTAGTGTTATTAACGAGATGAACGATAGGTACAGAAGATTTGAATGTTTCCAGCAAGAAACTACTTCAATATTTTGATCCGAAAGTAAACACCACTTAATACCGAGTCTTACCTTCGGGTACGTCTCATGAAAAATACGACAACATTATTGCACTGCGTTTTTCACGTATACCTAACCTGTTTTTAAATTAAAGAGTAACAAACAATAATTTAATAAAAAGCAGAACTATAAGAAATTATTTTATTTAAAATGAATTTACGAATACTCTGACTTGATTTTGTACAAAGAAATCATTGACATTATCAGACCTAAGTTACACAGATCAAAGTGAACCTTGACCGAGGAGTGACCTTTTTCAACAATAGGCGATGCTACTTCGCAACAAAACCATCTATCAAAACCTGAGAATTTTGTAATTTTTTGATTTACACACAGTAAGTGATATACTCCGAGCTCATGTAAGACAACTTTCTGTAGGAATTTCACACTTTTGCACACCCTAATCGTAAGTATTGTTTGTACTCTATATTATCCTAGAAAAAACTTGATATTACTCAACATTGCGATGAACTTATACGATGAGAATGAAGAAGCATAATACTTAGGATAGATTATGTCTGAAAAATGTCAAAATCACAAAAATTAGATAAAAGATATAATAATTTGTCTAAGGATTCTCAAAGAAAGTCTTGCAAGCACATTCTTGAGCTTCAGTGTCCCCTTCTCCAGTACTGGAGACAGTCCTTCTAAGGGTTTGTACTTGAGTTTGCAGTCCCAAGATACGCAACTGAGCTTGTTCGAAGTTTTCATTTAGTCGCTTTATCTGGCACTGCATTCGACATTGCACCTATAATAAATAAAAATAATTAAAGGATATCATTTGTACTAATATTTTAGATTTGAAAGAAACTTTATTTGAATTTTGGCATAGAAATCAACGGGTCTTGGGGTAGGGATACAATGTTTGTTGTCAAAATAATAGTTTAAATGAGTGAAATTATGGTTAAATTTTTCCAAGATATCCACCACGTTCAAAGATTTAGACATTTTGTAATTGAATAGCGAGTCTTATTACTTATTTTAATATTAAATAATAAGAGCGGTTGAACATTTTTAAAATACAAGTCGGACATTTCTTAGTTGTTGATAACGAATACAATCAGAAATCTGATTTAATATTTACTATTGCCAAAATTTCTAAAAGATTAAGAACTGTCACGCATTTAAGTGATAACTACAATAAAAAAAAATATTGTTCAAAAGTGCTTACTTCTTCTCTCTCCTTTTCTGCCGTCTTCACTTGCGCTCTTGTAGCTGCTAGTTGTCTTTCTAGCTCACCTATTGTAGTCTGCATACATCTAAAACGAATATAATTTCAATTTATTATTGCTATCGGTACTACGTTGTCATTATTTATAAACCTCTTTAAAACAATAATTTAAAAAAAATGAGATGAAATTGGTTACTTAAAGAACATTGGTAAATATTTTGTTGTTCATCTAGATTTCAATGTTAAATAATATATTCATTCGTCGAAAACTGTTCTGACTAATTACGAAATATTGCGACTTGAAATGTCGATGAATTCGATTCTTTTAAGAAGACACTGACGCTGTTGTCTCGCACCCACTTTTTAAGCCTCCCGAAGATTTCTCATCCGTCATTACTTATTAAGTTATATATCGTGTAAGGCCAATACGTAATACAATTATGAACTTAGTAATTGTTGGATACGCACTTTCGTAGAGTTTCTGTGCGTTCATTAGCGCGTTGAAGTGCTCTGGCAGCTTCGTCGCGAGCTCTGTCCAGTTCACCACCAATTTGTGCACATTCATGCATTTTTTCTTGTAACCGTTTATCATTAGCTAGAACCGCTTCCTCCATACGTATCATATTGGCTCTGTAATAAATATAATCAATCACGTTAAGTTAAATTTTAGGCAATATATGTCCTAGGTCTGAAAGCACGCTAAGTGAACAAAACCGTTCTGACAATTTAATATAACTCACTTCAGACGTTCAATTTCACTCTTGAGTGACATGTTGATTTCTGTTAATTGTGCAATTCTTTGTTGAAGTAGTGCCATTTGTTTTTCATCGGCACCTCTTTCTGGACCTTTTTCTGGTGGTTTTTGACTATTATGCAAAAGTACATGCACCTAAAAAAACATGTATTAATTATATTTCAGCATATTGAAATTGACACTTTAAATCATATATTTTTTGCCATTATCATTAATATACATTAGTTTAGTTATTATTTTTTTAAAGGATTTATCTGTAAAAAATAGAGTAGGTACAGCATTTTACTTTTTGTAGAACCAGTTGTTCCGCTGATTTCCAAAAAAGCTGCATTGATTTTGGTAAAACGTTTCAGTCAACAAAATTTAGCAGGCATAAGATAGGCTTTTCTTTATTCCGAACCGGAACAGAAAATTCCAACCGCATAAGTCATCTCAACAACCACAGTGAAACGTGATAATAAATAACAAATATTCTTGATATTAAAATTAGAAACATCTTTGTTTATGTTACCTTTTCCCTTGCACAATTCAACTCTCTTGCTAGTTGCTCTGCATTATGCTCAGCTATAGCTTGTGACTGCTGAGCATCTTTAAGTTTCATCTGTGTCGCTTTCAGGAGGTCAGGGATAGGAGCCAACTCTTGTAATTTCTCTTGGAATTTCAGCTGTATATTTAACAATACTCTATCACATAAACATAGATACACGTGACGATACGAGGGAATTATAGGGTTTGAAGCCAAGAAAAGTCCACCAGGGTTCTTCACTTAGTATTGGCAGGCCAAACAGACCTAGAATTTATCCTAAGACTTGTAAAAATTCCCCCGGTAATTTTCTTCAGCGAACTACACGTAAAAATTAAAATTAAACAACAATTACAAACATATACAAAAGTAATTTATTGATTGTTTGACTAGGATTCGAAATCATTAGGTGTATATCAAAAAGCCTAAATACTAGGCTGTCAACTTCTACGTGTGATATAAAGGTAAGGTAATTAAGTAGCAGCCCATTAACGTCCCACTGCTGGGTACAGGCCTCCTCACTCATATGAGAGGGGGTTTTTAGAACATAGACTCACCACGCTGCTCCACTGCGGATTGGCAGGCATAGTACACAAGTGCACTCTCTATTCCTTCACTCTCATAGTCCGATGTGACGTGTGATATAGATCAATGTTTATTAAGTGAGTAAAAGTTTAATCACCTTAACCCGTTGTATTTCAAGATTGATCTGCTCACTTATTCTTGTATTATCCATATCCATCATATCCATTTGTCTTCTCTGTTCTTCTACAAGCTGCTGAGCTTGCAGATACTAAAAATATAATACAATAACGTAAGTCACCATATACCACTGTCATATTATATTACTTGTTAAGTTTACAAACCTTTACTCTATAATCTTGTAATTGATTATTTTGTTCCTTCATTAATGTTCTCAATTCATCAATCTCTTCACGGGCTTCTCGGTAACATTGTTTTAGAGCTCTAACGTTCACTTCTTGTTCGAAAGCCTGTTCTTTTGTACCAAGCATCATATTAGTTTGAGTGGTCAGCCCTTCGAATTTCATTTCGAGCTCTCGGAGCTTATTTTGCACTTCCCTATGTTGGCATCGTTCCTTTTCGAGTTCTTCTTTCTTTTTAAGCAACTCCGTTCGTAATATTGCACACTAGTTATTAAAAAAAATATAAAATTATATAATATTTAATTTCAATATTGTAAATAAATGTTTTGTTTTACACATTTATACTTACTTCGGTAATTTTCGTTTTTAAACTCTCTTCGGTCTGACGCAATTGTATGGTAAGCTTTTGCACTTCCCTTTCTGCAGGCGTCTATAAAATTTAGTAATTTGCTTAATCATTAGGATTGATCCATTTTTTTTTAATAATAAGCTATTAAAGCCGCCCGGAGTCTTTTTACAATTTAATGAGACAATAAAATCATTACTATATTGATTATGAAGCAAATTATATTCACAAAAATTGTCGCTTACCGGTGGAGCGTTTGGATTACATGGTGCTGGACAAGGAGGGCAAACTCCACACTGAAAATTCACAATTTTATTTGGTTATAAGTATTTATTAAATTTATTTCTATATTTAATAAAACATACTTATAACAATAAAGATGCTATTGCATATCTAAAAATATTCTAGTTTAAGGCTTGCCTCATTGTTCGAGTGCAGGGTCAGGTCAATACAAAAATCAATATTCTAGTTTTCTATTACGATTTTCTCAGAATATGCGCGAAGTTAGAAAGTTTGCAGTGTGCTCTAGCCCCGTACCTAGAAGAGTACGTTAAGTCGTCGATTCTGCGCCTGATGTTTCTCCAGTCGAGAAGGAATAAAGAGTGCACTGGTGCACTATGCCTGCCAATCCGAAGTGGAGCAGCGTGGTGGGTCTATGCTCTGAAAACCCTCTCTCCTATGAGTGAGGAGGCTTGTGTCCAGCAATGGGAAGTTAATAAGCTGCTACTTACCTTATCGTTAATGAAAATATAAATTTTCCCATAGTGGTACATTACAAAATAAAACTGACAATCCCTAATACCTCATTGATTTGTGTATGATATGATTATCATAATTAATTTTTTGAAACTATACAAAAACTTTTCATGATTCTAATCTTAACCTTTAAGATTTAATCTAACTCTTCTAATCATATTCTAAAACTCCATGAACAACGAAAAGTATTCAAATACGCCTGTCACAGGCATAAATTGTTAAGGTAATATAAATGACACGCACGACATGCAAGATAATCTGTACACTCAAAGACATGAGGGACCCTATTAGTTAAACGAAGTAACATGACACAATCATAGAAACTTTGATTTTTTATACGTATTACTTTTGAAGTCAAACTTCTTTAGGCTCACTGATTAGCATCACGAAGATGTGCAGCGTTTTTTTTAATGTTTGTTACCTCATATCTTCAGACTGGGTGAACCGATCTCGATGATTCTTTTTTTTATATGAACGGTGGTGCTTGTGGTAGAGTCCCATTTTTTAGTCCAGTTCTGATGATGGTATCCATGAGAAAACCGAATAAATGAGTTTGGTTACCATATAAAAGACTTGTGATAACGGGGTGCCAAAGTAACCGACCTGTAACGCATGAGGTTGCAGGTTCGATCCCGGATGTGAGGCGCTACCAATGTAAATTTCACTTAGTGAAGTTGTTTTATTTAAACGGTGCTGTCTCATATGAGTAACACAGTTTATTTATTTGAGATTTCAATAAATTATTTGTATAAATTTTCGACACTTAATATTATAATGACAATGAAATTCCTAACATATCTTCCTTTTTCCCTCCCTTTATGTCTCTGAAATCTAGTTTCAGATTTGTATAAATATAAAAACAAGACTTAAAAATTCGTTTGCCAAAGAAGTTCCACTTCCGACATGTGTAGTTTGTACACACGCAATTTTTTTAAATACATTAGTTACAATAATAGCACTCTACATAAATTTAGTACATTTCATAAATTTGTTGGCTCAAAATTGTGCGGAATGTTTACTGGTGCTTTATACTTATGGATAAATGTAAGATGCAAGTTATAGCAATATTTATTTCTGCAGTAATAACTAGTGTAATTTAATTTTATATTTGAACATTTTTCGATTACAATTAAACTGGTGTTACTGTGCACGGCGGGTTGAGTAAATTTAATCAAAAATTACATTAATAAGTATAAAATAACAAAAATACAACATTAGTACATTGAAGCCGGCGAGAATTTATAATGATAAATATTGTATATCATTTTTATTTATTAAATTAACTTACATTATATTTATTACTACATATTATATTGTGTCGTTAAGAGTGCCGAGTTGTTTGATTTTTTTTTAAATAGGTTTTAGACTTATAAAGTACATTTTTGTATCAGTGTTTATTTTATACTACAAAATGGCCGGTGGGCGAAATTTATCCTTGTAAAACATCAGAAGCGCCAAAAGTATCAATATTTAATGATCATTATCGATTTAAGGAAAATTTATTTCAAATAAAAATTAAAAACCATACGCATACTATAAACTCTTTCAGCGTGGATACACTTAATCCAGAATTAAATTATATCACTCAATTCTTATTCAAATGGAACAATTTCCATCACTTTGATACGTAATGTGATTTTCTCTGGGCGGTCAACTCAAAGGACAAGGCATGCGGATGATGGTCTCATTGTGTGAGAAATTTCATTATTAGTCATATCTGTATAGATCTTACATACTCGAATCCTGTACAAAGAGTTTGATCCCCTTTAAAAACTTATGACAATCTTACCACAATATACCAATATCTTCCTAAAACAAAAATTACTTTTATATTTATTACAAATGGGTTTATGTTTGTGGTATCACATTATATAACATGTTTTATCATTAATGCGCTTAAATTTTGTTAAAATATTACTTACAACGTTACTTTACAGTATCTTCCTTATTATTGAGAAAAACCGTGGTAAAGTTTTTTTATTGCTGACAGCTTAATGCTTGACTATGCTCTTACCTGATAGTAAGTGATGATTCAGTCTTAAATGGAAGCGCGCTGATCTAGAAGGAGGCGATATACCCCTAATGGTTTTTACACAGCATCGTACACAAATCTCTTTGTTTAGTGGTACGTCTTTGCAGGTAGGGTGTTAACTATCCGCGGTCGAAGCCAACGTCCAAACTCCAGACAAATAAAAAAATACAATTTCCTAAATTCGCCCTACAGGGGAACCCAGCTACTGCGCCAGCGAGGCTGTCAAGTTATGGCCACACAGAAATTTTAGTGAATCAAAATTTTTGAAATAAGTTGTTTTTTTTTATAAAAGGTCTTCTAAGGGATCATTTAAAAGAAAACTATATCCACGGAAATTAAATATAAATATTAAAAACTTACCGCTCTCGTCATCGGTGGAACTGGCGGACCACCAGACTGTGAAGTAAAAAATATCAAAAATATTTTAATATTAATTATGTATGTTATTATTTTGAAGTATATATATCTCTAAACATAGGCTAGTATTAATTCCCTCGGAAACATTCAACATAGATTTTAATAATCAATATCTTTTCATGAGTAGTCTTTCTACGACCACGACCGAATACAACAATGAATAACATTTTCTCTGAATAGGCATAAGTCTGCAGTCTGATATTCGTGACACGAGAAATTGTACGAGCAACCATGAATATATTCTCTATTTCATTATCCAAAAAAGTAATTGCCATTTGACTAATAAATATTACCGGTTGTTCGAAGCACGTATTTTGGGCACCACCGCCCCGGCAAGCACTTCCGGCAGCTGCTTTCACGTCCGCCATTTCTGAACGAATGTTACAAACTTGATTTTCTAGCTGGCCAAGTTGGTCTTCCTGAAATACAATACTCTATATCCTTTTCCCGAATCAGTATTAACACATTCGCTGTATTAACAAGTAGAACTGCAGTATTAACAAGTCCTGCAGGAGATCTCGTAGATCTATTAGATCTCGTGCAGGACTTTCGTATTATTCGTTGACTATAATCGTGTTGTTTCACTTCTTGCGGGAGGCTTCAAGGTTTAAAGTGCATTTAGTATGAGTAAGACAAATATACATATTTGCTTTCTACTTTAAGGTGAATTCAAAGACATAAAAAAATAGTATAAAATAAAATGGTCCCTAACGCACAGCAGTAGAATTATTTTCATTCCTTGCGTTAGGGGACATGTCAATTCTCTTGGAAAAATGAAAACTGTATTTTTAGGAGACTGATTAGATGATCTCTTATGCAAGAACAAACCTACCCTGTTGGTTACGAGATCTTTTAGGTCTCCAAAGCACCAGCTGAAAGTTCTTTGAAAATGATGGCGCAGGTAACGTGTTAATATGAATGGATCATTTTATTAAAAGTTATTGCTCGCAGTTTCATGCGCATGATACTGTTAGTTTACTGTAACATCAAGACGAAAAGAAACATACCAGGTCAAATTTCCTCGCCAGGAACGTAGATTTAATATTACAAAAGACGTTTCGCAATATGTTTATCCTGTGATCATGTTACGGCAATAGTTATAAAAATCTATTTATATATAATTACATGTGTATATGAATTAATGTTTCAAAACGGCTGATCCGGTGTTGATACAAATAATTAAATAGTTTCTGTGTAAACATTTATTTTTATATTACATACAAACAGGTCACTTATATTAACGAGTAAAGATAAAAGTCAAAGTTGGGGAAAACTCAAAACAGCGAAGGAAAAGACACTAAACAGCCTGAACGATTATATAAATCCAACAAATAATACGATCCACGGAATCTCAATGTTAGGCTCAAAAAGAATGTGTTTAAACAATGTATGTATGGTAAAATAAAAATAGTACGAGATAAAACATTTTTTAATTACCAACCATACGCTCTAATAATTCAAGGCTAAATACGTGGATTTCAAATATTGATTGTAGTCTTGTATTGAATATGCGTAATTGAAATCGATTGTTTCTATGTGCTTTATAAACACAATGCAATTTATAGCTTTGTCAATACGCATTAAACCCTATTGCAATTAAAGTGGTGTTGCTCGTATGTTGAACGGATAAATTACTGTTGAAAAAAAAAATCAATGGTTGAAATATAACGTGTTCTAATAATTAGATATATAAATAAGGATTTGTATTATAATCAATGATAAAAATAAATTATAAGTGAGTAAAAGTAAATTTTAAAATAACTAATACGTCAATATGTTTTCGATTCCATTCTATTTCGATAAAATGATTTTCAAGAGTTCCCTTTTGTCGTCTGAATGGGATGGGAGTTGAAATAATTTCAACTTACGAGCTACTATAATTACAATAGTACTAGAGCATCTAAACAGCGCTCTTTCGAAAACAAATCTTAGTTAGATGAAAGAATGTGTTTACTTAAGATCTAAATTTACAAAAGATGTAACATGTGAAAATGATACTGACAGGAGAGTGAACGCAGGAAATATGGTAAATGGTGCTCTGCACGCCTTTTATGAATAACCAGATGGTGTCTCAAAGAGCCAGACTGGCTGTGTATGCAGGAATATTGGTGCTAACACTTATGTATGTTAGTGAAAGTTGGGTATGGCAGAAGAAGTAAAATAAATGTGGTAGAGATGAGAGCGTTGAGAAGTATGAGTGGATTGAAACCGAGTGACAAAGTAGGAAATAGTATAAGAGAACGTTGTGGTGTAAAAGAAGATGTATTGACTAAAATTAAGAAAGGTAAGTTTAGATGGTTTGGGTACGTAGATAGAATGAATGAAAGGAGACTGACAAAGAGGATTTACGAGTCAGAGTTGAAAGGGGACGACCAAGGCGAACGTTCCTGGACCAAATCCAGGACATTTTAAACAAGGATCAACTCAAGATTACTCTAAACCGACGAACTTGTATGAAAGGTTTAAAAAATAATAATAATATTTTTATTGCAAGCCTCTACAGGCTTATATTATTTTGTGCGCATCATCTCACTAGGCATGTAACTGTGGCTTATACAAATTTTGTACAGCATCGCCAAGACCCGCGGTAAATGAGACCGAGCAGCTTGTAGATGCTCGATGCTGAGACCGTCATGGCCTGGAGATTTACCTATGGTCATATGTTTAATGGTACTTGCAGCTTCTTTACACATAAATTTACTCCCCACCACCCTGGCGGTCCCAACACTCGGCATCGATCGAGAGGATCCTAATGGAGATTTTACAAAAAATTGGTCCTTGAAAACATTAGATATTTCCCCAGGTTCGCTCACGCCACTACACACACACATTTTGTTGGTATGTTTCCAAAATCCCCTGAAATCATTGCTGGAATGGTGTGAGGGCAGAATATCCATCCATTTTAATCTGTTGTTGGTGGAGTTGACACCAGTTTAAACGAGATTTGAATTTTTTTCTGGCCTCTGTTATCTGCTTATAAACTGATCCAGAAGATGGTTTACATTACAACATCCACAACAAAAAATTTTGCCTCTCATCCCCGCGTTATTCAGCTACGTGCTTATTCCAGCCTATCACTTTCTTTTTTATTTTATGTTTAATGGGCACCCTACTCAATACAGAGGATTCTCTAGTAATAGCAATTCTATGCTGCGGGTCGCTACAAGTACAGTCACAGCACTCGCGAAGTTCATGCGGAAAATCTATTACCCCTAGCCTCTCGTTACATTCTCTCTGGTATGTGTGTATTTGGGGTTGACTTCTTTCCCCGCATGTTATTTCATTCAGCGATGTGTTAATAACATGATTCATTGGTAGTAACACATTTAAGTTACATTCCACAACGAGAGGGAAATGGTCAGACCACATAGCATCATACAGCACATATACATTGCACGTGGAGGCTAAAGCAGATTTTGTAACTACGCAATGATCAAGACAACGCTTGGAGCCGTGGGCTTCGCTTACAAAGGTATAGGTATCCGATATTGAACCTAGCCTTTCAACATCTATACACGTCCATTCTTGCTCTATACAGAACTGGGAAAGTTCGATATAAAACCTTTCCGTTGGGTGTGCATTATAGTCCCCAAATATATACACACAACTTTCACTATAACTGTCAATAACAACATTTACGGAACTCAACACATCAGTAAAATCCACTTAGTTAGCAACGGCTTCCGTAGGCATATATACACTCATAACTATACACGATTTCTCTGGTAATAGTATTCTGATAGCACAGATACGCGGGTTATGACACTGAACAATAGACACATTTTGAAACACACTACGTCTCCATAGCAATGCGACCCGGCCGTGTGGTCTTCCACGTAGGATGCCTGCAGCGGCGTCCACTGCAGATACACCATGTCGAGCTGAAGTCATCACTAAGCATATCGAGGAAGGAAAACTCCTCCGGCAGCAGCCACGTTTCTTGCAGCGCTATTATATCTGCTGTATAAATATATGACATAACTCGCGTATACAATCTGCAGAGCGTTTCACGTTCTTGCAATTAAACGTCATAAATTTATATGTTAGGGTTTTATCCATTAATAGCTGGCAAGTTATTCGGTACCACCTCTGTAATAGGTCTTTCGTCAGAAGATTTTAGTTTAAAGTGCACAAACCGACGGACAATAACTCCTTGTGGCCATAGATTTTCATCTAGGTAAGACGACAGCTTGCTTTGTGATACAAAAAGCTTATATGCGTTGTGTTCACACTTTCTTTTAATTAACATTTTCTCTAAACTAACTTCCTCATTTGTTTTGCTCTTAATATAGTCTACTATATCCGACTCAGCCGTATTTTTGTGAATATTTGTTATGAACAGTGGTATTTTTCTGTCCGCTGCCCTAAAATTGTCCCCTGAATTTATTACAACCGTTCCCATTTTTCCTATGAAACGATCTTCGGATTTTGGCGCCTTTCTTTACTGTCCATACTTTACTTGGATCGACACCGGTGCATCGTTCGACTCGCTAGGCATACCCGATGACGTATTTTTTTTTCTCCGCGCTATGGCCGTTTATGACACATCGATCCGATTGTACTACGTTTCTTTGCAATTCTGTGCTACTACCCTCGACCTTATTTAAATTAATACTTCTATAACTCGTAGGGGATGATACTTCCCAGTTCGCCAAACTTGCTGTAACGATAGTATCGTCTAAGTGAGACAACCTTATCGGACCACTATCCCGGTATGCTCCCCTTTTTTCATGTTTACTTTTGCTGTTGAAAACGGCGGAGACGTCGCGGACCTAGATTTGTCGTTTGAACATTCTCGTTTTAAATCTTCGAGTTGTTCAATCGTTGCGTACGAAGGTATTATATTTCGTGATTTCTGACTGAACAACCATCAGATCCTTGAGCAACTTGGAGACATCCAGATGATCAAAAGTGATTGGTGGTAATTTCTCCAAGTCGCGGGCCACATAAACCGGTACCACATCAGGATCAATTACTTTAAACACACTGATGATATCGTGCAGCATTCGATTTTCCTTGCCTTTTCCTTTGCGAACCGTTTTGCGCAAATCCTTCGGCAACGAATCCATTAGGAGGTTGTTTGCTAGCCAAATTTGCTCGCACGAGAAAGCACATATTCACACCAAACTCAATTCATCCGCGGTCGAAATTTTATTTTGGATGTAGGCTAAAATCTCGTTAATTACAATATTAAAACTTTTACACTTTAACGTTGATGACGTCATTTTTTAGAAAATTGGCCGACCGCTTCTATCGAGGGATGCGCGCGCGCGATAAAATGAAGAGAAATTAAAGAGAATGAAAGAAGCGAAGGAGATATGCAAGGATCGTGGGAAGTGGAAGGACTTAGTTTTTGCCTACCCCTATAGGAATGAGGAGTGATGCTATGTATGTATGTTAAAAAGTGTTGAGTCATAATAAAATACTTACTAAATCCTTTGTGAGTTTTTTGTAACCCTCTAGTATCGTCAGTAGTTCTTCAGCGTTATTTATGGAAACTTTTTCACCGTCCTATATAACATTTTTAATTAAATCATTAAAATGTTAAGCTTTATTGATTCCTTTGGGTAAAGTGAGCACACACATGTTCTCGTCACATATAAACAACATGAAAAAAAATTGTCAATTCCTACACCATCTAGCACCAACTACATAAAATGAAAACTTGTGAGTTTCAATAGATGTCGTGTTATTTTTCAACTTAGAAAAGTAACTAATTAATTTTTTTCTTTTAAAAGATCCTAATAATATTAAGTGTTATCCACTACAAATAAAAAAAGTATTTGACTCTAGTTTGATGAATAAAAAGTAGTTTATTATATGCGAAACATTTCACTACATATAGATCAAAACTAAAAGTACAATTTCCTAAATTTGCCTTCAAAATTGAGATGTATGTCAGCTTCAATAAAAAAATGTAGATGCAAACATGCAACTTAACTCCTATTACAAGGTGACAATTTTAAAAGTTTCAAGCATAATAGCTTAAGCCATGCTGTTAGAGTAGAAAGCTTCCAACAAACAACCTCATCCCCGTTTTCGCGTCGCTACGTGACGTTAGTGAATTAATTTCTACTCTGATGGCTTCACTTCTTGTTAGAATCGATTACACCCATTTTCTAAAACAACTTTCATAAACGCTGGGTTTATAATTTTGCTTTTAGCATCAGCTTTCTTTCAAGCGCTTGGATTTTCTAGTGGCTTTAATCCCAGCACGTATTTCTATATTACCAATTTTTACAGATACTATTTTCAATTATAAATTTAATGTTTCTCGTCAATATAATTATTTTTCTCAGAAAATTAATTAAGAAAGTGACCGAATTTTATGATTACTTATTAAACTACTGGGGTTGCTATATCAAAAAATAATCACTTTTTATAGATATAAGACAGGATTCACTTTAACAATTGAATCCTGTCGCCTAAACCGTTCATTCATCCACTACAAGACTGTATGCATATATAATGTTTGTATTATATAGATAAATATGTTATTATTAATATTTATACATATATCTATTTATAATTGCAACTCATCCACTTTAATATCGTAGGATTTCGATTTAATCTATTATGTAAAGAAATACAGTACCATAATATTACTACTTCACGCTGTGGTTCTGTGAGACTTTAAGATTTCTCTGGTCAAGCCAGTCTAGCTATGAGATACATTATAACGCCTATTTTACAAATATTATCATATTAATTACAAAGTATCATACATATATATTATTTACTTGACATATGAGTTAACTAAATACAGAAACGTATTACATACCCGACTATAAATTTCTATTTCTTGGAGGCATGAGAGGTCTTGTTTTAACGCAGTCGCATCGCCCTGAACGCAAAGAAGATGTATGGACAAACATTTTTAAAATGACATCTAGGTCTGTACAACACTGAATTTATTAGCAATTATTAAAATGACCCTCAAAAGAACATAACTTTTTAACATAATTACAACATATAACCCGCTGTATGTATATTGTATGTATGTATATTCCCATTATTATTGTGTAGAACGAATTCAAGAGTTACCTAGCCGAGTGTGCTTAAGGCAATAAGGCCACCCATGTGCATAGGTTAATGTAATATAATAATTTAGTATAATGCAATAAAGAAATGTAGTGTGCACCCATGGGTATTCATCAATACGCTTATATCTAAACTAATATTATAAGGAGGAAACATTTGTGATTTTGGATGTGTATGTAAAGTACGCATATATAAGTACACAAATACTACTAAAACGATTCTAAAAAAAATCCCTATTATAAAGCTGCATTTTCACTGAACGACATAGGCTATATTACTTTCTCAAAAACAAATTGAGATCCCTAAGAAAAATGCAGTAATGTAACCCAAGGTGTGAAACAAAAAAACTGTAATCGCGTGCGCTGCGAAAACTTTTAAAGGTAGAACAAAATAACTGTTCTACAATATTATAGATATAGATACAATATGTCCAACTACTGTAGTTATGCCACTATAACTACTTTTCTACATTTTAAAGGTTAATTAAAGTCCCGACAATAATCAAAACATATTATTCATACCTTAGTATTAATCTGATTAGAAACCGTTTCAATTACTGTAAAATACTTTTTAAGTTATTAAAATCGGACACTCCATTTAAAAGTTATAACGAATTTTAAAATCTCAATCTAAAGAGAATAATGTATCCCGAGTCGAAATCCAGAGTGTTAGATGTTGAGTAAGGAGGAGGTTCTGAGACAACAAAGTATTATAAATAAATCTCTTCTCAAATATTATAGAAGAAACTTTTGCATTTTGAATTTTCGTTTTTATTTTAAACAATTTGTTATCAAACTAAAAATTACTCGACAGATTTAGAAAATTCTTTCAATAAAGTAAGTAAGTAAGTAGCAGCCCATTAACGTCCAATTTCTGGGCACAGGCCTCCTCACTCCGAGAAGCGAGGGCTTTTAGAGCATAGACCCACCACGCTGCTCCATTGCGGATTGGCAGACATATCCACTCTCTATTCCTTAACTCTCATAGTCCGATATGACGGGAATCCTGACATGACCGGAGAGTGATCAGGCGCAGGACCGACGGCTCAACGTGCTCTCCGAGGCACAGTGGTGGATGACACCGCAAATTTCCCAAATTAGGGCAAATATTAAAAGAAAACTCAATTGTATTTTGAATTGGCCCGACTCGAACATGCTAACCACTAGACCAATGACGCAGTCAAATTCTATCAATGCCTGTAGAGTATTTTTAAATTGGCTAATGTCGGAAATTCTACTTAAATTATGTTGCGAATTTAAAAATGTATTAGTTAGAAATAAATTCGCTGTAAAGTAAAATTTGTATACTCATAAGATTATGAATGTGTGTATCTAATAATCTGAAAGGAAGTAATTAAAAATGAAGTGAAGTAAAACTTTTCTAACTTCTAACAAACAAATCTATAGCCCGACTTAGTAGAAAATACATCATCACATTGTTTACGAAAAAAAATTGATATTACTAGGAAATCAATTAATGGTCAAAAAAACAATCTCGTCAATGCTCTATATATTAATTTATAGAGCACATATCTTACTTTTAATTAAGGAATTTTTGCCATAACTTAAAATTTTAATAAATTGCTGAGATGCTAATCCCATTTTTCACTATCACAATAAAGTTAGTCGCAGGTTATATTTCGTATATACCTCGGGATTATTTTTGTTTAATCTCTCGTGAAGCGCAGTGTTCTCTTTGTTAATTAATTTTAACTCTCCTTGAAGCCTATTGATTTGAGCGCGGCATGTCTCCAAGTTTTGATCCTTTATCATTAACTCCTTATAAAGGATATATCTGAAATTATTTATTATTAAAGCTTACCTTGTATAAAACATTGTTTAAATTTTCAGTTTGGTTTATTAGAACATTGTTTGCAGAGATACGAAACTGTTGTTATCAACTGGGGATTATTTTTATATGTCAATGTATGACAACTGTTGCCATGTAAACTTTGTTCCTATTTTAAAAGTTCTCTTTTTTGTATGCGGTCAGCGACGATGTTCAAGAAACAATTCACTTATTAATAATCCAAATTCTTCCAGACGGCGCATTAAATAGATTGTTTATGAATATAGAAAAGTGCGTGGGTACAAAGTACACATGTCACAAGTGAAACTTCTTAGGCAAACTAATTTTTAATCCTTTTTTATATTTATACAAACCTAAAACTTTAGATTTCTGAGAAGAACTTTAGATTTCTTTAGAGGAAGGGAAAAAAGGAGGTTATTGTTACGCGTAGCTTTAGCAGCGGGGTGCGATAGCTATTATATTATAGTGACGGACAAGTGGGCAGACGGTATACAGAGCGCCAAAGAGGATTTATGCTTAGTTCAGTGGTCGGCGCGTTGGTACTGGCAACTGGCAAGCAAGGCTGGAATTACGTTCCGTATTGAAAATTAGAAGAAAGTGATTTATGTTTGAATTACGACTTCGTATGGAAGATTGAATGGCTGGACAACTGTGACTAAGGAAAATCTAAAGAAGGTATAATTAATTGTATCGAGACGAGTATGGCTTTGCTTTTACAATATGTTATGAATTGAATTAATTTAATTGTCATTAAAATATTAAAAGTGTCGAAAAATTATACAAATAATTTATTGAAATCTCAAATGATGAATTGTAAATAAAAATGCCACGTGTTTCTTACCAATAGTAGAATTTTTTTTTAATTTGTAATTTAGAAAGAATTTATGAAATATTCGTAATTTATATTATATGAAAACTAGTATATTAAAATGTTAAATGACGAGTGGCAAATTATAATGCCACATGTTATTTGTGAATATTAACACTACCTAACCTTCAAACGAATTAGCTTAAAAACGCCGCACGTCTTCATGACGCTAATCACGTGTTTTTTCGTGACAAATATAAGCTTAGGTATAACATATAATTATGGGGTGTCCAATATACCTTGGCTGATTGTACTTTGTGAGGAATAAAACAATACTTACGGGTAACTTTTATTTACTGGTGTCATATCATTATATATATTTGTGTATCTGTCCGTACACATCTGTATATTTTATAAATGTATATGTTATAATATATGTACATATATAAAAATGTAAGTAAAAAGTAAATTTTCTTTGTAAGTTCGATTTCTCTAGTGTAAACGGCATTTGACTGTCTATTAGACGATGTCACCAATAAATTCGTAGTTTTCTGAGACATTTCATTTTGTTGATAGACCTATATTTCGGAATAGTAAGAAAAAAAATTAACATCAGTTTTAATATTTGTTCAGTTCAGAAACTGAAGACCAAACCTCTTAACTTCCAAATCCGCATTATCCGCAACCAATTTTTCTTGCATATCATAACTTTCGTTCAATTTCCGTGTCAGGTCAATTTCCTTGAAGAAACAAATCGTGATGAAAAATACAGTTGTATTAAATTCTATTTGATATTATAATCTTTGAAACATCGGGTGGAAACCTGCATATCCCTGAAACACTTCCACGTATATGATAGGGGTCTTTGTTCTAATATCTCTCCTATATGTGAAGAAGCTGACGGCCACCAGTTAGATGTCAATACTGCTATTTACCTATAATCTTTTTAATAAATTATTATCCATAAAAAAATATTAATTTATAACAAACTGACGATATGATTGTTATCGCTAATCTACCGATCGATTAGTCCCAACGAGGCTTTCACAAGAAATTTTTTAAGGTCTAACATATGCTAGATTTTATTTCGCATTTCTTAAGATCCCTCTCTTTTGTCGTTTAAATAGCCTTTCAAATTATAGTATTATTCAATTGGCTTTTTTTAATAATAAAGGCAACAAACGCATATAAATGAATACTTAAACTTATATATTAAATTACAAAGTATAGTATATATACGATAGTTTATAATAGGCAAGAACATACAGACTTGCTTCTTGTGGGAGGCTCACAGCCACCAAGACCGGAATTGCCGCATTTTGGTGCCAGAAGTACTGTTGGATGACTCATTTTCATTTCCTGATACATCGGCGAATCTGGGTAAATATAAAGCGAATAATAGAATAACAAAAATTGCTCGACAACTCAGTTCCCTAATAAGGATCCTAAGTTTGATAACCGATTCAAATTTAGCCTACTGCATTTTATAAATTATTTACTAGATAACAAAATTTTCACTTAGGCGGATGAATAAACTAACAATTTATTTATTAGACCACGAAAGAGTGTAAAGTAGCAGTATAAATTAAATATATCTGCTTCTACAAAACTTGATTATGAACTGTCCTTGGTCCATGCAACACAATCTTGCCTGTAGATACAAATATGAGTCCACGATAGCACTTTCTGTTTCCTATGTTTTACCTTAACCAGGGGTCGCCAACCAACGGCCCGTAAGCCACTATGATGCAACCCACGCGAGTAAGGAAGTTTCCATACCATGCCGCACCGTAGCCATACAAATGAGAGTAACGATTAATGTTTAAAAACAGCCAACCCGAGTAGTGTAGACAAACATATTAAATTACAAGTTGAATATACAAAATTAATTAAAACAAAGTTTCACTTTTTCATTGCGAGCCTGAAACATGATCATTTCTTTTGTATATGCTGTATAATATAAGGTGGTAGAGTGGGAAGACCAGAAATTTGCCTCCCACCTTTTTATGAACCGAGTTAATAGAAAACTTCATCCTAAGAAGTATTTATTTTGAGACAAAGACAAATGTTTCAATTTAATTTATTTATGGATATGCAAAAGTAAGACCCGCCCTTGCGTGTTTCAGAGGGATTTGTCTATAATACCACAAGTAATATCAGTTCCTGGAGGAAATATAGCTCAATTTAATGTGAATAATGACCGCTAGGGTTAGTTTTGCATTGTTTGCTCCGTACTACTGACATTGCTTTACTGCTGTGCGATTTGTTGAGTGCCAGATTATGACGTCCCTATTACGTAGATGCTGATTATATATGAGGTCCTATCTTTGTTTATTATGCTGAACCAATTTCAGCATAATAAACAAAGATAGCTGATTGTTTTTCTTGTATTAATAATTGTTTTTTTTATAAAGCATTAAGATTCAAATTAAGATGTTCCGAGATCTTGCACTTGTGATTTATTACTCACTTGTGCGAAGTATTTTGAAATACTGTAGCCCAGTTTGGACCCCATCTTATAAAGTTCATTGTAACAGGTTACGACGTGTTTAAAAACACTTTCTCTACCAGTTATCTTAACAACAGGGTGTCGTGAATTGAAATCATACGATTCAAGTCTAAAATATTACAATTTACTTTCCTTAAAGAATAGGGGCAGAATTTTAGACATGATCCTGTTTTTTGAAATTTCAAACGGTTATGTTGATTCGCCAGAGAAATTAGAATGTCTACAATTTTGCGTTCCAAGATCTTCTACTCGTTTACAAAATCGAAAGACGTTTCAATTGCTAATTTGTCACTTTTTGGCAAAGGCCCTCCTCGGTGATAGAGCAGAGGGCTTGGCGATTTGTCCCACGAAACTGCTCCATTACGAGTTTACAGGCTCGGTTTCAAATAAGAGGCTTACAAGATCTTTTAGGTTTCCTCGCGATATTTTATTGAGAGCAAAACACAATCATGAATTATAAACTATTGCTTTTTTAAAACCAGGATTCGATCGTGTGAAAGTAAGAATAAAGGTCTGTAACTAGTAAATTAACAAGCCAAAAATTAACATATATCTTTTCTATCTTATTCGAGCTTTATACTAATCTTCCTAGAACATGTATACATTTAACAACAGTAAAATGAAAAGCAGGATTGCTGATAAATCATTAAGTTAATCAAATAATATTACAGACATATGCCAAAGTGAAAGCTATGCTTAATTTATTTTAAGTTATATATATATTGATTACAAAACTTACTGTCGATTCAATTCTGAAAAGTACCTTTCTAGACATCCAACCAGCAAAGATTATTGCGGAGCATCCTTACTGAAAGTAGGTGAAGGTCGAAATTTCCCACCAATACAGCCTACTACTTAAATAAAATGATTTCTTAAATTTTCTATACCAGTAAATAATCCTAGGACATCTGACAGTAAAGCTAACTTTGTTTTTATAGTGAGTACTTCAAACAGTTACGTGTTTCTAAATCGAAATTCAATTAATAAAATAAAAAAATCATTTTATCTCACCATACACGCTCAGAGGGACATGTTCGGAGCGTTGACAGTCTTCACCTTTGGCATTGTTTAGCTTCATTACTTCGCTCCCGACCAATTTTTGGATATTTTTAGTTAAGCGATCAAAACGTTCCATTTCACGAAGTAGTAATTCATTTCTTTCTCCGAGCTCCTTTATATCCACTTCAGATAAGTTCTGCTTCTGAAATATTAAGAAACTGCAATGTACCATTTCGTTATAAACACATTAACATGACCAATATCAAGTGTATTTTAATTTAATAATGGTTTATATATTTTATGACTGTATATCATATCCGTAATTAGTATTTTATTTCTTAACATCGGGAAATCCTCATGGATACCTGCAACACCACGGAGAGGCGTTGCAAGTTATGCCGGACTTTTACCGACTAAAACCTGACAGTGCTCCTCTCTACATTCGATGGCGAAAGCACAGGATCGGAATACGTGACCGCATTCCCGCCTACGATGTGCCTTACAAGGCTCCCCACGATAAAACTCCTCCGCTCGGATGGCATGCCCGGAGCACCCAACGTGTCACCTTTCTTCCCTCGCTTACGGGCAACAAGCCTAGTACCTGTTGCTCACGACCTAACCCTAAGGAGCAGACGTCGATCATGGGCTACACTTCTGCGCCCCAGCCTCCTCCTACGCATGGCGAAAGCGTCTCCATCCACCTCTTTGCAACGTCCCGCTGCCTCTTTCTGCGACATGACATTTTCGCAGAAGGAGACCATCGCCTCCCGACAGACTTTCCTACCTATCATGGCATTAACCACAGCGGGTAAAAAAAGGTCGTTACCGAGCACTGCCACGAGAACTGCTCGTTGGGCAACCCACCGCAGCGAGTGTGTGTTCAGCAATGTCCTCCACCGCGACACACTCATGACACTCCCCCATTCCGTAATTACTATTTCCGTTTAAAGTTACAAAATCTATTATATCAATATTTTTAATTTTATACGCAACATAGATTCCATGGTGATCCTTCAGTTATTTGATTTTGTATTACTTTATATAAATACTTTGTTGATGCTTAGAAAATCAAGTACACCAAAGAATAATTAGCCGTTTCTTTTAAACCATTCTGATTGATCATTTCTTTCTATGAGTACATATTATTGGAACACTGTGATGTCACCTCATAGTAAATAATAATGGTCTTAACATGGTAATATGTAAAGTGGTAAATGGTCAATTATCATTTACTTGTTAATGGATTCTTTAACCCATCGTCCAGAACAAGTATTATTTATGCTAACGCTTCCCGTAATCTGAACATAATTATGTTATAAGATTAATGACATTACAATTAATACCTTTTGAATTTCAAGCAGTCTTGCTCTAGAATCTCTTACTATACGTGTACTTTTACGAGTCTCTGTATGTATATCACGTATTTGCCTCGCTAACGCATTATCTTCATTAGGAGATGTAGTAGCTGTAAAAAGAATATCGCAATCCCATCATATTATTCTTAAATCAATAATAACTTGAGCATTAAAGACTTTTATTGTAAAACATCAACTACGTGAATTTAGTGCTTGTGTCGTAGTTTTAGATCGACATTGGAAAGAACTTTAAAAAATCAATTCCTTATTTTACCCTGATACTACAAAATTATTACCTAAACCGTAGGCATAATGAAATTAACTTAACTTGAAATCATTGAAATTTTGTGTAAAGTTTAAACTCTGAAATAGAATAAATAAATTCTTTGGTTCATTATAACTTAGCTGATGGTCCCCAGTATCAAAGTATATACATCAGGAGTGTAACAAATAACAATTTATATGAATAAAAAAATGTTTCAACAGATACGGATCAAATCAATAGTAACATCGCTCAATTTAAAATTACAAATGGCAAAGCTGAAAATAGTATTGCTTTCGGAAAGTGTCGCAGTCAGACGCAATAACTTTAAATTAATTTTTCCGCATTGTTTCCATTTTTATCCAACTACAAACTTTCAATTATATTTCCATTCTTTCATTTTAAAACGTGATCAAATTGAACAAGACGCAATATTGACATAAAGTGACAAACAATTTATACACCCTGAAAGGAATGTGGTTTATAGAAAATACTAAAACCGTAAACAAAAACCTATGGGGTCACTAGACTATTTGTTATATGTACATATCATAAGTTAAAAATGGTAATTTAACAAAATATTCTCATAAAGAATTATCTAAAATCCATCGCACGCCCATTAAAGCAAAAGATATACATGTAGTAGCATATATTTTAGGCTATTTAAGATTTTTTAATTCCATTTTATGTTTTATCAAAATCATATTAATAATTTAATAGTAGCAAAAAGTTAGGGACTTTAGTAATTAAAAAGTTTACGCTACGATTGTTCATCTAGTTGTATTTCATTGCAATTCTGTCATAAGGAGGGTCATATTTGCTTATTGGTGTTTGGATATGTATTCACGAGAACTCTTTCGTTCAGAGAAGTCGCGATTTGGAAAGTTTACCACTATTTCCTCTTTATAAAAAGTAACTTACCAAATTGAATCTTCTTTAAAATCCATCAATGTGTTATTTGTTAAAAGAAAACCTCGTGAGGAAACCTTAATTTACCGGGTCTAGTTTCTGGATATATGTAGTCAACCGCAGTAGAGCAGACCCTAAAAACTTTAATACAAGAGAGGGTTTCAGAGGTGTGGGATGTCAATAGGCTAACACTCACCTTTATCTTAAGGAGATATCACACGCAATATTTGAGGCCTTAAAAGTTCTAAGTGTTAGAGAAGTTTAAAAGTAATGTTTATACCACCTAACTCTATAATAATGGAATCATAATTTTTATTTCATTAGCAATATAAGAAATAAACTCACATGACTCGGAATTCTGTAAACAAAAGAAATCATAATTAGATTTAGAACCTTTAACATCTTATGCTAAACTAAGACTAATGACGATGCTATTTTGTACTAAAAATATTAAAACAGAAGCAGTAACATTACAAATGTATTATTAAGTAAGATATTTGCTAGACAAAATTTATGCTTAACATAACTAATATTTAAAAACTATAATTCGCCTGCGATCTTGATGTTACAGTACTAAATCTAATTTCATCTAAAAAGTAATATAGCATACGCCGTGATTTGAAATCATGAAATCACCTTATATACATTCAGTTGACCACATTTTACAGCTTTATCATTCACCCAACTTCCCATCGTTTTTTTACCAACGCGACATTCTTTTGAATGCATTGCAGACCTAGTACATTTTGTTGGAGAATTGTATAGATTTTGCATGGTGGTACTATCTGTCGAAGAAGATTTCTGGTCACCCTGAGCTGGTGTATCCTGTTCTAATTGAAGAAATTCTTCAGTTCTGTCATCTTTTCGAACCTATAATAAAAATAAAAACACTTTATTTAAGCTACTATTCATACAAATACTATCTGTACTAACATACTCGAATTTACCTATACCATGGAAATAAGGGTAAGCCAATAGTTATTGGATTGAATAGTCAACCATTCTTGAATACACAAAAAAAATCATCAAAACCGATCATGTCGCTTAGGAGAAATTTAATCACATACACACTTAGAACAATATATTAATATGTATTTAACGTTTCTTTATATCTTACAGTAAGCAAATCAGTTTCTGAGGCAGGATTGGTATCACGTGGTGATTTGAAGTAGCTTTCGGTACAAGTGTTAATCCGAAATTTCGGCAAACCGCGATAATCCTTATTAGTGTTATTAAATCCAATCGAAGTACAGCTTCTAGGAGATTCCCGCGAAGTTCGTTTTTTAAAATGGGTTTTTGTAGACTGAAATGTTCAGGAAAATTACTTGATATTCTAATTTAGGCAGCTTCTCTTCTGACAGTTTTATTTTATGGCACAGATATCCAATTAATCAGACGTAGATTATTAGTTTATGTTGTAAAACGCAATTCTTTTTTATTCGTAAGTCCAGCCTGATAAAACCAATGTAAACTTTACAGATCAACAATTAATAATGTAAATTAGAAAGCTACAAGCAGGGTTTATCTTCCCGTCTATAAATTTCTGCACCAGATTGATGCTTCTCATTTAAGCAGCGATATACAGCAATTTCAGTTTAAATATGACTTGTCATAAAGACCATTTTTGCAACTATTACAGAAATTTATAACAAAACGGTACAGAGAAAATGTTATACCAGAAAAACAAACTCTTCCATATGCTCGTATAAAAGTGAAAATAATTTTTACATGTTTTATATTTATTTACTCGTCAAAGTCAAATGATCACGTCCATCGAGATTTTATCACAAATAGTTTCATTTTCACCAATTTTACTATAGTGTACGATGGTATGAATATGTTCGTTAAACTGACGAACAAATCGTCAGTTTAACGAACATATTCATAATTCTTTTACCAGTAACTATTTTATACTAATAGCCGATATTTCTACTCATTTTTAAAACGACAGTATAACTTAATATCGGTCATGCTATCAAATCTAGCGAGACTTAGTTACTGTACATTATTTTAAGGTGACAAGAAATACATCTTAATATGGCTGTAACTTATATTCAAATGGTAACTATTTAAAACAGTCTTTATTTAAATGAATACTTTAAAAATGTTATTGATATCGAGTTGTATCGCAAGCATTCAAAAGGAATAGAACATAGCATATTGCACTAAGAACACAAGATTTATAAAGTACAATGATTAGATAATATTTATCTTCGTCGTAATAATTATTTATCTTCTATTCTTATATCATTCTATATTATGTTAGAAAGACTATACTTACAAAACTAAAAAAGAGAATCAAGAAAGACTTTATTTTTACATAATAATTTTAATGGAATATAAAATATGTCTTAAAGCTTATTAGCATTTAACAATATTTTAATAAATTTAAACAAAAATGCCGAACTAATATAAAGCGGAGCCTTTTATTTTATCAATACTATAGGAATCTAACAATTCCGACGTAAACTTACCTTCATTTTAAAGAATAGCTGATACCAAACAATAATCCACCATACAAAACTTAGTAAGTCAAAAGTCAACTAAAATTGACAGGTCTGTTATTTTATCAACCACTTTGAAATTTAAAAACTGCCAGCACTTATAGGAACTTACACAATCAGCAGCAATATGAAAATATATGTAAAGTACTAGTTCCAAATCTTGAATAACAAAATGGACAGTCCAAAATTACTTAACCTATTTCGGTTTCGCGTACCAAGTAGAATTTCTCTTAGTCCAATCACGCCACTCTGTCCCCCATTACGTAAAACCGTCCTCGGTTCGAATTCCTGGTGAGATCCTGCTGTCACTATCGCCAGGTGCAGGTAAAAATAACGGCGTTGAAGGCGCGATGGCAGTGTCAGATCCCGGGTTTAACTAACATTCAGACTCACCTGGATGATCTGTCCGAGTGTTAATGTTGGATGGGAACCAACGCATTAGAATAAGGGGAAAATTTAAATACCGGACATCGTCGATACCTGAAAAAAATACCCCGGATAATGCAGCATGCCTGGAGGCCCGTTCCCCCAATTTGGTTGTGAAGGACTACAGATGATGGAGACTTCATACAGTATAACAGTATGATGAGTAGTCGGATAGAATTCACCAAAATGAAAAAATGTCATGAAATCTTTCGAGCAGTTCGAGTATCGAGTTCATAGCTATCGAAAACTGTGACAGATATTTTCTATACTCGAACTCAAAACCTTTATTCAAATTGGGCCTATTGCAGCACCTTGGAATCGTCAAATATAATTCTTTTTCCACACGACTGATAACGGTATTAAAGAACGACTTCAATTCTATAGTTACGAGGGTTCGCTTTCTGTCCTGAGAAGCGCCCACAACAAACTCAGTCGGGTTTTTTGTTTTTACCATCATCATTACAATATCATATTAGTTTATTATATTTAACTTCAAATTAGAGCAATTCGTTTACTCCTGCGAGTTTCTATCGTCTTACTAATCTTGCAACTTATAGTACGATTTTCAATCAATTTTCTTTTGACAAAGATTTTGAATTCATTAAGAGACATCTCTAGAATGTCTTGTGGGTGTTTATTATAGAAACGTATATAGTTACCCATAAATGGGTTGTGAATTTTATGCAGCCTACTAAAATTTATAATAAGTTTATTTTAATTACTTAACTTATATAAGGTACATTAGCTTTTTTTAATCAAAAAAGAGAGTCATTATTGTTATGAACGTACAACAATTTTTTATATATATACGCAGTGTTCACTGCCACTGTCGTTATCTTAAATGCTCTGAATTTGGTTCTTAGCGACTCCCTTTGACCCATATTGTAAATTAATTAACGGCCCTTTTCTGCAGCACAAATTATGCATCTATATCAGGAGCATTACCCCAAAGTAATAATAATAATATTCTTTTCCGTCCCAAAAATTACATAGTTTTATTATTAATTACTAGGATACCGTATGACATTATGCTGTGAAAATAGATGAGGTTATTTAGTTTTTTTTTAAATGTAGTTTATCTAACGTGACACCTAATAAAACGGTATTGTCTATATATTACGTTAATAGATAATTAAGCCCAGAAGGTCTCAACCCAATAGGACGTTGGGATGTGTCTATTCTTAGTGACTGTTTACATGAGATATGGGGTATCTTTGCTAAATTTTAAGTCATACTTTTGGAAATTTCCAGATAAATATAGAAATTTTCATAACGCCTACACCATTTTTAATCTCTATGTAGTTTATAGACCGAAAATGGACCGCCTTTTGAAGATTAAAATTGCTTAACGGGTGTGAATGAGCCTCGCGCAAGAAAGCATAGTTGGCAAAGTACAGCTGTCGTATTTCTTGCCAACAGACCAAGGTTTTTCACTTGGATAAATTTAGAAATGCTCGCTTTGCAAATGGTTACCTTAAGTTTTCCTGATATATTTTATTAAAGGTATAAATCCGTCTGAGTATCCTGCTTTGATGTTAATCATTCTACCGGCAAACTACTCCAGCCGCGAAACTGCATATAAAATATTAATTTTCCATATTACTGTTCAGTATTACATAACTTTATACATATCCATTATGAAGTAAAACTTATACAATGTTATTTTTTGCATGTTATAAATAAGAAGGTATGCAATATTAATAAATATCAATATTACAGAGAGGAAGCATTTGTGTTTTTGTATGTATGTTTGTTATGTTTTCACACAAAACTACTGGACTGATTTCAAAAAATTTTCACCATTAGAAAGCTGCATTTTTACTGGACGACATAGGCTTTGTTATTTTCTCAAAAAAAAAAAGGGATCCCTGTCTGAAAATTCTGTCATAGCGTGCGCTACGACGACTATTGAAGACGTTCTACGTAATTATAGGACGTATTAATATCTATAAAAATGTCCAACATACGATATTTCCAACTACTGTAGTTATGCCACTATAACTTCTTTTCTGCATTTTAAAAGATAATAAAAGTGCCGACAGTAATCAAACCATGTTATTCATACCTCTGTATTAATCCTTATCATATTAAAGACCGATTCAATAATTGTAAAATACGTTTCAAATTATTAATATCGGAGATTCCATTCAAAAGATATAACGAATATTAAAATCTCAATCTAAAGAAAATAATGTACCCCAGTTCGCCCCAGAGTGTCAACAGTCAAATGTTATGTATAGGGAAGGTCTGAGACAATATAGAATTACAAATAAATCTCTTCTCTAATATCATAGAAGAAAGTTTTACATTTTGAATTTATATTTTTAAAAATTTCTTATAACCAAGCTAAAAATTACTGGACCGATTTAAAAACTTCTTTCAATACCTGTATAATATTTTTAAATTGACTAATGTCAATGAATTTAAAAATATATTGGTTATATAGATAGATATTCGTCGTAAAGTAAAATCTGTATATTGATTAAATTATGAAAATAAGTGTGTATCTAATAATCTGAAAGGAATTTAATAAAAACTTTTCTAACTTCTAACAAAATTAAATCTATATTCGTACTAAGTAGATTTTCCACTGCCACAAGATCGATATCTACGCGGGTGACACCGCGAGGCATTGCTAGTAAATAAATAAAATTACGGCCACTAAATAGATATCTAATATATAAGAATCTCGTGTCACACTGTTTGTAAGCGAATTCCTGCGGAACGGCTTCATCGAATTTTATGAAATATTTTATGTATTTTTGGCAAGTCCGTGAATAGGTCATAAAATATTTTAGCATACCACCTTCATCCTCATGTTGTATTGTGGTACGAAATTGCGCGAGTCAGCTGGTATACGAGTATATACACATTACTTCTTTGGAATTATCGTGATTGTTTCCTTACGTATCAGCATCATATGATTAACTATTTACATGTTATATTAACATAGAGTTAAACCCCATTGGACTGCCGTGCATTGATTTCCGAATCCTGATGCAATGATGTCAATACATCGTTAAAGTCAATATGCCCGGCGTTTAATTGTCTCGCTGGCGCAATAATTAATGCCTCTCGCTTCGCTTACGCAGATCAGTGGTACGGTCGAAAGCTTAAATAGAGCTTCATTCAAATATAGTTTCTATTTGTTTACGTTTAGATTAACTGAAGACTGTTTTAGCAAATTATCGCATTGATAGAGTCCGCAATCTGTAAATGATATGTAAAACACAAAACATATTATCGTATGTCCGTTTTAACTTTGAAAACAACATGTAACAAATGTGCCCCAAACCGGTTTCTATAGAAAAGCAACAATGGGAAAATAATTGGAAACTACTACTTATTCATTGATACACTTATCACGATGTACTCGTTACGTTAGCAGAGGTTCTGGGATCGATTCCCGTCAGAGCTAGTTTAATTGTATATTCTAATTTGTCTGAGTGTGGACTGGCAGCTAATTATCATATCAGAAGCAATGAGGTGAATTACCTCTTACCGGTTTAAAGTGTTTTCCAAATTAGATTGTATTATCACTTGTCCTCACCTAATGGCATCAGGTGAGATTACAGTCAAGCGCTAATCTCTCAGCAACAACAACACAAAAGTTAACTGTTTATATCTATTTATTGACTTAGCAAAGAGACTATTCGCAGTGAAGACGGTAACGTACAGATTTCGCCATATTCCCACGAAATTGGATTTTCATGTAACGTCGAAGGAAACAGCAAGTCTCATCTAAATGCTAATTCGACTTATTTCTTTAATGTAGTTGAAATAGTTACTTACACGTTAAAATAAAGTATAGGCGTATGTTTTGGCAAAGGCAGGGGCACTAGTGCGTTTATATTTAACGTATATGCCTGAATTATATAATTGCATAATAATAGCAAGTTCTGTTTATAGTTCACTCAGATAAATACAAACCATAAACAAACGAAATCAAACGCGTTGGCCCTTTTTTTTTTCGAACTGTGTTTAGCTGTTAGCCCTACTGGCTTTTACAGCGTAACCTGGCCCTGTATTACAAAACAGCATATAATGACGTCACTTCCACTGTCTGTTCTCTTAAATCTTTTAAAATAAGCAAGGAATTTTAATGCAGCTTTCAGCAATAAATAGACTGGTTCAAGAGGAAGGTTTAGATGTTTAACATATACACATCGTCCAAAAGAACTGCAAAATTCAAAGATTTAGGTTATTAAAATCGCAACGCTGGCTAAAACTTCCGAAATATTGCAAATTAATTTGCTACGGAAATACAAAAAGAGAGATAAAAAAAGTAAATGATGGTATATATTTATATCCGAAGAATATCCCACAGTTAACGTTTTTATATACAAAAAGATGTTTGTTATTTACCAAGCCTGGTATTTTATACAATGGTTTAAGACATTTATTTGCATAAAGAATATAAAACTTACTTCCATGGAAACTTAAGGCTAAGACATAATAAAAATTATTGCGTTTTCGAAGGTACATTTCATCATATAACAGATAGCTTACCTAATAAAGTTGCTACATAATACACAACTCCCTCATTAAACCGAATATCGACTAAACCAGATTCAAATTTGGGGCTCAGCAGACAAAATTAATGTTTAAATTATACAGACAGTACAGAACAATCTAGAAAAGGTACTATTCCACTATAACTTCCTTATTTCGACAGAAAAGATATATAAAGAAACAGTAAAGTATTATTTCTTATCCAATCTATATATAAGAGATATCCAGGTATCTATTGACTCATCACGATATCACTGGACCCGTAAGGCGGAGAGACTAGAAATTTGGTAGGAATATTCCTTTTGCCGAGTAGAGGTCAGGCTAAGAACGGATTATGCAAAATTCCACCAGCAAGGGGTGTTAATTAAAAAAATCCAAATTTTCACATTGAAAAATAATTCAAACTTCATATTTAAAACTATATATTTTATGGTATGTAAAACTAGGTCAGAAATTTATTTTGACATAATGGAATCTTTACAAAGTAAATTTTAGGAAATTCCACCCTCAAAGGGCAGTGCGGCGGATATGTTTCTTATTTGTAAAACAATTTGCCTAAATTAATGAAAATGCTACCAAAAAAACATTCCACGCAGACGAAGTCGCGGGTTCAGCTAGTATAACATACGTCGTGTTATTTTATGATGATCAAAACTGCCCTTAACAGCATTTCATTAAAATGTATATATTAGAAGATATAAACATCGGAGGCGCAACGGGTAACGCGCGATACGTTTAGACCCCGGTTGCCAGGAGTGTGGCAAAGTTTCGCACATTTAAATTTACGCAGACGCTGTCAGCTAGATAATAATAAACAGACCATATAACAAAATGATCATATTAATATACAGTTATGTCACCGCTCTGTATCCCCCATAAACGGAAATAAACGCAACTATTTGAACACTCGGTAACTGTTGTCATTTTTGTAATGTTGCAAAAAATACTCCTCATACATAATAATAATTGCTTATACCAAGCATGACGAACAGTACGCGATCGTGATCATGGTTAAATTGAAGGTCACAAATGTACTTGGAAATATTGTTTTAAAACACAATAGTACATTCCTAGAATGGTTAAATATGACTAATATATTATAACATTTCTATATAGAACTTGTTTTACTTTTTTTTAATTTCAAAAGCGACGATTTCATCTAATGATGTAGTTTAAGTTTAAGATGGCAAATTAAATGGTGTTATTAATATATAAAGAAATATGCCATTTTTTGGTTAACGCTTAACTGTAATCTCACCTGATGGTAAGTGATGATACAGTCCCAAGTGTTAACGCGCTAACCTGTAAAGTGTTTATTGACCTCTTAATTTTACACGACATCGGACCGGACCACTATATTAAACGGCTACCCATAAGGCAACACCGTGATCTATATGTCCTTTCCCTTCTTTACTCTAATCTTTTCAATCCTTTTGCTTCTAATTATTTATATTTAGATTTCGCTTTTTTTAAGAAATGTCACAGAAGTATGAAATATGAAATCCTTTGGCTGAAAATAAGTTGTGACGAGATTAAAGTTCCTACAACTTCAATCTCTTCGAGGAAAGATAAGTAAAGCTTCATTTTGTAAATGAAATACCGATCTCTTCACGAAACCTTATCGTATCAAGTTCATCTTAATGAATATAATATCACGTTAAAAAATGTACCTTACTTGTTTTTCCTGATTTCGGAATATTTAAATAATGTCCCATAATACGAGGTCAATCTTCTCGCAGACGATCTCGCTACACGTGATCAGTTCTAACAATTGAAATTGATCACAACTTTGCTGTTTAATTCCCAGAATATAATGACATTAACAATCATAATGCAATCGCTCTTCTCATGCAAATTGGGTAATATATAAGAAAAGCCACAAACACCACATCCTCCATGTACTTTTGCTTTTAAATACGTTACAACGATTATTACGGCATCGGCAAATACGTTTATTAAAGATCTTATCTTAATCTAACGGGGGAAAAACATTTTTCGACAGGTTAATAACGTTAGAAAAGGCGTGGAAAATCCTTACAATACGAATCTGTGTAGAAACCATTATCATCTATTTCAATGTTAGTTTTCAACCATCTTAGATTATCATTACTTACCATCAGGTGTATAATTCTCTATGAGAAAGGATAATTCCAAATTCCAAGACTAGAAGTTAAATAAGCCTGACTCACAAATAAAGTGAGTTAAGCGTGACTAAAAAATATTTTAAAAATCAAATCAAATAGTCCTCATTCAAGTAAGCTATTACTTGAATAGTGAAATATAGGTTTTTTTTCCCAATTATTATTTCCAAAGTACAATCGTTCGTGATAGCAGATCAGAATAATTTAGATCTAACGATACGAGAGTCCCAACCCACATCGAAGTCCTTTTTTATTACAATATATGTTTCTTTAGTTCAGAGCAATTCATTCACTTCCACGCTTTTTGCCCTTCATCCTTAGCATTATACTACGATTTCTTAATTAGCTTTCTTCCAATAAAGGTTTTCAAATTATTAAATGGCATCTCTATAACATCGTCTGACAACTTATAGAAACCCTAGCTGAACCCACGACTTCGTCTGCGTGGAATGTCTTTTTGGTAGCATGTTCATTAATTTAGGCAAATTGTTTTACATATAAGAAACATATCCTCACTGCCCTTTGAGGGTGGAATCTTCTAAAATTTACTTTTGATAGTTTCCATTATGTCAAAAAAAGCTGACCAAGTTTTACATACCATATAGGAAATGATTTGTAAACGTGAAATTTGAATTTTTTTAATTAACACCCCCACAACCCCCCTTCCGAGTGGAATTTTATAAAATTTTAGCTGACCGCTACTTACCGACCGAGTAGCGGTCAGCAAAGGAATATTCCTACCAAATTTCAAGTCTCTACGCCTTATGGTTCGAGAGAGTATCGTGAGGAGTCAATGGATACTTGGATATCTCTTATATATGTAAATACAAACATGCATTTACTCTTAAAAGAATTGTTAATTTTATGTAGCCTTCTCGAATTTATATCTACAGAAGTATGTTTTACTATGTCAATGTATTGTAAGTATTTACTTACATTGTATCTACAACATTACCAGAACAATTTATCATACGTAAACAAAATGCGGAGTCTTAAAAATAGATAATGCGGTTAATACAATTACAGGCGCTAGTAAGGTTTCTGCTACTTAGAAGGCCAGTTTAGTATAGCTTCATTCAGTGTTTGGGACGTGCATCCGAGATAATGGCACAAGGTAATAATAGGATAAGATAACACTATAATGATAATAGCTAAGCGAAGTGTTTTTTGCTTATTTAAACCCCTTTTAGGCAAATTATTTGTGAACGCAATATATATCCGTTATAACCTTTTAATTAATGAGATAGTATAAGAAGTCTGGATACGCCAATTGTATACGTAACGTCATTAAGCTAAGATAGTGCATTAGATAACTATCAATTTCGTCATCAACTCCATTAATCTAGTATAAAACTTCCTGTATAAAACTTATTTAAAAAGTATCCAGCACTGGGACGGTAACAATTCTTTTACCTTAATTTAATACCTTATCTAACTATCCATTTTTATAAAAAAAATATATTCCTGTTCATTATTTCGAAACAAATTAACAATTTCAAATTAATACTTGCATTTTGTATATTATAACTGATAGATTGGTATAACAAAAACAGGATAATTCTCACAGTGCTTTGTCAAAGCAAAAAACCTGAAGCACCACACTCGCTCTTTATTGAAATATATACTGACTTAAGCAGATTAGAACTGTTTATTCATTTGTATCAAATTATTTGTTTAAAGGCGTACAAATCTAGGCCAATAGATAATTTTATCATGCACATATATGATATGCACGCATTAATAGCATTAATAACTTAATACTAAATGCAGTTAAAATATATATTCTGTCTTATTTATAAACGCCGAACGATCCTTTTCAATTATACTATAGTTTTATCAGTATTTGGTAAAATACATACACGATCAATATATATTCAATCCGCTTTGTATTATTTTAAATACAAGTACTAAAAGCCTAAATTGGGAAGAACCTTATTAATTCTCTTTGCCTTTTCTGATGAAAACCATGATGACCCAAATCTTAGACGGTTTTTTTTAAGAGCAACGAATTCAAAGCGTAGGCACCACTAAGTTTTCGTCGGAAACTTATTTGCCACATTGTTACTTAACACCTCTCTGAAGCAATTCAAGGATGGATGTAGCCTACCAAACCACATTGGAGTAATATGATGGAAGTATGCTATGAATATCCACTCTCTTTTAAGTAAAGATAACTGATCATAGCCGTGGAATATTAATTCCAGGGAGACCCCCCACAAGGTGGACCGACGACAAAAAGAGGGTCGCCGGTAGTCGCTGGAGCCAGGCGGCACAAGACCGGGCCTGGTGGACGTCATTACGTGAGACCTATGTCCAGCTGTGGACGACGACGACTTGATAGATAATTATTTTTCATTCGCATACAGATGTAGAAAAAAAAAACGAGTTATATGTTAACTCGCTTTTTTCCACTATAGTTTCTTATATAATTCAGCTAAAACGGCTTCTCAAAGTGTACTAATCCCTCTCAAAGTGTACTAATGGATCTATTTATTACTAAGGCTCTTATTATTTTACTTTCCAACAATAGATTTCCGATAAGCCTTTGTCTAAGCAATATTTTCTGAGCCGATCTATTATAATAACATTTATTTATATGACTACAGACATGAGGTCCTGGGTTCGAGTCCCGGGTCGGGCCAGTTCGAATTCGATATTGAGTTTTCTATTAAGATTTTCTCAATATTTGCCCGAAGTTGGGAAGTTGGCGGTGTGATTCACCCCCGTGCCTCGGAGAGCACGTTAAGCCGTCGGTCCTGCGCCTGATCTCTCTCTCCGGTCGTGTCGGATTGCCGTCATGTCGGACTATGAGAGTGAAGGAATAGAGAGTACACTTGTGTACTATGCCTGCCAATCCGCAGAGGAGCAGCGTGGTGGGTCTATGCTCTAAAAACCCTCTCTCATAAGAGCGAGGAGGCCTGTACCCAGCAGTGGGACGTTAATG
Source organism: Elymnias hypermnestra (assembly GCA_015832385.1). Classification (NCBI taxonomy): domain Eukaryota; kingdom Metazoa; phylum Arthropoda; class Insecta; order Lepidoptera; family Nymphalidae; genus Elymnias; species Elymnias hypermnestra. Next base: position 921,952 of record JACTOM010000048.1, on the reverse strand, counting down.
GGCTGCTACTTACCTTACCTTACCTTATATGCCAGCCATTACGCTGTTTCTATAAGACATACTAAAAAACTGTTCAATAATAAATTACTATCATTATTAAATAAAAATCATGTTTTTTTATCATAATTAAGTATATATAGATATTTGCATATGCAGAAAATAAACCTGTACTTCGAATCTGTTTTTTGACACCCTTGCCACATTCCTATCGGAAACAAAAAAGCGTTGCTATTCTGAAATCCCCTGGATGAATAACACCCCTGTAATCCTCTTTCTATAAATAAACGATATGTTAATATAAATCTTTTCCATGCTGGAATTCTTCAAAAATCTACTTGAATATAATATATCTATAATGTTGTATATATACATATATTGGCAGGTGATCCCCCACGGGAGCTCAGGGCGGAAGTTCTCAGGGCTGCTTACCAGTGCTGAGTAGCCGCGAGAACCCGAGGGGAATCACCAGACGCTCACGAAATATGAGGGTTAGGGTTCTAGCTAACATCGCCTTGATTCAAAGATGGACGAGGGATCTCCACCCTCATCTGGACAAATAGCTGGCTGGCTGGAATTAGTGTATATATATATACATTAATTCCATTGCGGCGTATTTCACGTGAAAACAAATCAGTCTCTTACTTTTATTATAGTCGTAAAAATAATATGACTCTTTTAGTTTGAAAACCACATATATTTGCCTTCGAAAGCTTCAATTTCGCTCTGGAACAGATTTTTCACAGACGTAAGAGCTTTCTTATATACGAATAGGTATGGAGGCCAAGTCAACCGAAGCGCCGCTAGCAATAAAGCTTACGGGCTATCGGTTGCAGTTCCTTCTAAAAGCTAATATAAACTATAAATAAAAATAGATTTTATAATGCCGAACATTTTTCCGGCGATTTTATAAATATACAGAAAGAAACTGAGACCAAAATTTTTGTATGCATTACATAAATGTTCTTGAGAAAGATCGGAAATGGCGATTTCATTTTTACAGTCAATTTAATCTCAATTGAATATCAATAATGTCCGTAATGCTTTCGCGATCTCATATTATGCTTATACTGTTAGTAATAATTCTCGTCTAATATCCATTAACGGAATTAAGCAGTTGTTATTTCTGAAAGTAGAATCTGTTTTTTATTTATAATTATACCAGGGTCTGGATTTCGTTCTTAACAATAAAGCTCTTAAAATTAAATTGAGATGCCTGTTGAAAGTATAAAGTTGATCACCAACTTTATTACTGATTTATAAATATTACCTAAGAAACATCTATAGTGGCGACGTGGCGTAAAATCGCCACGTCGCTTCTCCTCTTACTCACTGAATTCGGCATTCCGGTGGATATACTTACTTTAAAAAAAATTATGTTTCACTTCTGCCAGGAGTTCCGTGATGGATACATTTTTTTATGTACTCAATAAATATTTTTTTGTATATTGCATAACATTTTATATATTCGTAATAATAAACATTTATAGAACAAAAGGAGCGAAACACAATTTTAATACAAGAAATAAAAACAAACTTGTAACGCCATACTTTAGAGTCAGAAATCATTAGTCAGGTTGAGCATAATAACATTTTTAATAAGATACCCAAATCACACAGGTTTGCCTCCACATTGTTTTAAAAAATATGTTAAAAACATCCTATTAAAGGTAAGGCAAGTAGCAGCCAATTAACGTCCCACTGTTAGGCACAGGCCTCCTCACTCGTATGGTTTTTAGAGCGTTTTTAGAGCATAGACCCACCGTGCTGCTCCACTGCGGATAGGCAGGCATAGTAAACAAGTGCACTCTATTCCTTCACTCTCATAGTCCGATGTGACGGGAATCCGACACAACCGGAGAGAGATCAGGCGCAGGACCGACGACTTAACGTGCTCTCCGAGGCACGGGGGTGGATCACACCGTCAACTTCCCAACTTCGGGCAAATATTGATCAAATCTTAATAGAAAACTCAATATCCATTTTTGAATTGGCCCGACCCGGGACTCGAACCCAGGACCTCATGTCTATAGTCGAACATAGCAAAAGGCGTATTATAAAGTTGACGATTATTTTAACGATAAAAATGTTTGGGCTTGATTCCAGTTTCACACGGAAACAAAATAATACACATTGTAACCTACAAAAACTATATTTAAACGAGTAACCGTTGAGTTTTTTGCCGCTTTCTTCTCAGCGGAATCAAATTTCTGAACCGGTGATAGATTCGTTACCAACGGACAGAATACGGACGATTCAAAAGTGCTTTTCGAGCCGATTTGAATAAAGAATATTTTAATTTTAATTTTTTAGTTTCAACAGGATTTATGCCCAGTGTTAACTCTAAATTATAGTCTTAAGTATGCGATAAAGTAGCTAAGACAGTTTTTACCGGCTTTTACCATTTCAACAAAAGAACATATACATTGATTAATAAATCCAATGAAGTTCATAGACTGAACAAGAGTTTTCAGCCTGGAAAGAATAGTATACGCTTGATTAACCACACTAACTCAATTATAGAAGTAACATTAGCTCGCATGAATACGCGCGTCACATTTGCGTGACTTCATAACGTCCATGATACAGTAACACAAACTTTGATTTATTTCGCATGATTGCGTAATTTGTTCGCTCGACTAAATTACCCCAACATCTCGAATATCACTACGTTTCTATTAGTAACAGAATTTTTAAACGAAGATATTTTAAAAACTCCACCTAACGACTGCATCATATGGTATGTGACGCACGGAACGAAAACACGAACTTTAATATTTATTTATTTTTAATGTGTATTATTTTGTTTCCGTGTGAAACTGGAATCAAGTCCAAACATTTTTATCGTTAAAATAATCGTCAACATTATAATACGCCTTTTGCTAATGGATGCTATTGACATATTTCTTAAAATTATCCACATAATTTTTATCAGTTTTAGATTTGTCTCCACAGACAAATCTAAAACTGATTGCGGTATATATGATTATATCATCCCAAATAACAATCTAGATTATTTACTATTTTTAAATCACATAGCTATTAAAGCTAACTACAACGTTTAATTAATTAATTTTCCTTTAAAGCTTATAAAATTTGGATTTTATACTTGATTTATGTGTAGTTATTATTATACTCACATTTTTGAAACATTTAGATGGATGGATGGCACCTCATGTCAATACAAATTTTTACAAATAATAATTCATTAATAAAAAATCATTTGTAAATATAAAATCTACCTAAACTAACTCTCACGCGCCTAAAGAAGTTTCACTTCAAAACATCTCAAAAATGCGGACATGGTGTATATGAAAGTACAATAAGGTCAATACAAACGCATTTTATTTAAACTTCATATATTGAACACAACTTAAGATTTTTTTGCGTATTTCTTTGAGCAGCTGTTTATGCACTCTTTTTGGGACAACCTATGAGGAAATAATTTGAATATGTTTTAATTTAAATGAAAACACACAGTAAACAAGAATCCGTAATAGCAATAACGCTTTAAAATTTTAAATAACAAGACTAGATTGCCGTGAGAAGCTAATAAACAGCCGGGCTTTAATATTCTCTCAAGAAGTGTTCTTGTAATATAAGGCAATGCAATACTCAGTACTTGGCCATCGCTTCATTCGTATATTTCATGAGAAATGAGAGTGCACACATCTCAGAAATGTAATAAGCTTCGAGACCAATGTTGAAATTAAATTAAACTGAATTCTGTATTCAAATATTTTGTTTTCAACTAGAAAACGACACAGGGCTGGCGAATAAGCTTGGCAATATATTTTTCAAAAATTGCTTAAAAAAAATATTATCCCGATTCCTCATCGGTCAAATTTTAACACATGTTGATATGTAATATACATACAAACTAGAGTGGAAGGAATTTGACAGAGTACATTTAAATTTTAGAAATACTAAAGCATCTCTTGGATTTCCGGTACATTGTTCGGCTACTTTTAGAGGCAATTTTAAATATGCTGCTACACGATGTTGGAACAACATTCCCCCACCCATACGAGACTATGCCACAAAGTATACTTTTAAGCATCACTTGAATCTTTATATGTTAAAAAAACAAAAAGAAGCAGAGAATTATTCTGCAGAATCTTCTATATTGTAGCAGCAAATGTAGACCAAGTTATTTTTATTTATTATAATATTATTGATGTATTTATTTTAATTTTATCATTAGTGTTATCATATCTTTTCATTTATATCTACTAATTTATAATTTTTTATTTTTTATTATTATTATTAACTACGTTGAGTTTATCATGCCGAGTGAATCAGAATGAAAAATTATGTTTTGTTCTCTTTTATTAAGACTGGATTAATTTTAGTATACATTTAGTGTTTCTTTTTTTTGCCAACTGTTTTGTTTTTCTACTGTTAGTTACCATTTTTTTTTCAAACATTTTAACACGCTGTGGCGTCACCGGGCTCTCAGCTGAAAACCAGCGTCATGTGTTGTATAACACATGACAATTGCTGAGCTGTGAACCTTTTCCAGGTGGTGTTACAGGCAGTAACGCTGCAAAGCTAGATTAAGAATACTGTTTGTAACACCATTACAGAATAAATGTTTCTTTCTTTCTTTCTTAATTGTATGTATAATAATTTGATGACAAATATATATCGGAACAACGTACTATTCAAATTGCTCTTTATTGCATATCTATTAATTAAAAATTCATTAACCTCATTTCTGTACATCCAATCGAAATGTCTTTATTTCAATTCAAATTTAAAGTAAATGCCTAAAATATCGACTTAATTCATATGTTTTCGAAAACAATATTTTAAAGTAACAACAGTTTATCTGTCAATACGCCGTTACCTGTGCCACTGTGCTGAATAACTATGGAAATAAGTTATAATGTTTTAGCTATAATGTAATTAGCATATAAATATTATAAAAAAAACCAAAGTCGATTCATTATTATTTAAGCAAAAATGTAATAAGATCACTAATTACTGTGGTCACTAAATGTATTAAAATCCCGTCCAAAAACATTGAGTATCATTATAAAATATTTGAAAATTAAAATAATGAAGTAGTATTGTGTTTTCAAGGTCATCGTTTTTATAATAATTTATTGTAATAACTATACTTTAGCGGCTTTTCGGCACAGTATGTTTACGAATGCACACACTCTTTAACAGGTGTTTTACATATGTTTTTGATCCAGTTATAATATATGTTTAAGGTATTTATCATTAAAACTGAGTGACAGAGTAAGAAATAGTGTCATAAGGGAACGTTGTGGTATTAAAGACGATGTTGTGACTAAAATTGAGAAAGGTATGCTTAGATGGTTTGGGCATGTAGAGAGAATGAATGAAAGGAGACTAACAAAAAGGATTTATGAGTCAAGAGTGAATGCGGAAGTGGGAAGGGGAAGACCAAGGCGAACGTTCCTGGATCAAATCCAGGACATTTTAAATAAGGGGCAGGTCAAGGCCACTCTAAACCGACGAAGTTGTATGAAAGGTTTAATGAGAATGAAAGAAGCGATGGAGATATGCAAGGATCGTGGCAAGTGGAAGGACGTTGTCTCTGCCTACTCCTATGGGAATAAGGCGTGATGCTATGTATGTATGTATGTATGTATTTGCCATTGTAAACAAGAAGAAATGGCTTTTTTTTACAAATCTACATAATAATAATAAATCTAAACTAATATCAGTACAGATTGATTTAAATGTCATAGTCAGGGTGAGTCGTTAACAGCTGCGGGTTTTGTATATGTAAATAACAAAACCATTAGTACTATCGCACTTGACCCACTTTATACTATGGAGGTCGATTTCACAGCTCTTCCTCTTCATTCAGCGACTAGCCTGCGATTTATAATGTAAAATCATCCCTCTGTCCCATTTCTACTAGGAGATATAAAAAATAAATAGCTTTTTCTATAGAATATTAACGGCCATTTCTAAATCGAAAATTGACTATTTCAACCGTCGCTTTAATATTATGGTAGGTAATATATATCTAACGTCACAGAATGTTCGTTACATATGTATTAACATCAATTTTAGAACAATGTTTCAAAAGAGAATCCCAAATTTTGGATTTAATGTCTTAAAACATAGATATGATAATCTGAATTTCTTTTCAATCTACATGAGATGAATATAATACCTGACCATAGAAATTACCAAAGGGAAACCTACGAATAAAAGAAAAAACTTCCTTTCTTGACCCAATTTTGACTTTCACAGCCTCACTGCCTTAATGGACTACAAAAATTTATCACCATTTTAGATTACATTAGGCATTTATGTTATCTCTATAAACTGAAAACATACTTTCTTTTACCAGCAACCTTGTAATGAGTCCACGGATAACAGACACGATTAGACGTTATTTTTATGAGAATATTAAACTTGACCAGTTTTATTTGAACTTTGCAATATATCTATAAGAGGATTTGCATAAATTAAACAACATTCAAAGAGCAAATACTTATCTGGTATGCTTCAACTTTAAAAACCTCGACTACAGTCCAAGCCGCACTCAATTTTACTTTGTATTTATTGCAAATACGATACGAGAAGTTTTAATTAATTCTTAATTTATCATCATAGATTCAGAATACCGCAAAAGTCTTTTTGCATGAAAAATAAGAATCATAAGTTCCTCACCGTTGAAAAATATACAAACATATAACAACCTCTCGTTTGTAATTATTTGATATTTTTTTCTTTAACATATTATTACAATAATTATATATAATGGTTATTATTATAGCTAATATCTTTGTAACTTTAATAAACGTCTTTCCAACATAACGCGGAAAAAATTACTCGCTAAATGTTATTTTTGTTAAATACGGTAAACCACGATCTTAAGATTTACAAATTAAAAATTTTATAATATAAAACTCTAAAAGATGTCTAATAAAAGTTAACACTACTAAAGGGCATTTGAAAAACGAAATAATAATTTCTTAGGAGGTGTAATTACTTACACTTCCGTCGGCTTAACAAGTGATAACAGTGAATGATAAACCCATTAACCTAAAAAACAACCAAGGCCATGAACATTGTCTTGTTGTCGAACATCACGGTCACATTTTTATACAGTAAAGAAGTATGGTAAGTATTAACGTCCCACGGCTGGGCGCTCCCATCCTTACTTATACGAGTTTTTAGATTTCCCCACGATGCTTTTTTTACAGAAAACACAATGATAACTTTTAATACGCCTGACTCTAAATAATTCGGGTGTGAGTAATATTCACGTGTCTATCCACTGGAGCATTACGGCTTGTACACAGTATATTAATTGAATGCAAACATTAGCTGTTCCCAACGATGTCACACGCATAACCCCCATCCTGGTATAATCTGTTATTCTAAAGCATTCTTAAGTCCTCCTGAAACCACACAAAAATAACATTAAGTAACGTGAGGCCATTTAATAGTTAAATTAAATGCACACATACAGAAAAAAATTAAACACCGTGTGGTTATATAAAACCACGATGCAAGTAAATAATAACAAAGTGTTATTTGATATTTTTGTATATAAGTAATTATTATAAATTAATTTATATTTAATAATATATGTAACATATATGTGTGTGTCTATATATATATATATGGCGGAGAATAAGAGAGAAGGAAGCGTAAAGCATAGGGCGTAGGGTTCTCCGCCGACATCGTCATTAATGGCATCTATGATTTAATTTCCATACTGTAATGTTGGTGCAATCACTTTATTAATTAACTCAGATTATAATGTTCAGTCGCTTAATATTCCCGATATCAATTTACACAAACCCATTAATAATAATAGCTAGGAACGCGACAGTTTCAATAGTCGACCGCTCTGGGAGACCGTCACCCGAGAATTCACAAGTCACGACTCACGAAACATGACTCTGTCCCACGTCGCCAGATACATGGAGCCAGCGATTCACAGACTACCGCACTCCGATATATATATATTCTTGCGTAAACGAGCGTGAGTGTAATAGTTGGATAATAATAATAATCATTTATTTGCAAGAATGTTGAAGAGAAAGATGGTATAGCAATCGTTATAAATAATAACATTCATCTTAACTTAATAGTGTCCAAATATATAATATGTTTTCCATCAGTTGATGCGAGCCATGCGCTGCCATATTGGCATCAGCTGCTCTGTCGAACGTCTTTGACTTTACCCCCACTCAGCGGCCGGCTCTATTACGATACGATATCAAATAAACAGATATTTCGCGTTTTTTTGTCAAGAATATATGTTTCACAGAAATAGATAGATAGATAGATAGTATGCTTTATTGAACACCACAAGAGAAACAATAATAATACAACGACTACTTAAGTTTAAGCAGTTTAATTTCACCCGTTTTTCTAAGAGACTAATTTACAACGGCATTTTGTGACAGGAACTCGAAACGTCTGGTATGAGAAGAATAACTTGTACTACTGCGCCAGTCCAAAATAAACAAAATAATTGTCAGTTTTGAATAAAAATATTCAATTTAACCACAATCATCTAAAAAAAACCGCAGAGTATGGAAAAAACTGTTTTCAATTTACAGACAAGATATCACAGTAAAAGCGAGAACGGTAAACGTTACACGAACTCTATAGTCATTTTGCAGATCATTCTTGTCGGTCCGTTTCCTCACCTCACACCATTCGTATAAAGCCAGCTTCCTGCCTCAATCATTTACTGTGTCACGTTCATCCGTCATATTATAGACGTTATCTTAAAAATAAACTAATTGTGGTGCGAAATGAAATATATTTTTAGTGTGATTTTTCTATCCTATTATGTTGGTAAGAAATATTTTTAAATAATACATTAATCATCTTTTTTTTAATATTTTTGGGCTTTATTCCGTCAATACTTAAGTCTTTATCAATATTTATCCTATTTGTCTATTTATAAAAATGCAGCGCGAATCGAATATACATTTTATACAAGCATTAATGCTTTTATTTAACAAAATATATTGAATTCAAAATATCACTAAAAAATATGATTTGAAGAAATTGTTTATTTTTAAACACGCAATCTATTGTTTCTGTGGACATTTTGCTATAAAATAATAAAGTAGAGGATTTGTTTCTTTATATAGTAACTCATTTATTTTTCTAATATTAATAATAATGCATGCTTAATTTCCATATTGATTATTTTATGGCTTTCAAACATTGTTGTTTCAGAACGTAGGCATATTAATTATACATTGTGTATATGACACATTTTAACGATGGTCATTACCCAACACAATAATATGTTTCTTTAAACACTACTAAAATATATAATATTCTTCACTATTTAAAAATGCAATAATATTTCTTAAGGTGGGAAGTAAAAAAGTGTTCCAAAAGGTTTATTGTTAGTGAAATAAGTTTAAACAACAACAAATTTAATTACTGATTTAATAAAGTTATTCTTTTTACTGCAATTAAGCGTGATGGATCTAAACTAAGCTATAAGCGAGGATAGGTCCTCAAAATAATGGCACAGTTACAGACTTGCGTACATTAAAAACTTTTTTTTTTATTTATTTATTAGGAAGCCAACGTTATATACAATGTTTATACTTATGCTAAATTTTATTATTTAAATGTTTTAAAATTTTACTAAAGTTATACATTGTATATCCCACTTATAGGCTAACTTGGCATGCAATAAAAATATGTTACGTCTACAATTATATTATATTATACAATAAAACTAAAATATTATTAAATCTATAAAAGTTTGGAAAAGTCTATTTAATTTCTTTTATCTATATAACATTACTATATTGTAGTAATATTTCAATATTAGAGCATTTATATGACCATTCACACTTAGCAAATAATATTTTTTCAAAATCAAAACATTTATTCGCTGAATGTGGTATACTTATTATATAGTCCTCGTATTCTTCTTATTTAATTTTGCGAAAGTCTTACAGGTTTTTCTATTAAATTTAATTATTAATTTTAAGTGATATATTACATAATATTAGATATAGTTACTTATTATTAATTATTGCTAGATGCTAGATAGTTGTGGTATAAAAGAAGACGTAGTGACTAAAATTGAGAAAGGTATGCTTCGATGGTTTGGGCATATAGAGAGTATAAATGAAAGTAGACTGACAAAAAGTATGTATGAGTCAAGAGTGAATGCGAAAGTTGGAAGGGGAAGACCAAGGCGAACGTTCCTGGATCAAATCCAAGACATTTTAAATAAAAGCCCAGTCAAGAGTACTTTAAACGGACGAATTTGTTGAAAGGTTTAATGAGAATGAAAGAAGCGAAGGAGATATGCAAGGATCGTGGCAACTGGAAGGACGTTGTCTCTGCTTACCCCTGAATGAGGCGTGATACTATGTATGTATGTATGTATTTATTAAATTATATTTAAATGAGTCACGGCATTTTTTACAACTCTTTCGTAGATATATAATAAAATTTTACGTAAGACCATCAACAATCTACACTATACTTAAATTATAGGTTCAATTATCACTAACTACTGTTATTAGCCACTATTACCACTTTTGTAATATGTTTTGTCATTTTATATATACTGGTATTTGTACGAATGTTGCATTGAATTTGTCAAATGGTTTTTTTTTTCAATTTAAATTAGCTGATACCTACAACATAGTTGCCTTTAATTCGTACTGAATACTCATTTCCCTGAGGTATCCTTTTAAGATCCCGTAAACATAAAATGGTGTGAGCTTTATCGCAAAATATCTGCCAGCGTTTTGTACAGATATTAGACATATTTATACGTTATTATACAAAAGTAGGTTTATAAAGGTTAAAAAAATTGCTACCTTTAGATGATAATGTAATCATATTTAAGCCTGTTAAGTGGATGTAAAATTAAGTGACTATAGAATTTTACGTGTTCTTTCTTCTTCATAAATGTGAAACAGCTGTGGTTTCAAAAATTGAGAAATATACACAACCATTTCACAAACAAAATTTAATTAGTCTCAAACCAGGTATGTTAAAAGCTTTTTATAGTTCATTAATGTTTCAAATGTATAATAACCATTTAATTACCTCTAACTGAAATAATATTCCTCGGAATGTTTTATGTGATCGAAAATAACAATGAATAAAAGTATATAACACATATTAGTTCGATTAGGTCATACTAAGACTAAGAATGGAATAAGTCTTTCCAGAACCTAGTAGTTGCATCACTCAAAAAAGTTCACTGCTAGACCTCCTCAACTGGATACCGGCCTCTTAAAATATTTGCTAGTTCTAATGGTATCCATTAAGCACTGATAAACCGTATGTTGTTGTCTGTACTTACATTATCGCTTAGGTGCCTCTATTTGTACACATTTTTCATTTCTCCGACATTGTCACTTTAACTTTGCAGGTTTTATGTCATGTGGGTCTCCTTAATGATACAATGAATCATTTTACAGTTGATTTTATCTCCTAGGGGGCACATGAATGACATTCAGCTTTCTTAACGAAGTCTGTAGTCGTCTAGATTAGTTTTATGTTACCGTAAACTGTTCTCCCACAAGTGAACTGTTAACGCCTCTATTATTATGTAGTCTATTTATTTATATAGTCATTATTTGGATTAGATTATTTTGTAGGTATAGTGGAAAAGCCTTATTTAATACAGAAATATGATTGCTTAACATCTAACCTCTAGTGTTGGACGATAAAATGAAATAGAACAGGTAAAAGTACCAAGGTCTATATACTTGTTTGTTTGTTTACATGAATAATACATGGATCTATGCCATCTCCAAAACCAATTAGTTATTTTCTAGGCTTTGGCATCTGTTTGGAAACTGTTTCTCTATATAATTTAGTAAGTAACTGTATATTTGCAAAGTAATATTGATAATGAATATATCAGTGAGTTAGTTTAAAGGCCCTTACTCTGGTCATATGCTATCTTTTTATATTTCATTAGAAGTAGGAGATTTTTTTGTTAACTCACCGTATGAACATTTCAATTCAATGATCAATCGATTTACGATCGATCGATCGTATGAGACTTATTATTTTTCGGACTTGAGATATCAAATATATCACAATACCAAAACAGCCTTTTTTACTTAATGACAGAGAAATACTTTTATACATATATCATAATTTTTTAACTCCCAGAATTTCAATTTAGTTATTCATCTGATCTTTAGGGTATATTTGTAGATTCCTGCTTCATTTTTCTTTTTAATTTGCCAAACCAGCTTGTTTTGTAGATTAAAACAGGAAAAACTTGAAATGTAATGGATTACTCTGTCTTATTAATTTTTTTGACCAGATCAACGCGTTTCGTATGGTAATATTTTGTAATAAATTAAATACATTTACGTATCAGTGCGATCCGGTTTACCAAAATTTTGTTTTAATAATCATAAAAACGTATATGCTTTGTAGTTTATAATTTTTGATGAATACAACAATAGTGATGATACATGACGTATATACCACGTCATACTCGAATAGCGAGGTTAGACAAGTTCAAGAAAGATTTTGGACAGTAATAAAAAATAGAGGCGCAGTTATTTCATACTCTGATCATTTAACGACGAATAATTACGATCAAACAAGCTTATGCTAGGTGAAACAAACTATTAACGGCATTGGAATTTTAAGCCATCAATTTCTCTACTTCAGTTTGCTGTAAACGACTTCTCGACAGAAAAACTTTAACCATATTTAATTTATGGATTGATTCAAGACTAAAATAGCACTATTACTTTACTTAAGAACTTGCTAACAACTAGACCATCGAAGCCATACAGACTGTAAAGGTTAGGAATACCGAGAAGGAATACACGAGTGACTTCGCTCTCTCTGTTAAATACATAATAAATGACGTAATATTAAAATCATTTGCGAGAAACTTTTAAATACAACAATTATTGAAACAATGCAACTCTTTAAAGTATTACATTCTCTATTTTTCATTTCATCCACTATATCCTTTTCACATTTAAAAACGTAATTTTTCATGTTCTCATCAATATTATTATTAAATTGATTCAGATGTGGAGGTATTTCAACAAATGAAAAACACTTCAAAATAAAGTAACATTGTCCATGACCATGACAAAAAAGCATTGATAATTCATCATATGTATAATTAGTCATGGCAGAAGTAGTAGACGAATTCAAAAGAATAACAGATTGGGAATTTTAAACAATGTACAACCATTTAAAGCGTGGTAAAAAATTCAAACTTGTATATTAAGATTAAAACCCGTGCGTTGAACCTGACCAGACAATCATTATGGAAAATATTAAAATATAATACAGTAAATATAATCAAAGCAAAATCTGTTTTTTATAAGGTTACGTACCGCAGTAATGTTAATGCAATTGTCCTATTATCATAATATAAACTGTATATGTATAACTGTGTATGTATAACTGTGTATGTATAACAGTTTTAACTGGACCTAGTACGAACAACTGCATGAGGCTGCGAATATGAATAGAAATAATAATTATTTATAACTAAAAAAACTAAATATAAGAATTGTTATTCTAAAAATTGGAACGTGCTTTTATTTTAGTTTATTAAGCAATATAATTTCTTAACCAACCTGTCACAAAACAACGCGTTATTTTACTTAGATATCACAATTGAGCAAGGTCGTAGTTTAAAAGTCGTAATCAGTTCACGTGAAACTCTGTCAAACGGTTGTTTATTGTTTTTCATTACCTTACCTTAGTGCAGAGGATAAAGGTTTTTACTCTTACTGAAAGTGACTTTTAAGTTCATGATTTGCATTGTAAATCCATATTTATATACAAATGTATATAAAGAAGCAAGTAGTCTGCTACATATTACAGCAGAAGGTAGCTTTTTTTAGTTAGAGATTTTTACGGGATAAAGATATCAAAACATATTTTCGAATTTGTACTTTTAAAGGTTAAAGCATCTCTTTAATCTTAGAAAACGGAAACAGAATCTCGATACACGCAACAGTGTCTTCCAAGTCTTGGTGACACACTTGTCATGTAATTTTTGTCCAGGAGAGTTCCAAGCATTTTACAAAATCAGACTAAGCCAAAGCAGAACGTGGTCGCTTTTAGCAAGATGCTTTATTTATTCATTACAAATCAGTTTTCACAACGACTGACTCGGCAGGTACACTTATTGGACTACAAGCCCATGGAACAAAATTAACATGTGAAATGAACCAACGTGAGTAACGTACTTACTTAAAAGGCTGATACTATATCATAAAATAAGTTTGAGCGCTATGTCGCCATTTCTGAGCGGTACAGGCGAGTACACGAGTAAATAATTATTATCGTAATATTTTTATTTATTTTAATATAATGTACGGCTCTAAATATTTAATAACATTTGATCAAAAAAAAATTCGCTGTACATAAGTTTATGATCTTACAGCAATTATCTACATTTCAGTTATTACTGCAGTAAGATCATAAATTTGTGTTAGTTTTTTTTTATATAAGGTTTTAAAATATTATGTTGTACCTCATAACCGTACATTATAAACGGTAACAAATAAAAATAATAGTATTTATACGTATTATTTACTCGTGTACTCGCCTGTACCGCTCAGAAATTATGGCATAGCGGTCAAAGTTATTTCATGATATAGTAACAGCCTTCTAAGCGCTATTCACATTGGTTCACTTCACAGTTTAATTTTTTCTATGGGCTTGTAGTTTATATATGAATATTTTATATCTCTATATAATATATTCAAATTATAGAATTGAATTTGGCAAATATATAATATATCAAGTTATTCTCTCACTGTCACTCACTTGAACGTCCACACCTGGACAAAGGTCTCACCTAATGATAACTACTGTGCCCGTACTCGTGCCGCCTGGTTCCAGCTGTTACCGGCGACCCTCCTTATGTCGTCGTTCCACATTTTGGGGGGTATGCCTACATTGCGCCTTCCGGTGCGGGGTCGCCATTCTAGCATCTTCGAACCGCTACGTCCCTCGGTTCGTCGGACTATGTGCCTCACCCATTGCCATTTCAGCTTCATGATTGTCTATGTCAGTGACTTTGGATCTTCTACGGATCTCCTCATTACTGATTTTATCGCGTAGAGAAACTCCAAGCATAGCCCACTCCATCGCACGCTGTGTGATTTTGAGCTTTCGTATGAGGCCCATAGTCAGCGACCACGTTTCCGATCCGTATATGATCTTATTAATGTAGGTAATTCTATAAACTTAATACTTCTCAGTAATGTCATATAATAGCATAAAACAAACGCTAATAATATCAGATCCAACTATTTTTAAGAAAACTTTGGTTAAAATAACTATACGCACATATAATAATATTTTCTTGAAGTGTATTTCGTTGTTGAATTTCTGCTTGTAGTAACAATATATTGCGTTCTAGATCATTTAAGTTACAATATGAGAAATTATTATTGTGAAACGATTTTTTACATCGCCTCCAATTTATTCGCCCATCTATCGCATGAGGCGTTACAGTCTCACGGTAGAGCAGGCCAAGGCCAATACGCCGGCGTCCGTGGCTTGCTTAAGCAGTTTTACTTACAACGTAATATATAAAACTACAACGTAAATATATACGACGTAACTACAAAACTACACACTGTTTTTTCATTGCTAGTACAATTATACTATTTATTAAATATTTGAGTATCCAATCTTTGTGAAACGTCACTCAGACTTGGTTCGCGTGAGACCTTGAAGACAAAGACATCGCCTCTGAGCTCGTTTTCAAGGTTAAAAAATTTACACTGCCATAAAATTGCCGACAGTTTAGCAAAAAAAATTGCCAAAGCCATTAATTTATTGAAAAACAATTATAAAGCGGTAATACACTTAAGTAACTTAAGTGAGTACACTCGTATACATGTGTGTATTGTCTAAGTCAGATGTATGGTTAAAATTATCCAAAAATAATACCTTAAGATATTTGTGATCGCACTATAGTTGTTACATTTTATCTAAAAAAACCCCCTTATTTTCTCTAACAGTCAAATTTAGTCTTTAGGGGCCGGTTAATTGAGGGATTCGCTGTCATCTGGATACTTCAACAGGGATACGTGTAGACATTAGTTTGAGAAGCCCTGGTCTAGGTTATATACCGTCATCGATTTTAAATCGGGCCAGATATATTTAGTTAGGTTTTTACAATACTTTTGAAATGTCAAATCTAGTCTTAACCTCATTTATAATGGATATAATTTTATGCTAACATTAAACACTTAAAATCTAAAATTCCTTCACGAGAAATACTCACACCAAACTCTATCGGATAACCTTTTTTTATAATCATCATTATAATTTTAGCTGATTTTGTTTAAATTAGAACAATTAATTCTCTCCCACGTTATTTTATCCCACGTTATTGTACGAAAAATATTTAAATTAAAGTAATGTTATAATGAGTCGTATAAATGTACGACCAATTAACCTTTGTAAAATTTACCCTTGCCGTCGTCGTTGTCGCTGCAACCGATAAACGTCCACTGTTGGACTGTCTCATGTAATGATGCCCACCTGGCCCAATCTTGCGCCACCTGGCTCCAGCGGTGACCCTCTTTATGTGTAACCTGTGAAGGGTCTGCCTGCACTGCGCTGAGTGACTCTGAGCTTTCATATGAACCCCGTAGTCAATAACCACGTTCCGGAGCCGTGAGTCATCACCGTAAGCGCACACTGTTTGAAGTCATTTGTCTTCCCTGAGGGATATTGGATAACGAGGTCTCCCGTAACTTCCCGAACGCTGCCAAACCGAGATAGATTTGGCGGTTTACGTCCTTCTTGAAATTGGATCTACATATATATATATATATATATATATATATATATATATATATATATATACATAACCTAGTTAAGCAAACTCGATTACAACTTCGAGCGCTGAGTCTCTACGATGACTAAAAGGGGCGGAATACGGATGTTAGTTTAATTTTAGGCCCACCTGTTGAGAAACCCCATTGAGGTCATCAAGCACCAAATGAACGAACGACTTCGTGTTCTTTATTTTTTATTTAGAAGAGATAAAATGTTATTATAATGTTGTAAAAAAATTATTGTTATTTACAGGTCCCGTACTTTGCAAACCTGTATTACTTTGTCGTTTTCATTCTTAACTGTTCTTTCCGGGTTTCCGGGTTCCGGGTAAAATTTGGCAGTTTTATTTAAGTATGCTCTGGTATTAATTTATCTACTTATCTTAATTTCTCTAGATGTTACCAATTGTTAAACTTTTTAATAGGTTGCCTTACGACAAAAATCTAACAAGGAATTCCTTTTGATCGCTTCGTTACTTAAGAAATGACACTACTGTTATCATCTCTTTTTTGTGTTTTCTAATTGACGGTATTAGGTTCTTATGGAAAACAATTTTAGATATTCGCGCAAAAAAATGTTGTCCGATTCACCACCCTAGCTAATATGCACGTTGAGATTCACGAAAATCGGTCGAGCCATTTCGGAGGAGTTCAAATAGTAATACCGTTACGCGAGAATTTTATATATTAGATTTATTTAAGTTACTTATTGCCCTTACATCTATAAATTCCAGTCAGCGCACTCTATGCCCTTTAATTTAAATAATAAATTTTGCAAATAGAATTTTTTTTATGAAAATATATTCTGTCATCCATTAAAATACAATACGAAATAATAAGACGGAAAAAGATTTATTAATTACCCACTTAGCACATCTACCAAACAACTACTTCACAGTATCTGTGAATCTAGTCTAGATTAGAATAATGATAAGGCCTTGGCGAAAATTAGGAGAATGATGTAAATATTAACTCAATTACAGTTCGATAAAAGACATCCTCATTTTCTTTTAAAGGTTAACCGACTTTTATTTCAACATGAAACATGATTTAAAAAACTACATCCTTATTTTGTATATACACATAGCAACCATGGCATACTTAAGTCTTATACAAAAAATACGAGAAATAAAAATTAATGTAATCATTTCTCCTAGGTCTATTGTAAATTTTAAATTAACTCAGATTTGGCTTAATTTTTAAGATAAAATATCATGCTGTCATGATATTTTCGTTTACCTTGACAATATATATATTGCAAAAAAAATTAAATATTCATCGTCATTATTATTTGTATTCGCATTTCATTAATTATATAAGAAATCTATAGCAAACAACATTTATTTGGGAGTTCAAAGAGATCAATAAGGCTTATTTGACTTCTAAATTATCTCATTTTAATAAAACTTTGTACTTTTAGCCAATAGAAGGGGTGTCTATATAATTATAATTAATATACACTGTTATACGTTCTCGCGTAGGTCAACTTATTTATAATTTTTTTTAAAGCTTTCATTAGTCGACTATTCTCTTGAGACAAGGTTAAATATAATATTTATTAACAATAAAATGATCATAAAACAAAACATTTCGAAACCAATCGCTGATTTTTACCAGTAAAACCTGAATATAGCATAATTCATGACCTAGACCGTTAACAAGGTCGATACGATATATCTCAGGCGTTAACTCAAATGCAACATTTTAATGTAAATCAAAAATGTAACATATCCGTTGTAGGTTCTCCAATACGGTGTTTTTACGAGAGTTGTTTTCTATTAATCTAAGGTATTTGTATATTATCACTGAATAGAATTGCGACAATGTCTTATATTCGAATCCCTCTTTGCATATTATACACCGGACGCTTGTATCTGCAAACATAATGCAATTCAAAACAAAATATTCAAGTAGGCCTATTACAGCTCTTTTGAATCGTCAAATATATATTTTTTTCCTCACTATAATTCTAATGTACGCCTAATGATGGTATTTAAGAACGACTTAAAATCTAAAGTTACGAGGGAAGAGATGAGCTCTGATCTGAGAAGAGCCCACAACAAACTCAATCGGGTATTTTGTATTTTTATTTTGTTATCATCATCAGTAAAATATCATATTAGTTTAATATATTTCAATCAATTCAAATTAGAGCAATTCGTTTACTCTCACACGTTTCTATCGTCTAAATAATCTTGCAACTTATAATATAATTTTTCTATCAACTTTCTTTTAACAATGACTTTGAATTTATTAATTGACATCTCTAGAACGTCTTGTGGGAGTTTATTATAGAAACGCATACGTTTCTATAATAAACATAATAATAATAATTAATAACTCTTTTAAGGGTAACTGCCTAAGGCAGTGAGTGAGTGAGTGAGTTATAAATTTCAGCCTTCTAGAATTCATATCAAATATGTTTTTGTTTCTTTAGTTATATGATGTACATTCACTCTTTTTATTAAAAGAGTCAATGTTTTATGTACGTACAATAAGTTTTTTAATATGTATACGCAGTGAACTGTCATTATGTTAACTGTCTTGATTTTGTTTCTTAGCGTCTCTCTTGAACCCATATTTATAATCACACGACCGGCCCTTTTCTGCAGTATAAATATTGCATCAATATCAGCAGCATTACCCCAAAGCAGAACACAGTATACAGTATAAATATACTAGTTTGGCAGTATAACCATCTGACAGACGACGAATTCTTTTAATGGCATAAGCCGCAGAACTGAGCTTGTACGATGAACCATTTATGTGAGGACCCTACAGTAATTTATTATCTAACGTAATACCTAAGAAAAAGGTACTGTCTACAAGGTCCAGTTCCTCATTATTAAGTTTAACAATGGTTTGCATTTGTTTCACATTAGGCAGAGTAAACTTAACACATTTTGTTTTCTTTCCGTTGAGCAATAAATTATTAGCTTCAATCCATTGTACTACTTTATTGAGAGAATTGTTTACGTCGTCATAATTTGTTTGTCGTCTATTCATCTTAAACAATAGCGAAGTATCATCAGCAAACAGAACAACATCATGATCACCCTTAACAAAATACGGAAGGTCATCGACATAAATAAGGAACAGAAATGGTCCCGATATGGAATCCTTGTAACGTAAGGTAAGGTAAGTAGTACCTTTCCAGTATTCGAACTCGTGACTCTTAACATACATCCACGTGTCTACCCATAAGGCCACGATGGCAAAAGTATTTTTGTTGTTTGCCACGAAATATATAATGGATTTTGTTTCTTTTTGGATGGAAATTGGAAAGCTCCTTGAAAAATTATGGTTTCCATTAAAATATAATAAATAATCTTAATGAAATACATCTTTTCGTATCGATATACAATTTTAATGATATATATATATTACTAACTGAACCCGCGACTTCGTCTGCGTGAAATGTTTTTTGGTAGTATTTTCATCAATTTAGGCAAATGTGAAAATTAGAAATTTTTTTTATTAACACTCTCGCAACCCCCCTTCCGGCTGACATTTCGTAAAATCCGTTCTTAGCTGACCTCTACTCGGCAAAAGGCATATTCCTACCAAATTTCAAGTTTCTAAGTCTTATGTTTCCAGAGATATCGTGATGAGTCAATAGATAAGGTTCTAGTTACGAATATAATAACTTGGTTAACATATTAATAAATCAAATATTTTTCAATTTATCTCATACAATTAAATTTATTTTACTATTTCTAATACTAATAATTCAATTAATCTACATTTGAAGTTTATTAAGCTGGTACCTACTGTACAATAAGTTATATCCTGGACTGGAAAATCTCATACGCGGATATGATAATTAAAGCGCGACCATTGTTAACAAAAACTATTCATTTCATATATGACACGATTGTAAGATGCCGATATTCTTTCTTCATTACTGAAGGTCGTGTACCGCATTCCAGTACGTTCTAAATGTTATATATTATAAGATCATCTTATCTAAAATCCCTACAGAGTTTCAATTCGATCCATCAGGCCGTTCTCTTGTTTCACTCGATTGATTTTTTGTGGTCTTTTAATTTTTTCACTACTATAGTTTTGTACCTATTAGGGGTAGTTACAATGTAATCTTGATTTAATTTTTTTTTGTTTCGCTGACAGGTCAGTGCTTAACTGCTATCTCAGGTGATGGTGAATGATGATACAATTGATGGAAGTATGTTAAACTAGTTAGAGACAATTATCTTCTAATGGTTTCTTCACAACATCGTATTAGAACACAATTTTTTTGCTCGACGGCACGTCTTTGCTGCTAGAGTAGACTCGGGTTAAACTTCTCAGTCCAAATTCAATCCTTCCCAGACCAAATTAGAAAAGGCACTTTCCTAAATTTGCTTTGCCGGATCGAGCCCGGTATCTTCGCTAGCAAAGCGAGTAATTGCAACATTGTGCCAGCGATGGCTTCATGACGTCGTTACTGTAAAGTGACACATTATAGGTAGGTATTGCATCTCCAATCTGTTTACTGTAATTTGTTCGTTAAAAACATTTCATATTTTTGCAATTTACTTAACAACAAAACATTTATGTTCGTTATGTAACGTTTTATGTTGTTGTTTTATACACTGTTTACCAGCACGCGCTGTGCTTGAACGTGACCTCTTTCATGATACGCGGATAACTTAAGAAGGTAATGAAATGCTGAATCGTTTCACAACGCAAATTGTTTATTTTTACAAGATCATTTTTATACCTTATTAGTCATTTTTTAATTCTTTTTTTTTAGATGAAGAAACTGGAAAGTTCACCAAAGAACGTTAATGTCATTTTCTTAGCCTGGTTTTATCTATCTATATATGTATATATAAAAGATATCCCGATATCTATTGACTCATCACGATATCTCTGGAACCATAAGGCATAGAGACTTGATATTTGGTAGGAATATTCCTTTTGCCGAGTAGAGATCACCTAAGAACCGATAAATTACTGAAAATGCTACCCAAAAAACATTCCACGCAGACGAAGTCCCGGGTTCAGGTAATATGTAATAAGCACCATTCTACACGTATATGCATGATATGAATTCAATCAAATATTTAAATAATCCGAATATGGTACATACTCTAAGTTAAAAGCTAACTGTCCCTGTGATATAAGCTTGTACAAATATGGAAAAGAAAGGAAGTAAGTGTTGTGTATATAATATTATAAAATATTTGTCTACAATTTTCATATAAAACAATTTATTTTATTTCTTTATTAGTTATTAATTTTGGGCACGGTGGTGGTGATGGGGGTGGTAATTGTTTTCGAATGGATCTTGTTTAAAAAATTGATCCTATGGTAAAATATAGGCTAATTCTCAGATTTGTTGATGACTGAAAAATATAACAAAACCTCTGTTTTATCAATGCTCCATATTTTTTCTCTTTAAAACACAGACATTATCAAGGTTGTTTCACTCTCTTCCTTAATTCATTCTACTGCACGACCATTCTTATGACGCACTCGATATTGCAGTCACAGTATTATGTACCGAAATAAAACACAAACTCAATGCATGCATCATAGATCTGAGAAGTACACTAGTACTTTATCAATTCCTGCTATTAGTTCACACTCTCTCTATATATATAATTCGTTCGAATTTTCAATAGTTAATAAAATATATTTTTATTCATCCACTCAAGTTCGAATGCATTGTTTTAAAGTCGCAGTGGATTTACACTATCAACGCAGTTTTTACAAATACTAATATTTGATTTTGCGAAAGGATATTCAATGCTATTTGTTTCTTTCTGTACATCTATTGAATTTAAGAAATTCGTTTTAAATGTAGGAAATGATTTACATTACTTGTTAAATAAAGAACTTTATATCCATAAAAACAAGCAACCTTATATTCGCGAGCATTTAATTGGCCTGCGTAAATCATTATTATTTTCTGTAACGTCATCGTCTTAAGAAAAATTGCTTATTTCTAGAATAATAATCAAGTTTACCGTAATAATTTGTTATACATTTAATAACTGTCACCATATCATGGTAGTATAGGGAATATCGGCATCATATAATGTAACCAGCTTTTCACCGCGAATTTCATTTGTTTTAGTGTGAATTTTTCTGATAATGTAATAATTACTCTGTTATTTAGGGTGGGTATGAATGCACCAAAAACTGATATCATTAAAATTAGTCCAATAGTTTTTAATTTATAAATAGTGTACGCCGAGCTTATGTGTTTCACTATAAAAAATACCATAAAATCAATTGTCATATCCAATACCGTATTAGTAAGTAAGTAAGTAGCAGCCCAGTAACGTCCCACTGCTGGGCACAGGCTTCCTCACTCGTATGAGAGAGGGTTTTTAGAGCACAGACCCACCACGCTGCTCGACTGCGGATTGGCAGGCATAGTACACAAGTGTACTCTCTATTCCTTTACTCTCATAGTCCGATGTGATGGGAAACCGAAACGACTGGAGAGGCCGTAATACAGATCCATAAATTTTTCAGCCTAATTTATGTCTTTCTCTTTAAAGCCCAAGATGCATAATTTACATTTAATCGAGCACCATAGGGGTTTAAGTAATTATGAAGAATAGATTGTAAAACTAAAAAAATATGTACAGTTTTACATTTTAGTGGGGGGTGAGAGCATGTAAGAGTTAAAAAAAACACAGTTACGTGGAAATACTCCGTCACGTCAGAAATTCATAGGTTATATATGTTTGGTGTTTCTGATCGCCGATACACATTAATCTGATCCTTAAATAGTGATGGGTGGCCGTAAAAAGGAGTAATAAAAGGAAATAAAGTTATTCAAGCGTGTCATATTTTCAAAGTAAATGTTAAGTACACTCAACAAAGTGTCCTATTTAAATCAAGTTCTACCCATCTGACGAGCTGCCCTCAACGAACACCCTTATGTTAAGGGTTCATATTTGGTAGGAGTACAATACCTCTGACGCGCTCGAATAACGCTCAAAGTCCACCCATGGGGTCCCCTACTATTCTAATCGTACAAGCTTATTTTAGGTACATTACGTACATACATTTACAAGGTACACATTATATTTCCCTTCAAATTCAAACAATTATGATAAAAAAAATCACTCATAGATTAGTGAAACTATGGCAATTTTGGATTTAGTATTTGTGTAACCATTGACGTTCTAAGATCGCCTTGAAATCAGCCTCCCTTCGTGTAATTATGTCATTGATCTCAATAGACTTGGCAAATGAACTTGAGTTCAACTGCAATGTTACTGACCTATAAATAGGAAGCCACTACTTATGTAAAACCAACAGTTCTCCGATTTAAATCTAACCGGTTGTATAAACTTCACTTTATATAAAACAAGGTATACGTAGCCACGTCATATTACTTCCGTATCTTTATTAAAGCAGCAATTTAAACATGTAAAGTTTATAGGTTAAGATAAAACCGATAGTTTTTATACTTAAAATTCGTAGTCTTGAAATTCTTGAGAAAATGTGTTCTCGAAAATTCTATATTTATAAAAGTTATCATTTCTAGAACTAATATATTAAGTTGACTTTTAAAATACAACCTATAATAGTTATTTCTAAGGTTTTTAAAATGAGACATAATAAAATTTTAATGTTTGCCGAAGAATTACTTAAATTATTATTATTATAAATAAATTTATTTTCGTGATCGGTCGTTTAGCGAACTTTATAACTAAGCTTTTATTTAGTATTTCTTTTCACCTTATTAAGGGGAAATGTACACTCTATTCATAATATTTCTCTGCGTTCTTTTTATGTTAACTGCATCTGTATTTGAAAACATATGCAATAACTAATGTATTTCTCTATGAATCATATTGAAAGAACTACTAGCAGAAATAAAATTGGCTCTTAGTTTAATTTCTGCAGTAACATCTACACCTATCTATTAATTGTATCTTTAAGATATTTTAAATATTAAATATATAATATGCAACAAACTAACGTAGGCATCTATCACTATGACATACCAATTCTAATCTAATATTTAAAAGCAAAGCGTGTGAAAAGATAATAAGCAGGCAGCTCTAAGGAAATTTCAATCAAATATATACCTATTTTAGTAACCAGTAATTATTTACTTAACTACCTCATTGGTCTAGTGGTTAGCATGTTCGACTACATGCGGTCCTGGGTTCGAGTCCCCGGGTTGGGCCAGTTCGAAATAGATATTGAGTTTTCTATAAAGATTTTCTCAATATTTACCCGAAGTTGGGAAGTTGGCGGTGTAATCCACCCCCGTGCCTCGGAGAGCAAGTTAAGCCGTCGGTCCTGCGCCTGATCTCTCTCCGGTCGTGTGGGATTACCGTCACGTCGGACTATGAGAGTGAAGGAGTAGAGAGTACACTTGTGTACTATGCCTACCAATCCGCAGTGGAGCAGCGTGGGGGGGTCTTTGCTCTAAAAACCCTCTCTCGTATGAGTGAGGAGGCCTGTGCCCAGCAGTGGGACGTTAGTGGGCTGCTACTTACTTTACTTACTTTTTAATTATTTACTTTAACATTATGCGCAAGGTACAATCACAATAGTAATGTCTAGTTTCATATATGAAAATAAATTTACTCATTCATTAAATATTTCTATTACAATAGTAATCGAATTAATTCAAAATAAAGACACAGGTCACACTGCTCTCTACTAAAGTATCAATATGTATTGATATTTGTGCATGTATATAAATATACTGAATGACTGTATCTCGAGAAATTTGAATTTAATAACAGAATCAATTAAATACTAATAAAGCCGACATCGTTTCGACTTGTTGTTGTATATAACTTATACACTTGGAATTAGACTTATACGTTAGAGATTTCCTAAAAAAGTTTTGTTTATTGTTTTAAACAGTAGTTTATTTTTATCAGCCATGGAAAGTCCTGTAAATAACGAGTTAACAATATCTAAGAACCACCGGTACAAACTAACAAAGATTTTTAGTTTAAATAATATATGAACAGTCACGTGCAATCTTAGCTGTTATTTTTATATACCAAAATGACGTTTAATTTTCTTTCTTTTTTATACATCTAAGTCCACTAAGACTTCAGCTACTGAAAATTAAGTGATTTCGCAAAATCCAGTTTTTGTATAGTTAAAGAAAAGATAGCAATCAAAATAGCGATCCACCAAATATGCTAAAACCATATAATTGATGATCTGTACTTTATGTATTCTATTTAAAAATAAGATATTTTACCTGGCGGTTAAATGGAGGACATCGTCGTCGTCGCTTCAACCGATGGACGTCCACTGCTGGACATAGGTCTCACGTAATGACGTCCACAAGGCCCGATCTTGCGCCGCCTGGCTCCAGCGGCTACCGGCGACCCTCTTTATGTCGTCGGTCCACCTTGTGGGGGGTCTCCCTACACTGCGCCGCCCGGTGCGGGGTCGCCACTCCAGCACCTTCGGGCCCCAACGTCCATCGGTCCGTCGGACTATGTGCCCCGCCCATTGCCACTTCAGGTTCGCGATTCGTAGGGCTATGTCGGTGACTTTGGTTCTGCTACGGATCTCCTCATTTCTGATTTGATCGCGTAGAGAAACTCCGAGCATAGCCCTCTCCATCGCACGCTGAGTGACTCTGAGCTTCCGCATGAGGCCCATAGTCAGCGACCACGTCTCAGAACCGTAGGTCATCACTGGCAACACGCACTGTTCGAAGACTTTGGTCTTCAGGCACTGAGGGATATCGGACGAAAATATCTGGCGTAGTTTCCCGAACGCTGCCCAACCGAGTTGGATTCGGCGGTTGACCTCTTTCTCGAAATTGGACCTACCTAGCTGGACTATGTGTCCCAGGTATGTATACTCGTCAACAATTTCGAGTGTAGAGTTCTCAACGATGACTGGGTGGAGCGGAACATGGATATTGGACATAACTTTCGTCTTATCCATGTTCATTTTTAGGCCCACCTGTCGAGAAGCTCTGCTGAGGTCATCGAGCATTGCATTGAGATCTTCCAGAGTCTCTGCCATAATGACCACGTCGTCGGCAAACCGTAGATGAGTGATGTACTCGCCGTTGATGTTGATGCCCAGTCCGTTCCACTCCATAAGCTTAAACAGGTCCTCCAACGCCGCAGTAAAGAGCTTCGGGGAGATAACATCTCCCTGTCGCACTCCACGCTGCAGTTGGATAGACTCTGTGCTTTGGTCCTGTATACGGACTGACATGGTGGCGTTTTCGTACAAGCACTTCAACACGTGTATGTACCGGTGGTCAATTCGGCATCTCTGCAAAGATCTCAACACGGCCCATGTTTCCACCGAATCGAAGGCTTTCTCATAGTCCACGAACGCCAAGCAAAGTGGCCGATTATACTCCTCGGTCTTCTGTATAATCTGCCGCAGCGTAAAGATGTGGTCTATGGTACTAAAGCCTTTTCGGAATCCGGCTTGTTCGGGAGGCTGGAAGTCGTCAAACTTGCGAGCGAGACGATTCGTAATGACCCTCGAGAACAGTTTATAGACATGACTTAGCAGCGCAATAGGTCTATAGTTCTTCAATAAGGTGTTGTCACCTTTCTTGAAGAACAGAACTACCACGCTCCTATGCCATGCCTTTGGCACCGTGCCTTCCAGGATGACGGAATTGAACATTCGCTGAAGGACTTTAAGAATGGGTTTTCCACCCGCCTTCAGGAGTTCCGCTGTGATTCCGTCATCACCCGGTGCCTTGCCGTTCTTCATCTGTTTGAGAGCCATACTAATCTCGTACAAGCTGACGTCCGGGATATCTTCGGTATAATGCCGGGTCAGTTTGGCACGGGGATCTTTAGCCAAACTATCAATAGGCTTGCAAGTCGATGTGTACAACTGTCCATAGAAACTCTCAACCTCCCTCCGAATCTCAGGTCCAGATGCAATGAGTTCGCCGTTATGGGTCTTCAGCCGCGTCAACTGGCTCTGACCGATAGACAAATCTTTTGCGAACACTTTAGTGCCTTTGTTGCGTTCGATGGTATCTCGTATACGCTCGGCATTAAAGTGTCGCACATCACGCTTTTGCGATTTAGAGATCTGTCTATTGATCTGCCGATATGCGGACGCGTCTGCTGTAGACTGCAAGCTCATTGCATGTCTCTGTTCCATGAGATTAAGAGTATGGTCTGAGAATCTCTTGGTTTTCTTTCTACGGGGTTTATAGAATTTCATCCCAACCGTATGGACAGTTTCCACTAGCCTATTGTTTAGCTCGTCCACGGATTCGCAATCCTCGAGGCAGGCGAAGCGGTTTTGCAGCTCTAGTTGAAAGCTCTCGGGGTTTTGGATATGCGCGCGAGTGGGTCGGAGCGTAGACTTCACCAGTCTGAACCGCTCTCGGTGTACGTTGATATTCAATGTGCCTCTTACCATACGGTGATCGCTCCCAGTTTTCACTTGATTGATCACAGAGACATCATTGAATATGTTCCGTTTCGTAGACATGATGAAGTCAATCTCGTTTCTCGTGGAACCATCAGGACTCAGCCAGGTCCATTTTCGGAGCGGCTGTTTCTTGAAAAAAGAGTTCATCATATAGAGTCCCTCCTTTTCCATGAAATCAGCGAGCATCTGTCCCCTCTGGTTCCGTTGCCCATACCCAAATTGCCCCACTCTCAACTCTGCCCCGCTTCGTTCGCCGAGTTTTGCGTTGAAATCACCCATAACAACGCTGTAGAAGGTCCTAGAGGTATGCATGGCTTTGGAAATGTCCTCATACATAACCTCTACATCATCATCTGGATGCGATGATGTGGGTGCGTAAACCTGGATGACCTTCAACGAATACCGTTTGGTAATTCTGAGTATCAGGTACGCTACCCTGTTGGACACGCTGTTAACTTCTACAACGCTGTTGACGAGAGATTTGTGGACGAGGAACCCGACACCACCTTGGGACTGGTGTTCGCCCTCCCGGTAGTAGAACAAGTTACCGGATTTGAGGATTATCGTGTCCTCCCCCTCTCTACGGACTTCCGATAATCCTATAATATCCCAGTGTAACTTGTTTACTGCTTCTTCCAGTTCGAAGATCTTTTCGGAGGACATACCTTGTTATAAATATAATGTATACGTATAGAAATTTAAAAAAAAATTGTAAATATATATTTTACAATTTTGAAAATATCAATGTTTCATTTTTTTATATTACGTGTTATATATTAATACGTAAAGCAAAAATTTCATTCAGTTTTTCACGAAAATTGCACAGACGGAGGAATATGAAATTATTATGAAAGAAGAAGTGAACACTAATGTTTTTTTCAAATCAATAAAACACATTTCAAGCCATACATACACATGCATATAGAGTATATACACGTAATTTTCTATCTCTGACAATTATGTCAAAAGCACTAAGGAAGTTACATAAGTTTTTTTTTATGACATTTGTTAATCTCGTGTACCTATATTTTTAAAAAATTGCATATAAAATATTGTAAGAATTAATATCAATGTTGGTTTTTTAAAATATTTTGTGTTGTATATATTACTTTATGTGCGTCTTCTACCTTTACGTGACACTGGCGAAGTAAATTGTGCTAGTCTGGCACAGGAGAAAACCATAACTCCAAATAATAATAGAAAAGTTACTATGGGGGGTTCAGTTTTCTTAAAATTTCTGATGTTCTACGTAATATTGTTAATTTTTAACTTTCACGCGAAACTTCTCCTGATTAAGAACAACCACAAAAAAAATTTAGCCAACGATGATAATTTTTTTTACAAAAAACGTCGTTCACCGAGAAGTTTTGCATCATTTATTAAATTATTGAAATATGCAATAATTATATAAATCAAGGGAAATCAATAGCATTTTTTTTCGTATGGGTGTTTGTTTTAATAAACACAAATTTAATAGGTATTTTTTTATTTAAACTTCATATATGTTGCCTTGGCAAAATCTGTAATTATAGAAGTATATCTTTTGATAACAGAACTTGAATAATGTTCAAGCTTATAATTTAAATTAATTATAGTCGAATTACGAACCCGGGACGACGTACTTCAGTTGAATTTAAGTTATTGCCATTATAGTCTTCTAACCCATTTAAATCATAAATGGCCGAAAGTTATACGATTGAATGTTTTATTCCTTAATTTGGAACATAAGTTTAAAATGTCTATTTTCTATAGACATTTGAAATTATTTGTAGCAATTTAAGAAATTTATAAAAGAAAAGAAATTGTTATTAATTAATTATTATGTATTTTTTAACAAAAGCAGTCCTATTATAATAAGCAATGCTTGCGGTATTAGTTACTGTAAGAAAACTGTTAAATAATAAAAAAAAATTATGACTTTGCTGTCCTATAATGCTCCACTAATAGTGGCCCTGAAATCAATTCTCGGCAAGATGAATTAAAGCAACAATGCATTTTTTAAATCTTCTCACTCTGGACTTGGAGTTTGATCATGGTTAGTTAGCATTTTGCAAGTAAACATTTTTGCCGCTAATCATTATATGCGTTTCTGTAGGAAAATACTCTAAAAACCCTCGCTCCTCGGAGTGAGGAGGCCTGTGCCCAGTAGTGTGACGTTAATGGGCTACTACTTACTTTCTTAAGGTGAAAGGTCAAAGTTCGACGGTCTCGCTATCACAGAACCCAGTAGTGCGAATTTAGGTAAATATATTTTCTGATTTGCATGAGCCTGAGGGGGAGGCTAATTACCACCCTACCAGCAAAGACGTCCTGCCAAGCAAAGAGATTTGTGTTCCGGTTAGGTGCTGTGTAGAAACTTTAGTTTACATGCCTCTTAACGGAATAGCGCGCTTCCATCTTAGACTGTATCATAACTTACCATAAGGTGTAATCACAGTCAAACGCCTACCTGATACCCACTAAAATTCAGCGGAACCCTCTTCATCCAGGTGTCGGGATCCAAATGACCGCTGACGCATTCAGCTCTGGTGCCCTGACGAATCTGACTTAAGGGTTTACTTGAGAGAGAGCAAACGAGCAAAATTGCGCCTTCTGACGACCCTCCTCCTCCGACGAGAGAGAGTAGCGTTTGCCATAGCTCCTTTTGCCTATTTAACGCCTCCTTCTGCAGGATGACAGCCTCGCAAAAGGAGACCACTGCTCTCAAACCTAACTCATCGCCAATCATAGCGCCCACAATGCTGGGGAGTGAGAGGTCACTCACAATCAGCGATGTCGAGATGTGACGCTGGGGTCCCCAAGCCTGATAATCTGCTACTTGGACTATGGCACCTAGATCTTTAAGCAATAAAAAAGTTATATAATCTTAGTTGCATACCTGTTACGTCTGATTGTAGATAGTTATACATAATTTTCTTGTCAACTGTACAAGAAATTAAAGAAAATTATATACAATTAAAAATGATTTATGGTTTTAGGGCGCTTTCCTGTTTATTAAGAAACATGCAAGTTTCTCAAATCATTTAAAGCTTATTATTCTTTAATTTTCCGCCTCGATGGCCTAGTAATTAACGGTGATTGTTATTTTTTTGAGTATAAGTTATCCCTTAACTGTGACGTTTCTGGTGGAAAGTGGTCGTAACTCGATAAGAAGTAATTTACCTCTGAATTATTTCCATGTAACATTGCTTGGTGGTTTGCCTTTACTGGCATAACATTTTATACTATAGTATTTTTTTGTTCAAATAACTTCGATTGGAGGACGCATCTCTTAGTAATCTCTTTGTAGTTGTTAATCTACCACACATACAATAGAATAATTACTTATACCTATCCTCTTTTATAGACTTAGAAACATCCAACCGAGCCAAAAGCAATACCCAGATGGGTTTAAACCACCAAGCACACACAACTTCTATTATTCAATATTAATCACAATTGAAATAAAGCTATGCTAGCAATTCTACTCAAACTGCCTTATTGGTCTAGTGGTTAGCATGTTCGACTACAGACATGAGGTCCTGAGTTCGAGTCCCGGATCGGGCCAATTCGAAATCGATATTGAGTTTTCTATTAAAATTTTCTCAATATTTGGCCGAATTTTAGGAAAAACTTGGCGTTGTGATCAGCCCTCGTGCCTTGGAGAGCACGTTAAGCCGTCGGTCCTGCGCCTGATCTCTCCCCGGTCGTGTCGGATTGCCGTCACGTCGTACTATGAAGTAAAGGAATAGAGAGTACACTTGTGTACAATGCCTGCCAATCCGCAGACGAGCAGCGTGGCGGGTCTATGCTCTTAAAACCCTCTCTCATACGAGTGAAGAGCCCTGTGCCCAGCAGTGGGACGTTAATGGGCTGCTACTTACCTTACCTTATACTCTGGTTCAGTCATATCTTTATGAGTACTACTAATAAAGATATTGGTATCGATAAATCGGTTTTAAACATGGCCACGAAATATGAAAATCAAATCGTTTTTTTTTTTAACTTAATCAGACCAAACGTTTCTAATATTAACGGGAAAGATCGGACAGCCAAAAAAATATTGTAAAAACTAATTTTTCGAATTTTATGAACATTTATGCATACTCAGTGAAAAGTTGTTATTTTAGCGTTTTATTACAAATATACATTTAAATTAAATTATGTGAATAAATAAGAAAACAAAAACGTGACATATTATTACATTTTAAAAGTATTTCTTCCTCTTTACATGTTAAACCGGAATGTTATTATATGTTTCTGTGCAACTTTATTTTCGTCTCGAAATTTAGTACAAAGTACAGATAATAAAAACAATTCAATCGTAAATATATATTAAAAATGTAGTTACTTTTATTGCATAACAAGGCATTTTTTTCTTGTTTACACAAAATATTTTAAAGTAAAGAAACTATATTACCAAACAACTTTAGTGTAAAATCTTTAATTTATTGAGGTATGAATGTCATCGGATATTATTATAAAGTGATCTTTTTAAAGAAAAATTTTTGTTGTATCACCTAAATTTTTTTCGTCAACCTATCGCATGTCGTATTTCATCCTGCCGCAAAGTGAGGGTAAAGGGAAAGGTGCTCGGCAATATAGCCAAGGCCTATATAGCGGCGCCAATGGCTTTCATCAGCTGTTTCACGTAATTAATATTCTTACGCTTATATACTAACTAAATTATGTTATTTTTATTTGGTTATTGTCTTAACAATAATGTAGTGATAAAACTGTACTGAGCTTAACAATGAAGATGATGTAATCAGTTTTCTTGGCTTTTATTTCGCATTTTAATATATCGTTCATACAAAATACTAAACAGTGTGTTTTTTACTATTTAAATTTATTTAAGGGATGGTAATATATAGTCTATAAAAATCTAGATTTCAAATTAGTCGTTTCAAGTAAATCTAAAATTTCAAACGGTTGTTTTAGTTAAGCTATTAGATAAACGAGGTTTCTTGGGAAAGGAAATACTAAATTAGTAACAGATAGTTACACGATTAATAATTGAATTTAGAACATATGGTGGAAACATTAGATTTTAGAACATAATATATTACCAGTTTGCTGTGCACGGAAATGAAAGGCGTTTAATACTATAATAAAGTTTACAAATATTACACTGCACGACATTGCTTTTAATCGCAATACTTAAAACAAGCATTAATAGAAGCGCGAAAGGTCGTTCTATTCTATATTTAAACTCATTTAAATTCGGTTCTATTTTTATATGATTGCAACACTGACTTTTTACAGCGCTTGCCATCGATAAGGCTTCATATTAACAATGTCAAAACTAATAAATCTGTATTAATATTTCAAAGCTAAATAGTTACTGTTTTATGAAACGTGTTAATATCAAGTATTATTAGTTCGAATTCAAAGTTATTTTAGTGTTAGATAAACCATTTATAGGGGAACCCTGGCTCACAACTGTTTTATAATTATATAATAATGGAAACAGATTTTCAGAGAAAATGAAAGAAAACTCACTTATTTCACTTTCAAGCCAGGGCATACTTGTCACTTCTTGTATATACTTGTGTCCGATGCAGCTGGAAAACGTTAGATATGTAAAAAGTAAGCGTTCTGCTCGTTTTTCTATATTCATAACCTGTTTTTTCTCTTTATACAATATTTATCTTATTTTAACAAAGCTTAAATGAAGATCTTCTAACACTATATAAAATTAATAAAAAGAATGAAAAATATCCTATACGAATATTATGGATAGAAGTTGTAAAAAGCCAATTAATATAGGACCGGAACATTAATAAAAACATTCGCAATAACGAAGTAAATTTATGCTAATACCAATTGAGCTAGGAATGTCTCTGGTCAATTAGTGTCTCGGGCATCAGTCTGTACAAAATTAGCATGGATCTCTAACAGATGAAAACCAACACGACACTTGGTGATGATGGAATCACAGCGAAACTACTGAAAGCGGGTGGAAAACCCATTCTCAAAGTCCTTCAGCGAATGTTCAATTCCGTCATTCTGGAAAGCTGAGCGCCAAAGGCATGGTATAAAGAACTATTGCGCTGCAATGTCACTTCTATAAATATTTCTCAACGGTCATTACGAATCGTCTCACTCGAAACTTCAACGACTACCAGCCACCCGAACAGCCCGGCTTCCGAAAAGGCTTTAGTACCATAGACCACATCTTTACGCTGCGGCAGATCATACAGGACCGAGGAGTATAATCAGCCAATTTACTTAGCGTTCGAGGACTATGAAAAAGCCTTCGATTCGGTGGTAACATGGGTCGTGTTGAAATCTTTGTGGTGATGCCAAATTAAGTATATGAACTTAATAAACGATGAAGTTCTTGTACGAAAACGCCACTATGTCAGTCTGTAGACAGAACCAAGGCTCAAGATCTCTTAAAGCTAATGGTGTGGAACGGACTTGGCATCAATATAAACGTCTAGTACCTCACTCACCTACAGTGTGCCGACGACGGAGTCATTATGGCAGAGACTCTCGATGATCTCAATACAACGCTCGACGACCTCAGCAGAGTTTCACAACAGATGGGCCTAAAAATGAACATGGATAACACGAAAAATATGCCCAATATCCATGTTCCGCTCCACCCAGTCATCCTTAAGAGCTCAACACTGGAAATTGATGACTAGTACACATTCCTGGCACCTATAGTCCAGCTAGGTAGGTCCAATTTTGAAAAAAAAGGTCAACTGCCGGATTCAACTCGGTTGGGCAGCGTTTGGGAAGAAACGTAAGATGGTAGTCCAATATCCCTCAGTGCCAGAAGACCAACTACGGGCCTCATTAGACAGCTCAAAGTCACACAGCGGGCGATGGAAAGGGCTATGCTTGTAAGTTTCTCTACGCGATCAAATCAGAAGTGAAGAGATCTGTAGAAGAACCAAAGTCTCCGACATAGCCCGCAGAATCGCGAAGCTAAACTAGTAATGGGCGGGACACATATTCCGACAAACTAATGGACGTTGGGGCCCGAAGGTGCTGGAATAGTGACACCGCACCGGATGGCGCAGTGTAGGCAGACCCTCCACAAGGTGGACCGACAATATACAGAGAGTCGCCGGCAACTGCTGGAGCCAGGTGACGCAAGATCGGGCACAGTGGGCATCATTAGATGAGACCTTTATCCAGCAGTGGACGTTCATCGGTTGAAGAGACTAGTTGACCAAATTCGTTAGCGTACACTTAAATGTTGGTCTTGAAGTAGTTAGTAACGTATTTGTTCCAGTTCATCCTTATGTAATTCGGTTGATGTAACGATCATTCAGTTTAAAAAAAGTTATATGTACTGTATTTCCTAAAACAGAACTAATCGAGCAAAATGGAAAAAATAACATCAAAATTGGATGATTATTTTTGGAGTTCATCATGGTCAAACATTTTGACATGTGGTTTATAAAAAACCTTTAACTGTTAAATTTACCCAACAATCATATATGTTGCTCTGAAAAACGTTTACAACTGTGTAAGGATGATTAATACAAACTTTTTTTTATGAAACGCTGACGAACTGCGCGAGTAGGCTTGTGTGATTTAATAGAATTGTGAGTGATTTAATAATTAATTTGTGGTGTATATTTCTGTTTTTTAACATTATGTAAGTAGAAAGTTGGTTTATATCAGGATTTTTTTTTAAATCTTTCAATATTTATTTCAATTTCATGTTCTGTGTGCTGTACGTGACATAGACGGAATATTTTTGATAGAAGTAAAGGGTGTAGGGTAAAAAGTACTTTTTTTGCATTCAATACAAGAACAAAATCGTCGTCGATGGACATTTTTTTCACTTGATAAAATAAGCAGGAAAAATTAACCTTCATTACTGTTTTATGTCGAGGCAAAAATATATTTCAATAATTTATGAGAAAAATACACGTAATATTTCACAGAAATTGTGAGTGGGGTGGAATTTGAAAGAATTTGTTATTATACGATGGAATTCATAATCGAAGAACAAGTTTAGTTACAAAGATGATTTGTTGTTAAACCAACCACTTTAATCTATACAAATAATAAAGTTAATGTGTCCAAAAAGATATATTTCATATCTATTTTTTTATTGCTAATAGGTTAAATGATAATCCAGTCTAAGGTAGTAGTGAGCGAAACTAACAAGACACTTAGCACAGCATGGTACGAAAACGAATTTTTTTAAGAGGACTTCAATAGTAACTTATATATTATCTTATCAAAATAGGTTTAGTTTTCTAATATGTGTAAAATGATTTTACACATATTTCACGTATGTATATCTTAGCATGTAAGCGTTGTTTCAGTAATAATTAAATAAAATAAAAATGTATATATACTTTACCGTTGCATAAATTTTTGCTTAAAAGTTATCAATTCTTAAAATAAAGTGTTAAATAATAATGGATAAAATAGGTTTATATTATTTTCTGGTATTAAAAAGATTGCCTATGATGAAGTCATAATTAACGATTTTGAATGATATTATGTTGAAAGCACACGAAAAGGTTTTTCAATATGATTACCTCAAGAAGTTCGTGTTAAATGGGGTAGGATTTTTTTTATATTACTTGTTACCGTGTAAACCCAGCATGCTTCAGTTCCGTAAAGTCATCACTCAATCTAGCTTTGATAATAGACGATTTTTTTGGAAATAACATTGAAACGCTCTTTGTAATTTAGAATAAAATTAAGTAACTTTTGAAATCCTTTCACTAATGTTAGAATGGCACATAGTGAACGCAACCATATTGTATAAATTGTGATTTTTCCAGCTTCTTTTACTAATTTATGTATGAATCTGCACTATAATCCGTACATATGGAGTATACATTAATTACAGGAATTCACTAAACTAAAAAGTGCCTTTTCACTCCGCCTTAAAACGCACGGACTCGCTTGCACAATGGTGTGAGCACTTGTTACGTCAGCAGAGGTGCCAGGTTCGATTCGAGGCAAATTTAATAAATATTATCTTCTAATTTGTCTGGGTTGGGACTGGTGAGAGGCTTCGGCCATGGATAATCAATGCCAATAAAGTCTTGCTTAAAAAATTGCGTTACGGTACGATGCTGCAGAAACAATTAGAGGTAAATTAACTCCTATTAGGCGCGCTTCTATCTTAGACAGTAACCTCACTCACCGACATCACCGTCAAGTTTTAACATGTAAACTATAAAAAACATGAATGTTTAAAAAAATTTCTCGTCTATCTGTTCCCACTAATCCACAAAATAGGTGGGATAATGATTGCGGAATTTTCACGAGCTAAATAAAGGTCTTTTAATTCCATACATAATTAAAGGAATATCATAATAAGTAACAATCGATCGGTCGAGTTTCATTACGTTCTCATAAGTAGAACAATGCCACAAGTGAAAAGGAAAAAACTAAAGAAACGTTCTAAGGAAATCTGAATAACTGCCTAGGTCCCCATAAAGGCTAAATAAGAAGACGTAAATGAAATGTATATGATTATCATCTTATTATGTAAAATTATAAGCTGCATATATGAATGGTAAGAGCGAAGCGAGCTAATGCATATCTGTCTTGAAGCTAGATTATTAGATAAACGAGTAAAGTATACCAGGTGAGTTCACGTCTTATTCTAATCTACTGTTTTAGATACCTCTAGATGCCTTAGATTACATTGTAGTTTAAAAAGGATTACAAGAGCATTAGTTTGATGTACTTCAACCTATATAAATAAAACACAAAAATTGTTTCTACTTAGTCCATTATAAACTTTGAAACCATCCAATCGATGAGTCGCAACTGGTTCTTTTAAAAGGCAAAGTAGAGATGGTTTTAACCTACTAAACTCACCGAAGTCTCTCTAAACGAGGTTTTAAAACTATTGGCGATTGAATAAAGTAATCAATTTAGGAAATGCCACGTTTCACAATGTAGACAGTTATTAAGTATGAATTCCCCCATATTCCAACATAATTGGAAGCTACGGTGATACATTGGAGATAGTCCGAAAATAAAACTTTTCGTAAGCCGGATCTCGTCATATTTTACTTTTTTAAACCTCGCACTTGATAATCCTCGTCGTAACCAACCACGCCTTTACAAACACTTTAAGCCGAACCTCGATAAGTAGAAACCACCCAAACTCGATAAAATATTGTGTTCCCTTCCCTTCAGGCCCCATATCCTACTTATTTTCCCACCATAATTGGAAAAAAATAATTTAGAGCTACGTATCACAAGCATACATGTGTGATTTTACATCCTTTACAAGTCGATTAATTGAATATCGACTTTAAGAATATACGGATAACGTACATCTTCTTGGTAATAAATTTCAAAGTGTATAACACTAAAGTAATTCTAAAAATGATAAATTTTACCTGTTTAACTCAGAATTAGTTGGAATAAATCCTAAAATCCACAAATCACTAAAGTGGAAATCTTCCGTAAGTCGAAAACAATATTGTCGAATACAATGACAGGATTTTTTGGCGTCTCACTTGAAGTTCAACTTACAGAGGTTCTGCTGTATCTCTAAATGAGATATGTTGAGCAAAGTAGCTGTTATTTAGTAAGCACACCAAGCAAAAACAACTATAACCTTTCCGATAAATAAATATTTGGCATTTGTCCTATTCACCTTGACCGATAATTTCCACTAGAAGAGGCTAGAAATATGTGCAATTCAGCAACTTTGCAATCATGCCCTATTTTACTTATAAATAAATCTATAAATGGATAAAGAGTTAACTGGCATGTAGTCATTTTGATATTTTTGTAATTTTGATGATTATATCCCTTCATTTACCAAACTAGGTCATCACTTTTAACCACATGATTAAAAAAACAATGACCTATTAGTACATGAGGATTCAAACATATCATTAGTATAAAATTACACCACAGCGATAAATAATTTATCTTTGAAACACTGTCTTCTGATTATATATTTGGCTCTTTATACGTAGGGACTGTCAAAATTATAAAATAAATCATGCATGTTTTTTATGTTGGTACTCATGTCTCTCACTTATGCCGACAAGCTCGGCCATTTTGAATGTTCATTTAATTGTTGACAGCTGCTTTGCTTGCACGTGTTTTGGATCGTCTTCGATTTTTACCTATAGAAAAAAATGGATCAAAGAACCTGTATCAAATTTTGTGTGAAAAACGAAATTAAGTGCGCGGATGCATTCCGAATGTTGACTGTGGCATACGGAGAAGCTACCTTGGACCGAAGCAACGTTTATCGGTGGTACAAAATGTTCTCAGAAGGCCGAGAAGATGTGAACGACGAAGAGCGTGCCGGACGCCCGAGCACTTCAACAACAGACGAAAAAATTAATGAAGTGGAGAAAATGGTATTGGCCAATCGTCGAATCACCGTTAGAGAAGTTGCTGAGGACCTAAACATATCGATTGGCTCGTGCCATTCGATTTTTATCAATGATTTGGGCATGAGACGGGTCGCCGCGAAATTCGTACCAAAATTGCTCAATTGTGACCAAAAACAGCATCGCATGAACATTGCTAATGAGATGTTAAACTCTGTCCGCGACGACCCAAATTTGCTCCAGAGGGTCATAACTGGTGACGAATCGTGGGTTTATGGTTATGACGTGGAAACCAAAGCTCAATCATCTCAATGGAAGCTGCCGCACGAACCAAGACCGAAAAAAGCGCGCCAAGTTCGATCGAATGTGAAAGTTTTGCTGACAGTTTTCTTTGATTGCAGGGGCGTGGTGCATCATGAGTTCTTGCCACAGGGAAGAACGGTCAATAAGGAATATTACCTGCAAGTTATGCGCAATTTGCGCGAAGCAATCCGCCAGAAACGCCCGGATTTGTGGAAGAACAAAAATTGGCTTTTGCACCACGATAACGCCCCTGCTCACACATCGTTGCTTGTGCGCGACTTTTTGGCCAAAAACAACACACTAATGATGCCGCAGCCACCGTATTCCCCAGATCTGGCCCCCTGTGACTTTTTCTTGTTCCCTAAACTGAAGAGGCCCATGAAAGGACGACGTTACTCTTCTCTTGACGAGATAAAGACGGCATCGAAGGAGGAGCTGAACAAGATAAAAAAAAATGATTTTTTGAAGTGCTTCGAAGATTGGAAAAACCGTTGGCACAAGTGTATAATATCTCATGGGGATTACTTTGAAGGGGACAAAATATATATTCATGAATAAATAAATAATTTTTGAAAAAACACAAAATTCGCGATACCTTTTGAACACACAGCGTGTACCCATTCTTAATGACATATGTTATAAAGTTAACTAACGTTCTTTTTAAATTGCTACTTACAGTCTCCCAAAAATATATCTTGATCATATTTTCAATTCTAAAATAAGATACATCTTTATACACTCAAGATCAAATCCATTTTGATCCATGAAACTTGAAATAAATAGAATTTTAAGTAGGCATGGGCCTTAATTTTTTCATATTATTGTTACTTAGTCTAATAAGAGCAAATCTAATAGCACCAGACACAAGTTACGGAAAACTAGATTAAGTTCCCGTGGAAAGGTCGCCATATAGATCTACGATGATAAACCCTAAAAACTGGTCCACTGTTTGGAAGATTAACAGAAGGGATTACAAAGATGGTAAAAAAAAGAGGTTTTCTAATTATCTTAATACCTTGAAACCGTATCAACTGCCTCTACGTATGAAGAGTCAAATTTAATTTAGATATTTTTGGCGTTGTTGTAATTTTGATAATAACAACGTTGGTCATCGTTGTTCTTCAATGATATATACATTAAAAAATGATGCTTCAAAAAATATTAATTAGTGCAAGAGGTAGTACAGTAACAAATACTTTATATATGAAATACTGTCTTACAGACTGACTCTGACTCTTTATAAGTATGTGATGTCGAAATACATCCATTAAAAACCAAGCTATTAAATTCAATTTAGGCTTGCTTAAAACTGTAAAAAATATCGCTCCGGCCATGTTATCAAGAGAAATAGATTATAAATTTTCCTTACTATTGTTATTGTTTTTAAACGACACTGATTATGCATTTTAAAATTATATACGCCCTTCCGCTGAGAAACGATCTCGTTTCACCCAGATTGATAGTCTCAATAGTTAATTATTTAAAATTACTGCAAGTCAATGTTACTGAATAGTTATGATGAATTGATGAATTACTCTTCTAATTCCCTTACTTATCTATCTATTGGCTATTACCCGCGGTGTCATCCGCTTGTTTTCTTATCCCTTGGGAATATGGGTATTCCCGAATCCAATTGTCAATCTTCACCAAATGTTATTATCAAAGTCAGTCCAACCATTTTAGTTCAGTCACAGACACACCTACAGAGTCATGTTGAATATATGATATACTTACATTCAATATTTCTTTCTTTGGGGTTTCTTCAATTGCTGTAAACCTTTGTCAATATCAATCGATCATATCATGTGGCATTACAAATCATGCCGGACATTAATTAACTTTATGCATTTTTTAGTACCTCATGTTTAAAGGCTTATTATATTAACTCCAATGTAAAGTACATGACGCTAATGAAACAGATAAAATAAACGTTTGATTGACCAGTAAACTCCATTCAAAATTCAAGTAAAATTTTCTTCAGAGAAATTTGAAGAGGCTT
Source organism: Elymnias hypermnestra (assembly GCA_015832385.1). NCBI lineage: Eukaryota > Metazoa > Arthropoda > Insecta > Lepidoptera > Nymphalidae > Elymnias > Elymnias hypermnestra. The sequence goes on along the minus strand of JACTOM010000048.1, from coordinate 880,196 downwards.
TTTAACGCACAATTAAATTAATAATCATTTTAATTTTTTATCATATGCTTCCTATAAAATTCATCTATGTTTTTTAATAAATAAATATTAGTTATAATATCATTTCTTTTTATTTTACTGTAATCACCAGCTACTAATACATACAGTATACAAAATAATGCCATATAAGCTTACACATAGATAATAACAAAAAGAAAAACAGGATATAAAAACATGAAGGTAATAAAAATTAATATGTAGTTGAAAATTCACAACTGAAATTCTTGTGAGTGATGTGTGTGTATGTACCTGAGTGCTCATGTGCGTGTAAGGGGAAAGGGGGGGGGGGGGGGTTTGNNGGGGGGGGGGGGGGTGTTTGTGAGTAAGCGTGTATGTGTGTTTGAATGTAATTAGTGCTTGTGTTTTATAATTTTCTTTTCATTCCATCTCTAAGTTGGAATGATGAGCGGCAATTACTTTTTCAACTGTTATATTTATATTGTAAAGTCAAAGCTTAAACAATTAGTTTCACTGCCATCCAGAGCATAAGCATATTGAATATTAAAAATAAAATAAACAAAATTTTAAAATAACATTTCGTCTGAAGATGCAAATCAGTTATAATTTTATTGCTTCTTTTAATAATTTTATTAACATACGCGTTGAAAAGAAGTTCAAACGTTGCCGCAACCGTACATCTTTAATAATTATAATATCAAAGAGGGGTATTTTCAATGCAAGTGTATGTTAATGACATAATTAAAATCCAACTAAATTTACTATGCTTCACAATGGCTACGTCTTACATATATACGTTTCCTTGAATTTATAATTGAGTAACTATTTTTTAAACGATAAAAAAATGATCTTACAATTAATACAATACTCTTATAAATATTTTTATTATAGTCTATCTTCCCATATCTACACCATAGATAACCAAATTTAAAATAACGATGTGGACCAAGAAAATTGTATTACATATTTCTATTAAGTATTGATATAGTCGTTGACATTCTCGTATTCCGATGTTGCTAGTTACGGAAGGACTCGAAAAAGTATGACGCCCTAAAAAGGATATTCACAATAAGATTAGCATACATTTTAATTTAAAATTACATCACTGAGAGGTCCAAACACGACGTTTAAGCTTATCCTCGACTGTGGTTAGAGCATATAACGGCTGACGACTATATTATATACCGAGAATTATCTACAGTGCGCAGTGTCAATCGTGACTCTGGCGAGAGACGGCCAATAGTGCGGCAAAATTTAAAATTCCGAAACTTTTTTGCTCGACCTTGATTAAGGAATGAAGGAGCTTAATGGTAAGCCTGTGCTTTCCTTAATGTGCTTAATTTAAATATGTTCACATACGCGAGTTCAACATTGTCCTTATTTATTTTAAACAAATTACCAAAATATTGTTATAACATTTACATTCAAAAATCTACATATCTAATCTCAGTTATTTATACATCTTTAAAAATGTAATTCTTTTGCAATTATATTCGATATATCAATGACACTCAAAAATAAATTTTGTTAAATAAAAGGAATTCAATTAGGGTAATTAAAAGAATAAATCCAAGCGTAATAGTAGTTACGAAATCTAACGTTATACTTAGAATAATTCAAATATATTAGCATTAATAACAATGACCGGTTTTACCAGTATCTTTAAAGATAAAAATTCAAAATCGTTTCAAGCCTCTATTGTTTATATGTTAACAGCATTTATATTTAGTGGCCGTAGATTAACACGAGCTTCATAGTCTTTTAGACTTTAACATCACTCAGCAGATGATAATATAGTCTAAGATAATGACTGGTTGGTTGGTAAAGAGTAAAATAAAAGTGCGTGCGCACAAACTACACATGTCAGAAGTGAAACTTCTTTGGCCAAACTAACTTTCAAGTCTTGTTTATGTTAATAATCTAAAACTTTAGATTTCCGAGACTTGGAGGTAAGGAAAAAGGATGAAATGTTAGGAAAATGAATTTATTTGTCATTAAAATATTAAAAGTGTCGAAAATTAATACAAATAATTCATTGAAATTTCAAATGACGATTTGTAAATAAAAATGCCACATTGCCAAAATGGTTTTTCGTCAATATTAGAAATAATTAATTAAACTGTGTTTTTTAATTCAAAATTTTGAAAAGAGAACTTATGAAATATTTATAAGTAAAAGTAAGTAAGTAGCAGCCCATTAACGTCCCACGGCTGGGCACAGGCCTCCTCACTCCGGGGAGCGAAGGTTTTTAGAGCATAGACCCACCACGCTGCTCCACTGCGGATTGGCAGGCTTAGTACACAAGTGCACTCTTTATTCCTTTACTCTCATAGTCCGATGTGACGGGAATCCGACACGACCTGAGAGAGATCAGGCGCAATCAAATATTTATATTTTATGGTAATTAGTATATTATCAAATGGCCAGTGGCAAATTAAAATGCCAAATGTTATTTGTGAATATTAAAACTACTTCACCTTCAAACGAGTTATAAAAAACGATGCACATCTTCCCGTCGCTAATCACGCATTTCATCCGTAAAAATTTTACCCTCATGCGCCTGAAGAAGTTTCACATTAAAAAATATTTTTAATTGCTTCTGGACCGCATCGTAACATACATATATTTGTTGTTGGAATATCTTGTTAGAGGTGTAACATCGAAACCTCCAGATTTTGGCAAATTGGGTTATTAAATCATCTGCATTTGCTCTGCCAGCATGAAACATGGTTCCTTTACGAATGACTAGTACCAATAAGCTAGTGAAACAATCAGTATATGAATATTCATGATTTTTCTCAATGTTTTCCTACTTAAAATCGAGGTGGGCTCATCGTATTTATTAAATTGAGTTTCTATTCCGGAGTTTTGTAAGTGCGAATGTGCAGAAATTATTCTTTAGAAAAAAATACTGTATTGAAAGTCAGAGAATCGGACATAGATCTTTAATAAATGTTTATATTTATCCCTTTCAGTGCGACTGCAACTGCGCTCTTGCGAATTTCTAATGAATTTATTAATTCGTCACTTATTTGTAATATAAATCTAAATTACTATTATATATAGCTATTTATACTTTATATAATATTTAATGATACTTATACAATTCACTAAGTAATATTTTTATCTGTAACACCTTGTTATGCCGGTATTTGCGTATGGAATAATATTTTAACATTAAATAATTTAATTTATATTTTAATAAATTGTTTATCTTTTCCGAAACTCATGTTAGAAATTCAAGGCAATATACCTAACGCAACAAATATTTATTAGACGGAGACACATTGCGTAATTAAAATAGTTTATAATAATAACAAAGTCATTTGAGATTTCAATAAATTGTTTCTATTTATATCCATATAAAGCGTATATAAAATGTCTAGTTAAAGATTTCTTTCTGTTTCATTACTTTAAGTAATGTACATCTTGCACATACGATAAACTCAAATGTTACTTTGCCAATACAAATATTAGCAAAAATACTACTATATGTACACATAAATCCATTTTCGACGTGATAACGTCTTATATACAATAAACGCGGATCAAGTGATAGAGAGGTCCAATTTCTAGAAGGTGGCTAACCGCCGAATCCAACTCGGTTGGGCAGTGTTCGGGAAACGGAAATATTTACGTCCGTTACACCTCAGAGCCCGAAGACCAAAGTCTTCGAACAGTGCGTGTTGCCAGTGATGACCTACGATTTTCAGACGTGGTCGCTGACTATGGGCCTCATGCTCAAGAGTTACTCAGCGTGCGATGGATAGGATTGTGCTCGGAGTTGCTCTACTTGATCGAATCAAAAATGAAGAGATCCGTAGTAGAACCAAAGTCACCGACATAATCCTACGAATTGCGAAACTGAAGTGGCTACGTGCCGGGCAATGGACGTTGGGGACCGAAGGTGCTGGAGTGGCGACCCAGCACCGCACGGCGCAATGTAGGCAGACTCCCCACAAGGTGCACCGATGATATAAAGAAGGTCGCCGGGAGCCGCTGGAGCCAGGCGGCGCCAGATCGGGCCTTGTGGACGTCATTACGTGAGACCTATGTCGAGCAGTGGACGTCCATCGGTTGAAGCGACGACGACGACGACGAAGTGATAGAGAGGCGCCATCGGCCTAATTCCATTATTTAATAAAACAATATTTTTTCATCGAAGTTTTCTTATGACCTTATCACGTGAATATTATCGGTCGTAAACTGATTTTACAGACAACTCATTTTTCAATTTTGTTTAAGCTAATTTGTTGCTACCCGCGTCGCAATATACTGCTAAGTATATCCAAAGCCATCATGTTTTACATAGTGCTAGATTATATTGCGCGTGCTTATGCCCGGATGTCACGCATTCAAACCCATTAAATCAATCGACATCAGAAAAGAAATACCTACTGAAGGCACTCTAAATATCTTAGCCTCGTATAACATAATTAAACATTACACACTAGCGAAATATTAATATCATATTAACCTACAGCCTTTCACAAACTTGTTTATAGTTTTAATTGCATTCAATGCAGAAGTAAATACATATTGTTTTATCAATACTTTTTAATTGATTACCAATATTATGATAGATATAATGTGACGTTTATATTCTCTAAGACCATCCCTACCTCTTTCAGGAGAATGATAGGGCTGTTTGCAGAAGGTGATAGCAATTATCAGTTACCCTTTTGCAACAGGCACATCCTCTCTTTCGGGAACTGACCCTCGTCAAACAGTTTCCGACTATCCACCTAGGTACTCCAGTGCCAAAAAAAATCGGAAATAGTTCCGCCCAGTCATTCCCAGCCACTCTGCTGGAAGTCTAAGATAGAAGCCTCCACTTAGACTGAAAGTCGAGGAGGTTGACAAGAAATAATACTATATACATAAACAACCTTGTAACGGCAAGCAGTTGAAGTAGAAATGTAAGGTCAATATAACATAGTTTTATATTTTTGCTTTTAGGAACAATATTATGTGAGAAGCCGATTGGCAGACGCCGAGCGGTTCCTGTACTCTATGTCCAAGGGTCTCATTATGACGTCGGATTTGATGTGGTAAGAAAAAATGTCACTAAACTCTGTATAGTTATATTCATGGTCATAGCTAGCTGAAGAAAAATTGTATAAAACATTCTCCGTTGAAAATAAAATAGAGTTATGGCCAATAGTGATATGGGGGATAAAAAACGACAATGCACATCTTCATTAACAACGGCCAAATTTTGACCTCTAAGAGTCCCAATTCCGAAAATGTTCAAAATTGCTTTTAATAAAATAATTACAACAAATTGAGAGTGGGTTTGCTAATTTTTATATACAAGAATATAAATATTTCCATCTCTAATGTATTGTGTTACAAAAGCTGGTAATGGCTAAGTTTCGTTGATATTTAAGAATGTACACGGCCTTATTCCGTTTCAAAGTAACTGTTCGTCTATTGTCATCTTAAATTTCATACAGATTTAATAGTAACATGATATGTTACTTTCGAATAACTTTTAAAGCTTAAAATGATTTATCGTGATTTGGTTAAGAAATTTGATTAGTAAATGAAAAAAATATAAATTAAAACAAACTTATTTTTAAAATACATACCTTTATTTGTATTTTTTTATGCATCTTCTCAAGTTCAGTGTTATAAGCTTTAAGTAGACGACTTAATGCTGATACAGTTTTTTCTTTCAAATATTAACTCATTGTTTCAATTTAATTAAATATAGCTTACTTGCAAAACGTAAAAGTTTTTATCTATGCCTTGAGTATAAGAAGTTCGTGCTGGATGACGTGGGAAAGGAGACCTTAATTTTTTTATTATATTACCTAATTTTACCTGAAATATATATCAATATGATATACTCTTACACATTTCTATGTAGAAGACTTACGAAGCATATCTGCTTGCAAAACACCTTTAGAAATATAATTCAGTTCACATACTCAGTATGTTAGGGCATGGTTGTGCAAAGAAGAGCTAATACACATTATTTATTAAGTGTATGCATAGGAACAATAGACAATACATCTATACGTATAAATAACTAGCAATGCCCCGCGGAGTCAGCCGCGTAGATACCGATCTCGTGGCAGTGGAAAGTCTACTAAGTCGGTCTACAGATTTATTTTCATTAACATAAGTTTTATATCACTTAGTTTTTAATTAGTTTCTTTCATATTATTAGATACTGACTTACACTCATAATCTGATCAACATACAGATTTTACTTTACAACTAATATATATCTAACTAATACATTTTTTAATTAGTAACATAATTTACGTAGAATATCCGACATTAGTCAATTTAAAAATGCTCTATAGGTATTAAAAGAGTTTTTAAATCGGTCTAGTAATTAGTAGCTCCATTATTGTAAAATTTTAAAAATAAAAAGAAATATTCAAAATGTAAAACTTTCTGGAAAAGTGATGTATTTGTAATGCTTTATCATCTCAAAACTTTCCTATACACAACATTTGCGAAGTTTTGTTTTGTTCTGGAGTTCGACTCGGGATACGTTATTCTTTTAAGATTGTGATATTTATATTCGTTATAACTCTTGAATGGAACGTCCGATTTTAATAATTTAAAAAGTATTTTACAGGTATTGAAACGGTGTTTAATAAAATAATAGGATAATAGACGTATGAATCATATGGTTCCATTATTGTCGGTAGTAAAAAAGTAGTTATAGTGGCATATTTAATATAGGTGAACACATGGTATCGCGGATTTTTTAATAGAATACGTTCTATAATATTGTAGGACATATTTTTGTTTCATCTTCAATAATTCTCGCAGCGCACGCCGTAACAGATTGTTTGTATCACACCTTGGTTTACATTAATGCATTTTTCTTAGGGATCCCTATTATTTTCAGAAAGTAATATATCCTATGTCGCTGAGTGAAATTGCATCGTTCTAATAGTGAAAAAAATTTTGAAATCGGTCCAGGAGTTTTTGTGTGAAAAGATTTCAAACATACATACATACAAAAACGCAAAAGATTCCTCTTTATAATATTAGTTAATATATTGCCTCTACACGTATGACTAAAATCTTGAAATGGTACAATTATTTGCATAGTTACAAGGACACAACTAGACGGTTTACAGTAGATAATTTTGTTTCTTCTACATAAATTCAAAACACGACTACATAAATTCTACGTCAATGCAAGAGAGATAATTATTTGGTTACAATTTTAAACCTGACAGGACAACGATTGACTGTAGTCTTACCATATTGTAAGCGATGACACAGCCTAAGATGGTAGTGTGCTGGCCTGATGACGGGTAACCTCTTATTTTTTTAAACAGTATCGTATCAGAACGCAATTTTTTTACTGGGAGGCAGATCTTCGCTGGTGAACTGGCTACGCATTACGCTAACGATACTGACGAGCAAAGGGTTCCTTTTGGGTTAAACGATAATTTGCGAAATATTATGAATGTATAAATAAAAACATATTCCGTTGCCTTGGAAGAAAAGTGGCACATTTCAAATTAGTTAATTAAACAGTAGAGCACTCAGAAAACTAAGCAAAATGTTTTTATCGACCAATGGTCTATTGTGACAGAACGTCATTTCTGCAGATTTCAATATGAGTTTCAACACAAAAATATAAACTATTCTAAATTCCGCCGTCACCTTCACCGTCCAAAGCAGCAATGTGTTTTATACATTCAGATCTGTACAAAGATAGTCTTTGACTCCACGGGTCAAAGTTTAGCTAGGAGAGCATAAGATTACAATTAAACATATACATATTTGTAGTATACATTATTAAAATAGTTTTAGTAAATATTTTGTGCTCATTCTAACCAGTTTTAATTAACATGATAACCAATTATGGCCTTAACATCATTTCTTCGTAACATAAGCAAACTTTATTCGTGTCGGTGGGAAAAGTTTTTTGCTCCAATTCTTAGCGATATTAATTATAAATCCAATAATGGTAAACTGGTATTGCAAATAACAAGAAGCTTAAGTCAATAACAAAATATTCTATTTTTAACGGGTAACTGTACACTATTTTTAAATATGATTCGAATCTAAAACCTTGTGTATTTGCTGCAAGTCTTGCCCTGTGTTACTGAAGTGATGATCCCATCTACTTATATACACATTCCACAATAGTTGTTTGTACTTACAGTCGTTATAAACTTAGAAACCGTCCTAAAGATGTGCCTCAAACCGGTTTCATTAGAAAGGCTATAAATAGATAGTTTAAGAGAGGGATCTCTCAAACTACTTGCTCCATTAAAATTAAATTTAGCAAAATGATTTCCTTCGCAATGTAGGCTCACTAAGAAATGTTGTCCTCATATTCCCACGGGGTAGGGAATTACACGGGTAATACCACTGAGTATCAAAGTTCATCATATACATATAAGCAAATTCATAGGCACTTGAATTAGTTATTTATGATTAATCGTACAGGGACATGTAGAGCACATACTTCTAGTATAATAAAAAAAAGTACTTTATTGTGAGCTAAATGACTTATTAGTGTAACAAGCATCGTTCTGAATGCAGGGAATCTGTTAATGTAATTGTGGAATAACGAAGGTGTAAGGAAAATAAATATTTCCTTTGGTCTATGTTCGGTGACATACATTTAGAAATTAGATTGAATCGTTGTATCTAAACTAACGTTATATAGAGGAAACATTTGTATTTTTATTATTTTGTATTAGTATATATATATATATATATATATATATATATATATATATAATGTATGCAATGTATATATAATGTATATATATATATATAATGTATGCGAAAACCTTACAGTCATATGACTGTAAGGTTTTCGCATAATAACTACTAGAACGATTTCAAAAATGTTTTTCACCATTAGAAAGCTGCATTATCACTGACCGACATAGGCTATATTACGTTCTCAAGTGTTTTTTTGTTTATTTTTTTGCATTTTAAAAGTTAATAATAGTACCGACAATAATTAAACAATATTTTTATTTTATTTTATTTTATTGTAATCAACAGCTACTAATACAAATATACGTACAGTTAGAGATATTATACAAAATAAGGCCACTTTAGATTACACATAGATAATAACAAAAAGAAGAATAACATGTAAAAAGTTGATAATATGTAATTATATAATGTGAAATTATAAACTCACAACTGAAATTCGTGTGAGTGATGTGTGTGCGTGTGCGTGAGTGCGCAATTACGTTTGATGGGGGGGGGGGTCTGTGTTATTATTCATACCTCTGTATTAATCGTATAAAACACCGTTTCAATACCTGTAAAATACTTTTATGTATTTAAAAATGTAAATATAAAGAAAATAATGTCGGGATACATTATTTTCACATTTTTAAATTCGTTATATCTTTTGATTGGATTTTAATAAGTCGAACTCCACGGTGTCAAATGTTGTGTATAGGGAAGTCCTGAGACAATAAAATATTACAAATCAATCTCTTCTCTAATATCAGAGAAGAAAGTTACGCATTTTGAATTTTCGTTTTTATTTTTAACCATTTATAATAATCAAGCTACAAATTACTGGAGCGATTTAAAAAAATATTTTTAAATTGACTAATGTCAGATATTGTACGTAAATGTGGTTAAGAATTTATAATTAATAAAATGTATTAGAAAGCTATATATTATATACATAAGACTTTTATGTTAACGAAAATAAATCTGTAGTCCGACTAAGTAGACTTCTCAGTTCTCATTGTCATAATATCGGTATTTACGCGGGTGAAACTGCGAGGATTTGCTAGTATGAAATGAGTCGTGTTAGTAACACCATTTATAACTCGTGTCGAAAGCTAGGCGAATTTTAATGATCTTTAATTTGTTGCATACTACTCTGGCCCGATTTCCAGAATTTATATTAAAATTCGGAATGATTCTCGAAAAAAATATGTTGTTCGTTGATTTTTCTCAACAACTCGACACATGAATCTCTAAAACTTTTCGGTTAATTGATATGAAATACAGCCTGCATATTCCTTTCGGAACAAAGATTTCGTCGACATTATTAGTAAAAAAATCAAATACAAAATGTGACCTCATAATCTATTCACATTATGTATATTACAAAACAATTTAGTACTTCATTGGTATTTAAATATACATTTTTCACATAAAATATAAAGAAATAGTTTTTTCGTACAAAATATAAGCTTAGTCGATCAACTTCGACTTGGAAAAAAAACACATTTGAATACCATACAATGGATAGTTAACCATATTAACAAGTAATAGTAGGATTTCTGTTAAGATCTACTTTTCTGTACAGCTTATCCCAAAGACAAAAAAGTAATTAACTATATAACGACATTATAAGGATCTCCCATAATTACGTATTATTATCTAAGAAATATTAAAGCCATGTTATATTTATGAAAGGTCATTGTTACCTATTTCTGAAATTGCTTTAAGATTTAATTGCTTTTAGGCCGAGGCTGATGTAGAAATATTAAATTTCTTTCATTAAAACTTGATACAAACTCAGCGGTTATCAATTATTTTACGTACGTTGTTTTTGTATATAACTACCGCTTATTGCAAACGATTTGAAAGACGTCGAAACAAAAACAAATGGCACACAGACTTAACTTAATTTATTGTGGTTAACATAAAAATATTTTTATATTTAACAACTTAATATATTATATTATATAAATTTAATATATTAATAGTAATGATGTGTATATTTACAACATTTTATACAAGAGCTTCGAAATAAAAATCGTATAACTAAATCGTCCTCGTCAAATAAATCCAACTTGGCAGCTAGTATAAAATTATCCTTGACCTTAAAATATAAAGGAAAAAATAAAACAAAGGCAGGAACAATTTTATTCAAAGCGTCAATACTTCGAATAAAATTGTCAAGGTTAATTTTTAGTGTTTCCAACAAACCTTTTAGACAACTGATTCGCAACTACAAATTACATTTACATACATAACTAATTTGTATAACTAACATACCCACAAAAGTATCTAAATGTGTTTAAGCATTAATTCATTGGATCAATTATGTTATTAAAAACGCTACAATAAATATTTATAGAACTTATTTATTACATCAATAATCAATTCAATATTTTATGTTGCTTCGAAGGTTAGAAAATGATTAAAAGCATATAATATTTTTCAGATTACTTTAAATATTTTAAGGTTTTCCAATCAGTTTGAACAACGTCAATATAATAGTATTCAATTCAATAACATTTACTTACTTAAAAAGCCTAAACGGCTTATCCTTAAGAGTTCGTAGACGACGCTTGATGAGGTGATACCTTGCGACCTATTGTCAAGAATACTAAAGACACACAAAGATATTATTAAAAATCGATCAAATTGTTACGAAGAAATGCGATGTCAAAACCTGTGACGCAAGGTTTTCATATTGTAATTAACTGAGTATGTATTATTTATTTCAGGGACGTACATTCTCTTCCATTATCAAAAACTTTATCGCTACATACGAAAATCTGAGAGATTTTGAAAAGGAGTACAAAACGGACGTTGGACAAGATGCTTACGATAAAACGCTCACCAACATGAAATTGCGTTATCCTTATTACATCAAAGAAATGCAGGGAGTCGCCGATGGTGCTAATGTTCCTTTCCATCAGGTATGTGAAAATTAAATAAACGAATAAATGGAAACAATTTGAAGCACTAGGATACATTCTGTTCTTAATATTTTTGGTATGTAGATGAAATAGCAAATTTTACAACTGGATTTTTGATCAAACATAAATGGCCTACAAGTTATTCTTTTAAATGTTCTGTAGTCAAAATATAACTCATCTTTTCAGCTCTTCCTTCTACAATTGGATGATATTATAGGGACAATCAACGACAACCATATACCAAGGAATGATACCGGTGGCTGCAGCTCTCTCGCCATTAAAACCCATAAAAGCGTATGTATAATCATCACAAATAATAGTCTTCAACAATATTTTATTTTTTGTTAAAATAGTCTAATGCTTTCACATTTATAGTCTCTTCTACATAATTTTCTCTTACAAATTTTGATACGGAAAGGTCTTCGGATAAGATAGTGTTTCAAAAGTTTGTGGCATTTGTGTCAACAGAGCCATTCTACATCAAACAACTACATTAGTACTAATATTTTATTATTTGCAAGGAAAGGTTTTAAATTCTGTCATAAGTTTATAAGTAAATGATTTTATTATGAAATGAGTTTATTAAAGATAATTGTTAAAATTTTTTTTTGACATATGCCAATACCGAAGTTCTTTAACCAACATAATGATTTACTTATTTACAGACCTAGTTACTACACTGTATGTGCTTATAATATAAAAATTTATATCTATAAATTGTGCAACCTTTTAAGGTAGCCACAACATGGGTTGAAAATTAAGTTAATCTAAAAATACAATTAAATATGAGGAACATAAAAGAAAAAAATATAAATGGATATGTATTTTTGCTTTTAGTCTGAAATTGCATCCCTTAACTATTCTGAAACTCGCTTACTAAAGTGGCTATATGAATGTTTAATTAGGTCTAGCTCTTTGCTCTTAAAAAATTTATTGTATTGACTAGCTACCAAGATTTGTTCTTGCATGTCTAACAAATGTTCCCAATTAGACTAGAGAATTAGGTCTTGGTATTCTGATATTAATTCCTCTAAGTATTTGTAGAGCTCCGATGAATTACGCATTATGTATAAAAAGCATTAGTTTAGGAATTTTCTGCCAGTAGAGAGACTATCTAATTTGAAATATTTAAGTCTTTCCTTAGATAGGAATGCGCAAAAAATTTCATAACTTTCGAATTTGTCGAACAAATACATGTTAAGTGTAAATAGTACAAAGTATGCTATAAATTAAATAGTGTTGCAAGCTTTAGCACCATATGATGACTTAATTAGCTACACACGTGATCCGTAGCTCGGATGAACAAGTATAATTACAAACGTATGTCAGAATGGTTAATAAACAATGATGTACCGAATTAACACGAATATTTCATGACAATCATGCGTGAAATCCCAAAATAGAGCGTCAAATTAGAATTGCTAATTTTGCTGGACATACCGAGTATAGTAGATCGATATTGAATTTGTGATATAGCCACTTTATTTCTGGTAGGTGTTGGCATTTTTTATTCAATTTAAAAATGCCATGACATGCTCAACAATCCCAAGGAACCCTGAGAGCAAATATGGGAACATCAGCTTACCCGCAGTGGAGTAGCCTGTTGTGGATGTTTTATACAATAAAAACCCACTCTCCGATAAGTGAGGAGACTTATGCCCCGCAGTGGGACGTTAATGTACCTTTACCTATATAAATTTAAGCCTCATGTTTCATAGTATTTTCAAATTCAACGGTAGTTACTTTTTATCAACTTTCTTTTTTGTAAAGGTTATGAATATACATTTAGAATTAATTAGATTTGATACAACTTTTACATTTCTTTCGTGATGTTTTTCTTTTAATGTGATATTTGATCTTAAATAAATTTTTCTTTTTAATTATTGGTAAGCAATTTTATAAATATCTATAGTAATATATGGGAGAATGTTATTTCATGAAGAATAATTAAATTTTTAAAATGCAAATTAGTATTTTAAGAGACCTAGTACTTATGCATGTTGATACTTTATTCCAGGCTGTTTTGGGCCATACTGAAGATGCATTTAGCGAGACGTTGAACCATTTTTACATATTGTCAGCCCACATCATACCCACACCAGAAGATAGAGAGAAAGGGGTAAGTTATTAAAAAGAAAAATTGAGACTAATTTCTCAGCGGCGTGAGTTTTACCTGATAATAACTTTTCAATCAAATAAACTGCTATAAGAGTAATATATACTCTAAAAATTAAAAAATAATTGCGTATTTTTTTTTAGAGTTCTACGTATTTTTATATATTCGGAGTCGGCGTCAGCGAAGGTAGGTGCGTCCCGCGTGTCCACTTGGCAGCTCCGGCGCCACTCCCTATCCGCTATTGCTTGTATATGTACCTTGGCTGACACCGACTCCAATTATAAGGATATGAAGAACTCTAAAAAAGAATACGCAATTATTTTCATCAAGATCGGTTCACCCACTAGAAATTGGTGAGGTAACAAACATAAAAAATATAGATGAATTCATAACCTACTCCTTTTATTGAAGTCGGTTAAAAAGAGCAATACGTGCCAGATATCAATTAGGATCTCGAGCTTCTCTAAGAGATAAAATCAAAGAAACATCAATGCCACTTTACGTTATAATTGTATAACCAAACCAAAAAAGCTTTGTTCGGACTATTCAGTAGATGAATTATGTGAAATTTGCACAAAATAGGTGGAGGAGTTCTTTATTTGTCACATTTTTTTGTAACAAATGAGTCAATCGTTTGATGTTCGTCCCCTTGTTCAGAAATAAACTTAAATTTAAAAGTACACTTTTGTTTTGACATTTCACATAGCCCTCAAACAATTACTGTTCGCAACTATAATATTTTTCGGATTTCAGCGAGAATATATGCGAAGTCGCAACGGTCGCGTTTTTTTTATTACGAATCCTTTTAATTTTGACCACATTTCTTACTTAAATTGAAATATTCTGCAATTATCATTTAGCTTTTCCATTTATTGACTCCAAGGCAGTACGAGCTATGCCGGGTCAGCTAGTATCTTACATATCCGTAATAATATTCACTTATACGGCAAAAAAAATGAAATACACAATTTATAATAATCTTCTTAATTATAACTATAATCTTCTATATTATAATGTTGAAGATCATTACGTTGGAAATGTTTTGACTTGTTGCACACAGAAGTAAAATAACACACATTGAAACATACCCAACTATCTTTAAAAGAGTAACCGTTGAGTTTCTTGCCGGTTTCTTCTCAGCGGATTCAAGTGAACGAACCGGTGGTAGATTTGTTACCAACGGACAGACTACTGACGTTTCAAAAGTGCTTTTTGAGCCTACTTGACTAAAGAAAAAAATTGAAAAGGTTTCGGTAAAACATAGGTTCAACTTATTATATATCTTAACTCCTTTTCCAATAATAATATTTCCTCTAAATCTTAGCACTCAAATACCGGAAGAGGATTCAATAAGCTGCCCTTTGCTTGAACTGTGAATGGGTATTAATAAATATACTTTCATCAATGCCATTTGAGCAACAAATTGCAACATTTCTTAAAGAAATTTGTTGTCGGAATGTTGAACACTGCGCTATCTTATTCTTACCTTGTACCCGTGACTTTATGGTCCAGAGGTTTATGTACATTTAAAGAAATTGTAAATATATTGTATAATAATGATAAACCTTAGGCTATTGAAGAAAGATTTGCTTCGCTTTGCTACGCTGGTAATATGCCGGGATATACAATGGGATACAATGAAAATGGTTTGGTGTTCTCCATAAACACTCTTAGCCCATTGGTTTTGAAACCCGGAAGTACACGTAAGTTTCACTATCACTAATAACCAATCATAATTATATCTTACTTGGGTAAGGTGTTCCTGCTGACTTTTACTCATTTCTAAATCTTAAAAAGAATAGTTATTTTTATACGTGAGAATATTTTTAAAATTGTTTGTGTGATTTTATATTACAACTTACCTACTTAGTATATATCACTACAACATCAATTTTATATTGTTAATCGCTGATAGTTTAGCGCTTGACCGTAATCTCACCTGATGCTAAGTGATGATACAGTCTATGATGAAAGCGCACTAGCTTGGTAAGAGGTAATTTACCTTTTAGGGTACCTACATATATTGTTCGTATTATATGCCATTCATC
This sequence comes from Elymnias hypermnestra, assembly GCA_015832385.1. Taxonomy (NCBI): domain Eukaryota; kingdom Metazoa; phylum Arthropoda; class Insecta; order Lepidoptera; family Nymphalidae; genus Elymnias; species Elymnias hypermnestra. The sequence goes on along the minus strand of JACTOM010000048.1, from coordinate 864,411 downwards.
CGATTATATAGCAAAGTAAATTTAACTCATAGGAGTTATCGTAGGAGTTCTTCATTATATCTAGAGACATAAAGCAACTCAGACATTAGTAGACACTTGCATGACGATTTCTCATAAACTAAGCTTAAACCAAGTAAAACTTGGTGGAAGAGAAAACATTCATTGTTCATTTTCGGGCCTCATTATATACGTTCGAGCATATAGTTTGTTCGCGTTAAGAATGCAGTGAGTCATCATTCTAGCCCCGCCCCCTAACCAATCAACTTTTACTTTTAAAAAAGATTCTTCAACTGGACATTGTGAACTTGGTTTTGTAATTTGAAAAGATTTAATAATAATTTCAATAGCAACTTATATCCTGAAAAAATAAGGGCATTGCAACGCATGTTACGCGGTAACCTATATACAGGTATATAAAGTATTAATAAGAATAATATAATTACTCAATCAATCGTCAAGTATATATATAAAAATGTACCAGTTTTTTTATAATTTTTAAATATTGTAGATAGTTACGAACTAAACATAAAATAACTTGTCACTAAATGTATGAATATGTCACCGTATATGATTGCACACTCTAAATCTGTTTGTAGCGAGAACTTTTATAACTCGGGCTTTATTGGCATCCAAGAGTTTTGCTGACGCTGAAAGAATTTTAGTTGACGAAGGTCTTGGCATAGCGAACGGATTTTCTATAAATATGATATGGAGTGACAAAGCCGGTGATAGAAATATATACAATGTTGAAGTGGCACCAGATCTCACTGGAGACAGGTCTCTCGTCAATGTACATAAATTTGGTAACGAACCACTAGTACATACTAACATGTAAGTAATTACAAACCACATTATTCTTTAATACTTCCTGCAATTAGATCACCCTTTCACATTTCACTCAAATCAAAATGCATTTGTTAAACTTGTACAGTACCATCTCTTTTTATACAGCAATATCCTTAGGGTTTCCGTTGCGCTTTTTATCGCGTCATAGAAGTTATAGAAGACAATTTTAACACAAAAAGACGTTATATAAGGCGACTTTAATGATAGTTCATGTTGTAAGCAAATAGCCGTTTGATAAATCCAATTAAATCAATAATACAAACTTTCTAAATAGTGCGACTGTATTCTTAGACAGTCATCTGTGAGTCCTATTTATAAATTAATAAGTTTACAATTTATTACTATGTCAATTGGAAGTAGTAAAGTTTATCGGCAAACTCTGCTTTTGCAAATATTTGTACCTAGCCTGCTAACTTAAAATAGACCAGATAGTCGAAAATTTTTTAAATACATTATGATATACTTTTTGTATTAAAAATACTTAATCATCGATATTAACATACCTTACCAAAAAGTGATAGTTTTTTGTTAAGAAATTCTCATTATTTGCTCGAAGTTGGGAAGTTGGCGGGGTGCTCCACCCCCGTGCCTCGGAGAGCACGTTAAGCCGTCGGTCCTGCGCCTGATCTCTCTCCGATCGTGTCAGATTGCCGTCACATCGGACTACTAGAGTGAAGTAATAGACAGGGCACTTGTGTTATCGCATATACTTGTGTAGTACGCCTGCCTACCCTCTCTACGAGTGAGGTCTGTGCTGTTGCTTACCTTTTTTATTAACACGTCATAAGTCAATACGTAACAATCTTTTTTAACAATTGTTACAAGTTCATACAAGTACATGTAGTTCTGAACACCAATTGCGTCAATTATCATTTCCTTTTTATCAGTTAGTAGCTCAAACATAGTAGTTAATTAACATAAAAGTGGTTGAATAATGTTTAAATTAAACAGATACCAAAGGATTAAAGTGAAGGAAGTTATTGGACCAATAATAGACAGCAGCACCGCTCGTCTAAAGGCAATCCACTCCCATCAACCTCCTCAAAACCAAAAAGACGTTAAGGATATCCTGTCAGATACTTCCGGTTTGGATTTCCAAGTGTTTCAGGAGAAAAAGGACTCTATTATAAAGACCATAGCTGCGGGTAACTGGTTTTACTTTACAATTTAATAAATACGCCCGGCTTTATATATATATATATAATTCATATGTGTGAGTGTCACTCAACTCCTCCTAAATGGCTGGACCGATTGTGTTGAAATTTTTTGTCGACCTGAAAGAGTATTGACTGACGATTCCACCCAATAAATATTTAATTTGCCACCGGATCCATGAAGTACGGCGATGACGCCGGGAACAGCTAATTCCTCCATAAATTTGTACAAAACAGCAAAGACGTTACCGGTAGGGGTTTTTGGATAAAAAGCCCAAGAATAAGCTCTGACCACCACGTCAAAGGACATCGTACCGACGCATAATAAAATCTTTGATTTTAATCAAAATTTAAAAATTACAATTTCTTGAATATGCCCATAACCGATTTCATGACTATGCTGTGTAGAAATAATTAAAGGTAAATTGCCTCTTACCAAATTACCACGCTTCCATTTTAGACTATCATCAGGTGTGATCACAGTGAAATGCTAACCTGTTAGCTATTAAAAAATAAATAAACGCTGAACCAGTTTTTGTGAAAAGTACCTATCAAAATAAGCTTAAATTTATTAAAGTGAAACTTCTCTAGCCGCATAAGGGTAAAGTTATTACGGATGAAACGCGTGATTAGCTAAGTCATGTTATTTTTTTATGCAAATCATGGTTAGGTACTTTTAATATTGACAAATGACATGTGGCATTTTAATTTACCACTCGGCATTTTAACTTACCACACTATTTAATCATTTAATATACATAAAATATAAAGTAAAAGTATTTCATAAATACTCTTTTCTAAATTTTAAATTCAAAAACAAATTTTAATTAATAATTTCTAATATTAAGAAACACTTGGCGTTTTTATTTAAAATTCGTCATTTGTATTAATTTCCAACTTTTTATATTTTAATGACAAAGTCATTCAGTTCCTAAGAAATCTTCCTTTTTCCCTCCCTCTAAGTTTCAGATATCTAAAGTTTTAGAGTTGTATAAATATAAACAAGACTTAAAAATAAGTATGCCAAAGAAGTTTTACTTCTGACATGTGTACTTTGTACGCACGCGTTTTTATTTTTTTTTTATTTGATTATGTTTTACAGGTCTTTTTGACTTGGACAAGATGACTTGGAGCATTTTTATCAATAAACCAAACGGTTCTGAACCTGTTGCCGTTTTACCAATACGATTTTCAATGCTCGAAAAAGTATAGATTAATAAAACATAATTTATAATTAATTTAAATTTTCAATATTATTAAAGGTGTGTTACGAATTATTTAACAACTATGTTTATGTATTGTTAACGTTTGAAGAATTTACTTACCTTAATCAAAAGTTACTGAATTTTTGACGTGTTAGTAGTGAGCTTGATTTTTTTCTACTTCAACGCACTTATTTCAAAGTTAAATATCGATGCTGGAAAACAAACACATAGTAACCCGCAAATCGAACATTGTTCAGAACAGAATAATTTTTCGTGAAATATGCTTACTACTAATATTATAAATGCGAAATCTGTCCGTAGTGCAAAACGCCAAAACTGCTGAACTTGTATAAATGAAATTTGGTACACAGATAGTCTAGACCCACCCACACGACACACGCTACTTTTTAATGTAGACAACGTAGACGCTCACAAAGAAAGAATTACCCCATATTCCCATAGGATCCGGATATACAGATATTTTCAAAAATATTCACCAGATTGACTTGAAATTCAACATGTACTATCCTCTTGCACCGTAGTTGGTTACTAAGAATGTGTTTCCCCAAATTCCCACTGGATCCGGATTTAGAATTTGGAGAAACACTTTGAAAGAAATGAATGAAAATGAAAGATTGAAGAAGATGAATGAAAATGAAAATGAAAGATTTTCTTTACCATTTACCCTTTGATTTGAAATGTATCATTCATGTTCCTTTCGCGGCGTAAACTTGCACTAATAACGGGGTAAAGGAAACAAGAACAACGCAGGTAACATCTCGGGAAACAGGTAGAAGATATATAAAAATATTTAGAGTATTTATAGAACGACTAGTTAACATTTTTCTGGACAATTTTCGATTTAATTTTTTTATGATTCGGCATTAAAAAAACATCATTATATTTCGGGCACTGAATTCATATTTTATTACCAAACAGATTAACTTCAACGGCATTATTTTAAGGTTATGTTGAAACAATATCTTGCGGGTCTACGTATTTGCTTTTCAGTGTCTATATTAAAGTAAGCCGAGTACACTATTTAGTTCTGAAAACAATAAATAATAATTTCGACAATGATTTAAAATACAACATTCCATTTAGGGATAATTCTATAACCAAAGATAAGATATATCACAAGCCAAAAGTTTTATATTTATAGTGGCCTAAATTGTCGACACTTTTATGGTTACATTCAAACATTATCACTACTACAAATTAAAACTTCAGACGACGAAAATTGAATTATGTAGTTGACTTGTGTAATTTTTTTTTCGTGTTTTTACTGTTTTTATTTTTTGTATAATATACTTAACTTATAATGAAAATAAAATAGGGTCTAAAATTTAAACTCCTCTAAAAATGCTGTGCAAAAAAATTGGTCGCCCGTGAAGACGGTTTACGGACGAAAACTTTACGTGATAACGTCATATGAAAATATTGATGAAAAATTGTTGTTGTAACTAAATAATAGAATCTATGTTAACTTATGACAAGCGGAACGATTTGGTCGATCGCACCTCTCTAACGCTTGTTCCGCGCTCTCGTTTGTAAGCTCGGGTCAAGCGGAACGTAATAATGAGTCGTGCTTTATCCATACGTTCAGCAGACGTTCATTGATTTATATGACGTTATCACGCCAATAGATACGATAGTAATAAACCAGATAAGTCAGAAACAAGTTTTTTAATATACAAGGAGATAGGTTCCGAAAACAAAGATATACAGAACAACCCTGATTTTAAAAAATCATATTTTTAAAATGTTTTATTGGCCTTATTTACGCCACATCGCGTTAGTCCAGCTAAATGAGATTTATTAATTTAGCTGCATTTTCAAAATATGATTTTTTTTACTCAGGATTTTTTTCCAGCCCATCATCAAGTGTCACTTCTACTATAGTCTCTCTTCGTTATCGAAAACAGTCTCCTTACACCTTGTATTATCTTCGAATAAAAATATGCCTCCAGTAATCGTAAACAATCCAATGCCAGATGTATTTGTTTAATAATTATTAAACTTTTGTCCTGATAAAAATATCATTGATTCAATAATTATGTTTATTTTAAACAATTAAAACGGACCCGTCCAAATTATTTTATTCATATTACTACACTATAAATCTATGAGTGGGTTTGAGATTTTTTGCTATTATATTTGTTATAATAAATACTTGATAATTGATTGTGTGTTTTATTAATATACCCAATAAATAATAAAATTTTCACTGATCTAACCAACATTCTCTAAAATATCACATAATTAAGGGACTCCTTAGAAACAATCCCCTTAGCTGACCCCTAATGGCAATTAGGGGTCACATATAGCTTATGCTAGTTTGAAATATATAAAATGTTCCTATTGATTTATCTCATGGACTTTGAAACGAACAAACCAATGTGCCCCAAATTGGTTTCATCGGAAAGGCGAAAATTATTTTAGATCATTAAACTCACTCAGTCATCTGAAGCCTCGAAACAATTGACTTTCGTAATTATTAATTTCTTCTGATTTCTCCATATTCCTCGTGGGGAAAACTGGTGATACCGTAAGCCACGGCTAGTTAAAAATAAATTACCAAATATGATTATAAAAATAGGTTATATTTTTCATTACATATTTATATTTCATACATATAAAAACACAGTGCCTACACAATCACAGTTTCACCGATTTCATTTTCAATTAACATATTAGATATATTTATTGCTGTACTACCTTTTGTACTAATGTTATGCTTTTAAACATCATTTTTAATAGCTATATGATTTTAAAAAACAATGACCAAGATTGATATATTGTGTGATAAAATTATCAAAATTCTTTTTATACCTGCAGACCGTCAATATATTCAATTTTGAATGTCTTTTCTTTTATTTGTCTTGATTATTATACCTTGTTCTATTGCAATACCTAGCGCTTTCATTATCATTGATATCTATGAAGAGGTAAAGCCGCTTTCGTACACTTTTATCTACACTCTTGTAATTAACTTTAAAAAAAATATTATATACAATTAAAATTTGATAAAATTAAAACAAATATCTCGTGAAAAAACGTGCAACGATTGGTTGCCACGTTTATGTCGTCATATTATATATTTAGAAATGCGTTAAAAAAATCCAAAGATTTAGTTAATGAAATTTAAAACGCCCGTGTATCACTTACTGAAAGAATAAATTTACATTGTGACGTCGTATTTACGGTACTTAGTTTGGGCACTTTCGGTAGTGTTCAAAAATATTTTTTAAATTTAATATAACTATTAATTATAGCGAACTCTGAAAATGGAAATAGTTTTACCGTAACTTTTGTTAAATTTTTTTGCTGACCGGTAAGCGCTTGACTGTGATCTCATCTGAGGGTAAGTGATGGTCAGTCTTAGTTGGAAACGCGCTAATTTGACAAGACGCCATATACCTCTTATAGTATCTACACAGCATTCTAACAGACCAAAAATCTCTTTGTTTGGAGGTACGTCTTTGCTATATTATGTGTGTGTATATATATATAAGATGGGTTGAGGAATACGGGGCTGTTGGAATGGATGAGCCAATTATGCCCAGTAATTGGATGCAAAGTCTTCAAAGGTTAATCTATGAAGACTTTACATCTGACTTCAAGACGCCCATATTAAAATTTAAAATAACTTAATCTTTACAGATCTCAAGTACATCATATTGTTCTGACTTACAAATTACTACATGTTATATAATTTTTATCACTCATAACATGTGAATAACAATATTAAATAGAATTTATAGAATATAGTAATTTTACAACAATCAAATTCCATTGAGGTTATATCTACTGTGCATGTTAAATAGTTCTATATCAATTTTATGTATTACTTATGCTATATACAATAAAGAACTTTTTATTAATTTGTGTTAAATCAGATTTTCTTTTTCTCATAGATATAGTGTTCATTATCCACCACAACCGCAACCTCCCATTGGTGGTGGGGGCGGTCCATTACCAGAGGGTCCAAAACCTCCAAACTTTCGCGAAGGTGGCTTTGGTGGTCTGCAAATTAAGAAAAAAAAAACAAATATTGCTATTGGACTGATACAAATATTGTATTCAACATTATTTATGTATAGCTGAAAGTAGATATTTAGCAAATAATTGTTTACAAAATCATCAGAAAACTTTTTTGTTGACCTTATAACACCTTATAACACCCAGAAACATAAAGACATGGGATTTAGATTCAATTGCAAATCAAAAGACTTGCAAAATGGAAGTGACAATAAGCATGTCAGGTATCTGTAATTCGTGGCAACCTCCTCCTGGCGCAATTGTGCAACTAGTCGCTTCACTAGCAGAGGTCTTGGTTGTAATTCCTAGCAGACCAAATTTAGGTAAATGCTCACAATATTATAGAAGATATTAATATCTCCAAAAAAGTGCGCGATACCATTTGTCTAACTACTGCAATTATGCCACTATAACTACTTCTATACATTTTAAAAGTTAATAAAAGTGCCGACAATAAACAAAACCTCATTATTCATACGTTCTTAACCTATTTAATGTTTTATGAAAAACCGCTGCAATACCTATAAAATAATTTTTAAATTATTAAAATTGGATATTTCATTCAAAAGATATAACAAATTTAAATATTTAAATTTCAGAAAATTGTAGCAACCCTTATAACTGGATACCAAGGATTTCCACCGATATACCTATACTGTCTTTATCAAGCTAAAATACTTGAGCAATTTCCAAAATTCTTTCATTACCTCCTTGAAATCAAGAAATTTTCAATAATTGTAGAGGATTCTAAATTTGCTTATGGCAGACATTCTATATAAATGATGTTACGAATTTTGAAATGTTTTAGCAAGATATATATTGACTGTAAAGTAAAATCTGTATAATGATTAGTTTAAGGATGTATGTATCTAATAATCTGAAAGGAAGTAAACTTAAGTTAACGAAAATAAATCTATAGTCCGACTTAGTAGACTTTCCTCTACCAGCAGATTGTTATCTACGCGGTTGAAACCGCTGGGCATGGTTATTCTACAATAAAAATGTATCTTACATTGAAGATCTGGTGAAGGTACAAGTCTCAAGGTGTTCTGGGTATTAATAGCGTTAATTCGAGCTCTGTACAATATACTTATGGAAAAAGATAATAAGAGAATCTTGGAAATTTTCTTAAGCAAAATTGTGCATACAAAATTTTAGGTGTGAAGATATTGAGGGCTCTTTCTTATTCAGTCTTCTTCCATTTTATACAGTTTCATGTTTTAGTAATGTTGATGATAATATCAACCTTGGCCATAATTTTGTTTTAATGCTAAAGCTATAAAAACATGATGCTAACAAGATATTGTTAGTAGCAAAGGTACTTACAAAATTAGGCTTTTGCTGCTTTAAATGAATAGTCACACATTCAACAATGTTCAACATATTTGTTAATGACACAGCAATATAGTCTACATTTTCATGTGTTACACAGATTAAAAGATAGGCTATTTTGAAGCTACATTTTCTTGGGCTAACAACTCTTAATTTTAAAAACAAAAAACATTAATCATACTATATTAACCATAATAAAATTTCATACGTACCCACTACCTGGTGGACGGAAGTCTCTCACATATTTATCACCATGTTTGTTAAAATTGGGATCAACCAGGGTCCTGAAACTGTGAAAATTACTCTATTATCATAGGCCCTCGTTTCATTTAAAGTCAATTGTTACAATGTCTAGTACAAACTTCTTAAACTTGTTGAATAGAAAGAAACCTTTTATGTGATGTTTCAATAAATGGTGCTTTACATTTTGCACAAATATGAATATGGTTTTTAGGATTCCTGGCACCACAACTTTATTAACTAGGATTAGTAGTCACCTGTCTAAAGTTTCTAGCTGTGTTCCTCCAAAAATAAAAAGTGTTTTGAATGGAGCTAAATTAGATATCTATAATACATAAATGTATAAGCTGTTTCTTTTAAGTTATTCAACTTATAACCAAGACTGCTTATCATCGGGGCAACAGGCCTCCTGAGGTTATCTTCCAGTGTAAGGTGGAGGATATTATCTACGCGTCTGTGCCTACGTCTTATTACGGGAGTGACCACATTCTCCAGCCTCAAACACTCCGTCGTCTGTTTGTGCGACATCACTTCCTCACAGAAGGTGACCACCGCCGCCCACTATCCCTCTCTGCACACCATAGATTTCACAACAACAGGCAGCGAGAGATTCACTCCAATAGAGCATGCTGCTGAGCCCACCCCGGGCATGTTTCGAGCGCGTGCTGTGCGTGTTGGAGTATCAAGTGACTCCCGTCATTTGACAATGAGGATTGCCTGTGCTCACGCGTGCCACTGCCTGGTTTTGGTAATGGGGAAACTCCCCCCTCACCCGTGCCTCCTGTCATGCGACTTCGCAAGCACCTTCGCTTCCAACCTCCATGGTGTAGTGCAAGCCAAGACGCAAGCTACCTTATAGGAAGTAGCGTGATTGCCCCTAATGACTCTGACTGCTATGATCGGCTGTGCATGAGACATAATAGGAACTTGGATCGTGCGGTCTGATCAAGCGCCCATATTGGAGTTCTATATAGTTCCATGGAGTGGACCACTCCGGCGTAGAGGTTGGAGCAGCTAAAGCCAGGCCCATCAATATTTGGAATGAGTATGCTGACAGCCTGTTGTATGCATCCCAATAGAAACAGAGCCTATCCGCAATTCTTTGGCAGCCGGAAGCACCTTTCAGGTTCCGTGGAATCATGGAGCCTTGGATTTTTGCAATGGGACATCCAGTCCCAAATGGCAAATTAGTACTTCAATTTGAGCAATCGCTGGGGTTGCTAGGACTCGCGCCACCCTTTGGTTGCTGCCATGTGATGAGGGTATCATCAATGTAACAAGTTACATCTACACCCTGGAAATTGACACTACACAAAATCCCATCACACCCGATATTCCATAGGAGGGGGCAGGGCACTGACCCCTGTGGACCAAGGTATATGATATCCATTTAAAACTACATTTTAGTTAGCATTAAAACTTTACCAATTAGATTACAATGTAAATACTTACAGTAAATATAAGAAGTTCATAACACCCCAAAACCAACCAAAAAGGCTGAATGGATTGTGTTCAACAACAGTGCCATCTGAAATAAAGTTATAAAACAATAATATTAAATAGCTATTAAAAGTATACTATCAATACACAAATTATTATAGATTGTTAGTACAGTTTTTTAACCTATTAGTAAATCTCTACTTGTAGGGTGATAAATAAAACAACTAAACAAACTCCCAAACTCTAAATACAACTCCTGGATTCAAAGCTAGACACATTAAAAATTCAATATCCTATATTTGGCTTGCCGGAAATCTAGCCCATAATCTCAAATAGCTAAGCTAAAACATCCATTGTCGCAAGCGAGACTGTCAATTTGATAGACATTATTCACTCCTTCGTTGTATAACTTAAATTTAATTGCATCAAATATGACATTGTGAATGTGTTACAAATTTCTTCTCACAATTAAATAATAGCTTCATAAATAAACAAAGATAAAATAATTCAAGAAGCTTTATCGTAACATGATAACGCAATCATCCTGTTGTGAAACCTACACAACATAAGCTATTAAATATTACGTGGCCTTAAAATATAGAATAAAATATGATTATATTACATTACCTCCTTTTACATACACCATTCTGTATTAAAATATATATATACAGAATACACGCACGAAATTTACTTTACGGGTTATATAAAGTTTACTAATTACACTTTTATAAGACTCCTTTGAAATTTGTAGTTTAAAAAGAACGAGAAGGTTTTGACAAGTGACAACTAAACCAGTATATAAGGTATAGATAATACTTTTGAACTAAACAGTAATGCTGAGCGTTATTATATCATAGCACCTTACTGTTACATCTACTAAGAAAATAATTTAGTAGCGGCTACGTGTCTGTAGTGCAACGGGCTACAAGAGTAACCGCTGTGGCAAGGCAACATTGTAGTAGAACCCTTACGTACACAACGCGAGAACAATATTCCATTTATTTGCTGTAGTAGCGCTGTTCACGGTCTTGATTTCATAATTTATAAAAGTGAACTTTATGTTACAAAACATAAAGATTAATATTGTGTCATGTACAAATATTTATTTTTGTTAATGTTATGAATAAACCGTATGCCCATACAAATAGCTCTAAAAATTGAACATTAGATAGAATTACAAAAATTGTATGAATTTTAAAAACAGCCACCTGTAGACGTATATTCGAGTAAATGCTCAGTATTTGTAGTTTAAAAATGGAGCATACGACTTAAACAAATTCAACTGAGATTTGTGTACATTACACATTACAGAGAAGTTTTACCTGACAGATTAGTAGCCTTGTGTTTTATTAATTCATAGTTGTTGCAGTAAGTTTGAAGGATAATTTATTTCTCATATATCTCATCTTCTATAACAATTAATGTAAATTAACCTATTTATAAAATAAAAAGTTCTTTTTTATGTTCTCTTATTTTTCAATAAATAAAATGTTATATTTATAATTTTTTATTATGAAACATTATATTTACCACATATAGTAAATATGCTATTTATTTAAATTCCAATAACAGCTATTTTTTGTTTAAATGTCAATAATAGCTGACCCTGCAAACGTCTTTATGCAATATAATAACTAAAAAAAAAAAAACAAACAAAAAGTTTTGCCATTTGAGGTAAACCAACCTTAACATTTATTGGAATGAAAAATAGAGTTTGCACGATTCTCCACTCTAGCCGATATTCACGCTAAGATTCACGAAACTCGGTCAAGCCGATTTTATGTATTAAATATTTTATGTATTAAATATATAATACATAGTATATCTTGTAGATAACGAAACATGACGATGGCGTAAGACAATAGTGGCGCAAACATTTTAGTATTAGTCAACTGATGTAAGTTTTTGACAGTTTTTTCCGTGTGTAAATTAATCAATTTAAATGTATACTCATACATAAAAATGAGTTAATTATCTCTTCAAATACTTTAAAGATAAAAGTATAAAAAAATATGTAGATAAAAAATACAAAACAGCCATTTAGATTGTAAGGGCCGTAGTACGATTGTACTAGATCACAACGTCGCTGTCATTTGTAAAACAAAAGTTTCCGTAAGAGGGCATTAATTTACAAAAATTGTAAAAAAAAAATTTAACAACTAATTATATAGTATGTACTAAATACTACATCAGAAATTTTAATTTGTCTTTGTAAAAATTACGTGTTACTAATAACTAGTTTTCATAACGGCATTTTCGTTGTGACTAAAGTTATTTTACATTTTGCTGAAATTCTAAGTGTCCTTAAACTAAGGAAATGAAGACTGAGGGGAGAAGGGATCTACATTCTAAGCGAGCTATGGCGAATTGGCAATTATTATTTGTTACCTTAAACAATCGATACGTTCGATTGTTCCATTTATTTGATATTGGAATCATAAATACAAAATTCCATTGGTTATATTCGTTCAGCTCCAAATAGCATAATAAAATATGGATAAGAATTGTAATAAAAAAATAATAAATCTATAGTTTTCGCGATAGATACATTTACCACGGACATGTTTCCCGTTATTCCCATGGAATCGAAACTACAGTTTAGTTTACATATGTATACATCAATGACGACAAGGATGAGTTCGCATATTTAAATCACCTACCGTAACGTAGTTATAGTCAAGTAACTGTCGTAGTCAAATATGATGGTCAATGGAACTCCTCACGGCGCACAATAAGGGTGCGATTTGTGGCAAATAAATATTTTAACAAAATAAACCGCCTTTAAAACAAACTATTCCAAACAATATATGCTCTAAAAAATAAGAAATAATTGCGTATTTTTATTTGGAGGACTCCTAAGTAAAATGAAATGAAAAATATTGCACTTAAATTTCCCCGCGGTTTCACCCGCGCGAACTCGTGGCTCGTCGAGTCTACCAAGTCGGACTACAGATTTATTTTTGTTAACATAAAACTTTATTTCACTTAGTTTTTAATTACTTCCTTTTAGATTATTAGATACACACATACATTCATAATCTAATTAATATACAGATTTTACTTTACGACGAATATATATTTAACTAATACATTTTTAAATTCGTAACCTTATTTACGTAGACTGTCCGACATTTATCAAATTTAAAAATATTTTTATATGTGTTGAAAGAAAATTTAAAATCGATACAATTAATAGCTTGATTGTTAAGTTCTTAAAAATAAAAATAAAAATTTCAAAATGCGAAACTTTCTTCTCTGATATTAGAGAAGAGATTTGTTGTAATATTTTATTGTCTCAGGACTTTCCTATACACAACATTAGACACTGTGGAGTTTGAGACTCTTTAGATTGAGATTTTTGAATTTGTTATATCTTTTAAATGGAATCCGTTTAATATAGAAGTAGTAATAATATGGTTTAATTACAGTCGGTACTATTAAAATGCAAAAAAGTACTTATAAGTAATGCTACTGCATTACTACAGTAGTAGGACATATGGTATCGCGGATTATTTTGTAAATATTAATACGTTCTATAATACTGTATATAATTTTTTTGTTCTATCTTCAATAGTTTCCGCAGCGCACACGATAACTGATTTTTTGTTTCACATCTTGGGTTACGTTAATGATTATTTCTTAGAGATCCCTATTTTTTTTTAAACTAATATAAAGTAATAAAAGTGAAATATTTTTAAAAGCGGTCCAGTAGTTTTTGTGTGAAAATGTAACAGACATACATACACAAATGTTTACTCTTTATAATATTAGTATAGATAAATATAGTTACAATTATTAATATATTTGGAGTCGGTGTCTACATAAATAGGTATAGGTGTGAGTGGCGCGGGAGTTGCCAAGTAGACACACGGGACACATCGGTCTTTCTAACGCAGACTTCAAATATAATAATAATAGTAACTACATTATATCAGAGTGATAGTTTTAGAGATTTTTTAGTGCAATATTAGTTTTTTTTTTTTACTTTTTAGAGCATATTAATTTACTTGGAATAGTTTGCTTTTATGGCGGTTTTAGCCTCGATTTTGTATTGAACTTTCAAAATCAAAGAAACCTCATGAACCTCATGCTATGTTTATATATGTATATATAATTCTAGGATGCTTTGAAGTTTTAAGCGTCTAAGTCGTGTCAATTTTACCAAAAACAAGCTTGACCAAGTTTGCTAATAGAAAATATTTTTTTTATTAACGAAGCCTTAATTAATTATATTGCAATTAACAAATTTTTATTCCTGCCAACCCGCAGTGGAGAAGCGTGGAGAGTCTTTGTTCTAATAATATATGTAACATTATATAACAAAAATCAGCTGTCAAGACGACTTATGATGTACTCTGTAGTCTATTGTCAAAAATAAAAAAATTAGCTAATAATTTTATTAAATAAATTTATTAATATAATGTATCCACTTTTAAGCCATTATTAAATATTAACCTTATCACAGGAGTTGAAATATATGCTGTATAATTTAAAACCAAAATATAGTGATAAGTTTTGAAGAATAAATAAATACTATACAATTATTATGTCATTATCTGGTATTAAATTAGTTACATTTGATGTAACAAATACTTTGTTAAAGTTTCGTGCACCTCCTCATGATTATTATGCCCTTGTAGCACGTAGTTACGGCTTTCAAGGCACAGGGAATGACATAAAAAATCAACTGCTTTATAGTTATAAAAAACTAACAAAGTCATACCCAAATTTTGGAAAGGATAGTATATCCTGGCAAGAATGGTGGAGTAGAGTTGTTGGAATGACCTTTCAAGGAAACTTACCACATGACATAAAGGTCAATGAGCTTTCAAAACGGCTTATTGAAGACTACAAAACATGCACTTGTTGGGAAATAGCAGATGGATGTGTGGACTTAATAAAATTACTGAAAAGTTCTGGTATAGTAGTAGGGGTTATATCAAATTTTGACCCTCGCCTTCATGATATCCTTAGAAATCTTAGCATTTATGATTGTTTTAAATTTATCATAACTTCATATGAAGTTGGTGTTAGTAAACCAAATAAAAAAATCTTTGAATATGCACAAAATAAATATGGAAGTAACATACTACCTTCACATTGTCTTCACATTGGAGATGATATTGATAAAGATTTTCATGGAGCAAGAAATGCAGGATGGCATGCTTTATTGATCAACAATACATCAGACAAAATATCACAATCTTTACACACATATAGAACTCTTAAGCAGTTGCATAGAGCCATTGAAAGCAATGAATTATATCTACTATAAATGTGTATGATTAAATATAGAGTAGTTTAAAAAACTCATGAATTTGTTCTCATTTTGCCTTCCAGCACAATATGGTAAAAAATGGAGATGTCACAATTTGCTAAAATCCTATGTAAATAGTATAGTATAGTATACATGAAATACTTCTCTTTTTTTATTAGACTCAAATGCCATTATTTTAGAGACCTAATTTTAAATAAAAGAGGTTATGATTTTATAAAAGTGTGCCTCATCTTAATATGTGAAAATAAAATTTCTTCTGTTATTTAAATCTTAATTTCTAGGGTGAGCGCCTTAATATTTTATTCCACTGTTAGTGATTATCATAGTCAAAAGATAAACCTTCCCACTATGTTCAGATAACTAATTCTATAGGTGAAACACTGTCATAATAAAAATATCCTACTAATATAGCTATTGTGAATGATACTGCACTGATTTTGATGAAATTTCACTAACATACATACATATAAATGTATATATTTATATATATACCACCAAAATGCTTTATCTGACTGTTATATACCTATATATACTTTGCAAACATCTAACTGATGTGGGCTAATCGGATTGCAGTAGAATTCCAATATTATAAAGATAGATTTAGATCACTTAATTTATTTACTCATAAGATATACAAAATTATTCGAGATTTACTAGAAATTTGGCAAAGGTTTTCTTCGAATTCCGAAGGAATTGGTGATGTATACGTATAGGAAATAACTTCTATGCAGACAAAGTCGCTCGCACCAGCTAGTAAACTACGAATAATGTAAATGAATTGTTATGATTTTGTAATAATTGAAAATTACGTTGTTAATATACAAGAATAAAAAATAATAAGTTTTATAGTACAATTGTCAAGAGAATAATAATTGTGATCATAAGCATTTTAGGGAATTAATTGATGTTAACCATTTATTATATGAAATATGAATTCGTAACTTTAAAATCAAAGATTTAATAAATTGTTGAATAATATTACCAGTTAAAAAAAAGTGCGTGCCTTTTTAAAATATATTTAAAGGGCGTGTGAAATGTGAGTGACCGGGATCTAACCAGAGTATATAAAAAAGTTTTGTGTAACATGTATGATGGTTTAGTACATAGAAAGAGAAAGGTAGAAAACATGGAAGAGTTGATCTAAGGGGACTGTAGTAATAAGCGTAAATCGAATTGTTAAGTCTATATATAAAATAAAATGAAATTTTTAATCAAATTAAGACAGATGTAATTGAAAACCTATATGTCTTTATACACTGAGATCTTATTCACTCTATAATTATATTGACTCTGATAAACTCGATCAAACCACGTAGATTTAGTATAACGCATTTTTTATTCTATAAAAAGGTAAAGGTCATCAAGGCAGAAAAATAATCATAAATTTTCTTTTATGAATTAAAAATAATTAAGTTTGAGAGTTACAAGATTTGGAACATGGTACCCATTTTTATTCATTTAATATATATTCTTTCAGCGTTATACAACTAACTGTAGTCTAATATAACCGAAGTGAATATCTTATTCGCGTCGGCTATATTAGACTTGTCTTTTAAAATTTATTAAAGCGTATCTGTGTCTTATATATGTGTCTTATTCCCAAATCTAAGAAGCTGTTATGACATTCATTTCTTAGGTTCTTTGAAGTGAAAACTTCTTTCGGCACTTTATATTGTGGGTACTAATAAGTTTGAGTCAAAACGCTGGTTCTTGTAATGTCGCTGGTATATTTTAATTCATTATTTAGTACACCATTATCATTGTACATTATTATTGTAAATAATTTATATACAATTATTATGTAAATTTTGTATTGTAAAATAGAGATACTTAACATCTATATACATGTATATAGATATTCTTTTTTTGTCGCGTCTATGACCAGAGACAAAACTTTAGTAAATCATGTGTTATTGTTGGCAACATATGAAAGTGCTGCGCGTCCATGTCAAGTAAAGTAAGCGAGTTTGGTATTCGGTAATACAAGATCAATATAAATTAAAAATGTGGCTCATCAAACGATTTTAAGTTATCTTGTGCAGTTATTCGAATATTTTTAGTTTTAATTGGATTAGTAGTGTCTAAATAACATCCATCCATAATTAATCGCACGTTGAACACTTGAAGTACATTGCCATACAGAAATGACGGGACAATCCTTTATCGTGGACAAAGTGAAATGCTAGCCCTTAATAGCGAGTACTCGTTTTATGTCATTATGTAGTGAATACGTTGTGGTTTTATTACGTTTATTTTAATAAAGATTGTATTTACAAGTTTCGATTAGTTGTTGTTATGTCGCTGAGATGATGTGGATTTGCGCAGCGGTGGCGGCCGCCGTGATCGCCGCTCTCAGTGTACAAGGCGAGCAAGTAATGCTTTTCGACACCACGACTGAGTTGAACCTGGGATGGACACGTTATCCATATGGTCCACAAGCAAGTACTCCTGGTTGGCTTGAGGAATCTTACACTAATTTCGAGAAACACATAAATTGGCGATCATATGTAGTGTGTGATGTTGCTCATCATAATGTCAATAATTGGTTATGGACTCCATTCATAGAAAGAGGGAATGCAAACCGACTTTACATTGAAATTAAATTCACAATACGTGATTGTTCACTTTTTCCAGGAAATGCACTAAGTTGTAAAGAGACATTTAGTTTATTATATTATGAGTTTGATGTAGCTACTAGAGAAAAACCACACTGGGAGCCTGAAAGTTATAAATTAGTTGGTCGTATTGCTGCTGGTGAAGGGAGATTTAATACTAATTCAGAAGTAGATATAAATACAGAAGTTAAGAGCATTGCTGTAACAAAGCGTGGAGTGTATTTTGCTTTCAGAGATCAGGGTGCCTGTATTTCTATTTTGGCAGTTAAAATTTATTACATAACTTGTCCAGAGATTACTATGAACTTTGCCAAGTTTCCTGCCACTCCTACAGGTCGTGAGGTTACTGTCATTGAACAAGCTAATGGTACTTGTGTGGAGAATTCTGAAATTGCTCAAGGTGAGGCACCACCAGTTTACTTATGCAAAGGTGATGGAAAATGGACTCTGCCAAGTGGCTCATGTAAATGTCGTGCTGGATATGAACCTGATCATAATAATCAGGTTTGCAATGAATGCCCTCCTGGTAAATTTAAATCACACACTAGTGATGACCCATGTATTTCATGTCCGGATTATTCTGAATCAACAGCTTATGCAGCAGATGAGTGTAAATGTGTACCAGGGTTTTTTAGAGCAAAAAAAGACCAAAAGAATATCCCATGTACTCAACCACCCTCTGCACCAGATAATCTGACTGTTACTTTTGCTGACCAATTTTCTATTTCTCTTGCTTGGCAGTCACCCCATAAAACTGGAGGTAGAAGTGATGTGACATATAAAGTGCACTGTTCTAATTGTGGTCCTAATGTAGAGTACAGACCTGCTGCATCTGGATTAAATACAACTAGAGTAACTATAATGGGACTAGATCCTGTAACAGAATATAAGTTTCAAGTTTATGCTTTAAATGGTGTTACTGACTTAACAGGTGAACCTCCAAAGAGAGTAGAAATAACAGCTGTGACTGAAGCATCAGTAGTAAGTGTTATTACTAAACTAAGGATTGTTAGTGTTGAAAGCGATAAGTTATCTCTGGCTTGGAATCCACCAACAATTGATTTAACTGATCCGGATGATACTATAGAGAGCTATGAAATCAAATGTTTTCCAAAAGACAATTTAGAAAAAAGTGCTAATGCTAGTGTTCGTATAACCAAAGAGCCACATGTTATAATTACTGGTTTGAAAAGAGATACAGAATATGGCATTAGAGTAAGAGCTAAAATGAAAAGAGGTTGGGGTGAACTGAGTGGTATAGTATATGGGAGAACAGGATCAGTGCTTGAAACCTCATTTGTTGGTGAAGAAGAGGGTGCTCAAGTAAGATTAGTTGCAGGAGTTATGGTTGCAGTGGTTGTCCTTTCTGTTGTTGCTATCATTGCAACTGTACTTTTTTTGCGTTCTCGAGCAGATGATGAGTGTGATAAAAAGCAACCTAATGATTGCAATGCATTAAATTATCGCAATGGTGAAGTTTACACTGGTCCAGACAGACCAGCTAAAACAAGCAGCAATGCAACAACTCCCCTTTTTGCAGGAACTGGTTCTAGAACATATATAGATCCACATACATATGAAGATCCCAATCAAGCTGTCCGAGAATTTGCACGTGAAATAGATGCCTCTTGTATCACAATTGAAGCAATAATTGGTGGTGGTGAATTTGGAGATGTTTGTAGAGGAAAATTAAAATTACCTGCTAGTTGTGGTCAAGAAATTGATGTTGCTATTAAAACTCTTAAACCTGGATCTACAGAGAGAGCCAGGAGAGATTTTCTTGCTGAGGCTTCTATTATGGGCCAATTTGAACATCCAAATGTTATATTTTTACAAGGTGTTGTGACAAAATGTAATCCAATAATGATTATCACTGAATTCATGGAGAATGGGTCACTGGATACTTTTCTACGAGCAAATGATGGCAAATTTCGTGTATTGCAATTAGTGGGCATGTTAAGAGGAATTGCAACTGGTATGCAATATTTGTCTGAAATGAATTACATTCATCGTGATCTTGCTGCTCGTAATGTCCTTGTCAATTCCCAGCTTGTATGCAAAATTGCTGACTTCGGTTTATCTCGAGAAATAGAATCAGCTGCAGATGGAGCATATACTACACGTGGTGGGAAGATACCTGTGCGCTGGACCGCACCAGAAGCTATAGCTTTTAGAAAGTTTACATCAGCAAGTGATGTTTGGTCTATGGGTATTGTTTGTTGGGAGGTTATGAGTTTTGGTGAGCGTCCTTACTGGAACTGGAGCAACCAAGATGTAATAAAATCGATTGAGAAAGGTTATCGACTTCCAGCACCAATGGATTGTCCAGAAGCTGTTTATCAGCTTATGCTTGATTGTTGGCAAAAAGAACGAACTCATCGGCCAACTTTTGCAAGTATTGTCAAGACTCTGGATAAGCTGATACGTTGTCCTGACACTTTAAAGAAAATAGCGCAAAATCGATCTGCAGACCCACTAGCAGGTGATACACCTGATTTGATTCAATTTTCATCTGTTGAAGAGTGGTTGGAGTGTATTAAAATGTCACGTTATATTGAGAAATTTAGAGCTGCCGGTATTACTGATATGAATGCTGTTGTCGATCTCACTGTACACCAACTAGCTTCTTTAGGTGTTACTCTTGTGGGTCACCAAAAAAAGATTATGAACAGTGTGCAAAGTATGCGTGCTCAAATACGTGTTAGTGGCCCTTATGGTTTTCTTGTGTAGTGAAAGTGAGAGAGAGCTGTGTTAGCATATGTGAGAAAACCATTGCATATTGATCTCTCATAAAAGTGATTAGTATACAGTGATTTATAAAAAGAAATGATGCATTTTGTATATTTTTCTAAAAAGTAATGAAAGAACCTGTCATAAGATTAGACAAATTGGAAACAGATTCATCTGTTAATAGTTGTTAAGTAAAATTATCATCTTGATGTGCAGTCTATCTCTGTATTCAATTTATTTCCTTATACTTTACTTTAAGACCTATTTTATTTTATTGACAGCTATTATATAAAATGTATATTTAATTATAACAACATGACAGATGCCCTTGCTGTAAAATATTTTCTATTAAGTTGTAACTACTGTCTTACCTTAAACTCAATGCAACGAAACAAAAGCCATGATTTATTTTAATATTAAGGAAAATGTTTACTCTTTTTAGTCAATATTTTAAAATTAATTTATTTATGTTGAAGTTATTGCCATTAGAATTGCCTAAAACTAATTTAAAGGCCAATCCGTCTTTATCGCCATTGACATTTTGTATCCAATATGTCAATTTTATTTATATCTGGAAACTTGTATTCATTATTTGTGGATTTTCTTTTAAACAATCAAGTAACGAAACAATTTATAAGGGTAACAGATTTATGACGACATTCCGACTAATTATTATAGTTTTTTTAAGATTATATATATATTGTAGGTAGCTAAATTTGCTGTAATAATTTTGATATATTGTGTTTATTGGAGATTGAAATTTTAAATATTAAGATAATGTTTTAGTATAGAAATGTTTAAGAAATACTCAATTCTATGCCAGTCATAAAATTGTATTTATCCAAAATTAATTTTTATATTTATAATGACATTGTGATCAAATTGAAGTACTTAATTAATTTATTACCTTGCCACAATATTTTTGCATTTATGTTTATATTGCTTGTAAATAAGGCTGATTTTTCCACAAAATGTGGTCCATGTTATTTTAGAGTAAATCCTTGCTTTAATATTTTAGATATTCATCAAACTTTTATATTGTATTCTAGATTATTTTTTTTGTTAAATCAAGTGTTTCATTATGGCTGTGTAGTACTGATTACTTTCAGAAAATGAAATAGACATAGTACTATTTGTTCTTTTAAAATAATGGGGTTGATCTGATCTAGAAATATAAACGATTTGTTACTTCCAATAAGCAAACTTGCCAGAAAACTGTTTTATAACTGAATATTTTTTATTACCCCATTCAGTTATCGTAAAAGCGTAATCTAATACACTGAAAATATTGGTTTTATCTTTTTTTTTCTCCATGTTAAACAATTAAAGAATACTGATAATGATGACATTTGATAGTAAAAAAAATACAAGAGATATATTAAATTTAACGGACTTCTTTTTTCATACAGAAGTATTCTTCTTATTTAGATTAGTCTAAGGTAAATCAGTAATACTGCCAATATAGATGTAAGTGCTTTTTTTATTATCTCCAGCTTATAATTGGTCATGGGTGCGTTTGCTTAATTACGACATGTATTGCTATGCGATTTTAACGGAACTGTATTTATATACATAAATGCTATGCGACTCATGATGTCGATTGTTACGCTGATACTGCGAATTTAATGTGGTCACACGGGGTTCACCATCATTTTCTATACTACTTATAAACGTGCAACATTATTGTATCTTTTTTTCCTTCAATTTTATACGAATTTTTCTAAAGCTGATACAAAGTTTGCGTATATATTTTTAATGTTACGTTAATTCATTACATCGCATTTAACAATTGAATGATAAGCATTATCAAATGTAGCACTTTGTCATTTTTGTCTGTATCAGTATGCAATTATTTTTTTGCACAATTGAAGTGTTAATATCTGAAGATATCCCGAAAACGATATGGCTATTCAATAAAAAAAGATATATTTCTTTCAAATATGAAATCTGGTATACTAAATACTTACTAATTTATATACTAGTGTTTTGTTATACTTCAATTTGAAAACTTGTTTGCCGCCAGGTTATTTAAAACAAAAATGATAAGGTGTATTAATACCAGTCTTGAATAATTAGCTAGTCCAGTTTTTTTAAGCTTGTCCACTGGTTATAATGGCATAATTTTGTTCATCTAGCTCCTGTAAAATTTCATCATACGTTTAAGTTTTACTGTCGCGTTACTTTTTAAAGTTACTTATTAGTAACGATCGACATAGTAAGACTCATATTTTTTTCTCTTTTTCATTGTCATCATATGCATTAAATAGTTTCCTATTATTCAATTATTTGTAATATGTGTAATTACAGAAATATAGATTCTCAGTAGTTTTTACAATACAACAATGCATTTTATGTGTTATATAGTTTCAACATTGTTTTTTCTTCTTCAATGCCAATTGAAGTGTAATGTTGCAAAAAAAGTTTTGTATAGACACACAACACAAGTTCAAGGTATTAATTTTATTTTAAGGCTTAGTAGATACTCATGCATGTGGTTTGCAATTAATTCGTAACAACAATCAATGTACAACTTTTTCTGAAAGAAATAATTGGTTATAAAAATCACATTATTTTTTATAACCAATTATTTCAAATTTGACTGGTTTTGTCAATCCTCCAAAAAAATATTTTCTATTTTTATTGGAATAGATATCATTTAATCGGGTTCCTGTTGTATTTTAGATCCAAATAATATTTCTTAGAGTTGGAAGTTTACGAACTTTTCTTGCAAAGTACAGTCGTCATACTTTTCTTTCCCCCGCGGAATATGCAAGTTTTTCCTTTGACTACTTACCATTATTCTAATATCTCATGTTTATATTTTTATTGCTAAAAAGGAAAATAAGGATATTCAAACATTCTATTTGCAAACATTTGAGACAACTTATAATCTAGGACAGTATGATATTGCACTTGAACTTAAAATTTATTTTCGTCCTTTTTTTTCTTAGATAAAGAATGTTGACGCAAATTATCAATTACTACTTAAGAAGAGAGAATCTCAAAAGTAGATTTTTTTTGTGAAGTATTACCTACATTATACCTCGATTCGCGGTGGCTTAGTCTGATATTAATTGCACAACTGAGATTTCTTTCTGAGAAAATCGGTAGGAAGTAGTCTATGGTATTCTTTATAAAATCACCTATTTGTCACTAAAAGTCCGATGCAAAACATTCTAGATGTCTCAGAATATACATAAACGAACTAAATGTTTTAGTTCCCATGGGAATAACGAAATAAAATATAAGTAATTTATGTTATTCATTGTTAATAGAACTGTCAATTGGTGAAAGATTTTTTTAAAATCGGTTCAGTAGTTTGAGTTTAACCGCAACGAACAAACTATAATTTTTCTCTTTATACTAATATTAGTATATTATTATAATTGCAAAATTTACTGTGTTATTAACTAGTGTGTTTTTGTGTATGACTATTGCGTTTTCAATCCTGAAACAAAGGACTAATTTCGATTAGCGGTCATAAGTGTCGTGTTTTTTTAACAATCAACTTGTTAAACAATCGCGAAAAATTAAAAATGACTTTTAAAATCCTGTAACATCGCTGTATTTATTGGCGGGACAATCTAAATTAATTGATTAAAATATATAAAAAACAATCGGTAAAGTATTGTTAAATTTTTACTCTAAACAAACCTGGATTGTGCCGTACAGGCTCGTGATCCTTAATTGCTTTCAAAATATCCTTTAAAGCTAAAAATAATTAATTTGCAACGAAATCTAGTTTATATTCAAGTTCGCCTAGTCACAACATCTGCTTGAATTGTTATTGACAATCCACTGATGTAAAACTCGTACGATGTAGTTTTACTCAGTATAAAAAAAATATTTTTCTAAAATCATTAGTGAGTTTCATCTCTGTATAGTCAGATTTACGAACCGGTGGTAACATCGCTTCAACCGTCCGATACGACGATTCAAAGCATCTATTCAGAGTATTTCAATGATGATACGCATTACAAACATTTTTAGAGACGAAATATGAAGTATAGTATTTATAAATGTTGTTACAACCGATGTTTATTCACTGCTACTGTTATAGTATACGATCCTAACTAACTTTCACCTAATTTCAACTCTTAAAAGCCTACTCAAATTTATCTCGGTACGCTATAATCCAGCGAAGTCAAGCTTTTAGTAAATAACCTCTTGATAAAAGTGATGTTTACTTTCGTTTATTTATCTGTTGGTTTGCTACCACTGATATACTTTTGGAATAATAAGTACATATATTGTATATGTATCATCATTTCGTAATTCTTCCACCGTTTTAAAATTAGCCGCATGGCATACGTCATAAGGCTTAAAGCGCTTTCGCTGTAAATTAAAGTATTATGTGGTTCAATATATTAGTTTGTATTTATTATTTGAAATCGTTAATTATTTCTTATTAAAATCAGTTCGATCAGATTTATTTCAATTTTCAATGATTCTACTTCAGCTCTATCGGGAGTCTCTATGTGTAAATGTTTTATTTTTACGTTTGTGTGTGCAGTTTACTGCTTTCAAGGTTGATTTTCCTCTATTAAATATATTGAAAATTTTGGTTAAAATTGTTCTTGTTCGTCAAAACACACGATATTAAGGCTGATTACGCGCTTATAGAAAAGCGCTTCTTGACTCGTGTTTATATAAGATTTCATTGTGTACGTATAATAAAACCCTTTGCGTGTGCTTCAATGATTTAATTTGATAATTTTTTACCACAAATAATTTTAATACAAATTTTTCAATAAGCAATTGGAATATCGATAATAGCCATCTTAATAATAAAAGAAAAATTTACAAAGCTTTGAAATCAATCCGTCTTTAATTATACCAATACGTCTATGTATTCTGCTGTTTTTTTATTGGAGATTTTGTTTTTTAATATCTAAATTGTCTTCCATATGCATTTGGCGAATTTTAATAGAGATAAAGGGAAATGTTGGCATAGTATCTAGAGATTATCATATTATATATATATATATATATATATATATATATATATATATATATATAATTCTGTTGAGACATAATTAATATATTGTAATTTTAAATGGAAAGTACCAATATTCCCTTATTATATGTTTCTGCTTAAGTTAAATACTTGAAATAATATAATAAAAAGATTTATCTACCGGTAAAAGAAATATCTACCGATGCCTAATATGTTTCCCTTTTTCTACTTAATATGTTTTGAAAATGCAATATGAGCTTCAAAATATTTTATATATTCGTGTGCTGTTCATGAAGTAGTTTTTAAGTAACATCCGTATGATATTTATAATGCTTCTTCTAACATACGAAATCAATCATATAACACCAATTATCATATCCAATATTCAGAGTAGAAATATTTATATTAATAGTAAACGTTAATAGGTCGAAAATTTATTATTTATGACCTCGATAATAAAAAAATAAGGGAGATGATACGATTTTTGATACACTGGACATTAAAATTTAGGTATTTATTAAAATGACTTGTTCAGTATTGTGATTGGTTCTTAGAGTAGATATTCTTTTCAAAATATTACATTACGAGGAGTAGGATATCCGTTTTAAATTCAATACGTACGTAGTATTTCTTTTGCGTATAAAAGATCCTCAAGTTCGAACTGCATCCACTGCCTCAGTGGGCCCCACCGCAAAACAATAATAATATTTCTTTGCCTAAGCCGTATTTTTATGGAATTCTACAATACCGTTTTCATAATCAATGTTGCATAAATTATCTTTTGTTTTTTGTTTATATGTAATGTAGTTTAGGTATCGTTACAAATCAAGATGATTGTACACTGTGTCTCGGATAATAATCATTACGTCTAAAGCAATAAATTTGCCTCATTTTTAAAATTATAAGACACATTTGTACAAGAATAAATAGATGTTATAGTCTGTATATCTATAGCATCTTTCCTCATCGTTGTATTGTTACATTGGAATTTTTACAAATGAAAAATATTTATTTGTTTGTAGGTAAGATTAACGAGTATTAAATGCGATGTTTTATCGTATTGTACGTACTTTTACGATAATTTTGAGATATTGTGCAACGTCAAATGTCGTGTCTTTTAGGCCGATGAGGAAAGAGCATTTTTATATGTGATACTGTAAGAATTAAAGCCATACATATTCAGGACTAAATGAAAGTTTAGTGTGTAATATTTGCTTATGCGAGAATTGTGGTAGAGCTCATAATTATTGTCATTTATTAAATTGAATAGTTGAACAGTAGTAACACCAATCATAGCCTAATTACTTGTAATTCATAGTGATCTTAGTTTATTAATAATAATTATAAGATTTTTTATATATAGAGCTATTGCAGGGACAATTTGTGATGCCTTTTTATGAAAGCATTCTTTAAAAATATCTATATACAAAATTGCAATTTCAATTGTGATAGTTGAGTTGAATATGTTAAGAATGCTTTGACTCAGACTAAACGGCCATAACAACGTCCCTGCGTAGTTTACAGATGGTTAAAGTATTACTTAGGCAGTTTAAATTTTTAAATCGGATTAGATACAATCAATGAAAGTGTAAGCTTGGCTATAATTTATGTAATAAATATTGATACTTATTCCGAGTTTTTCATTACTTTTCAAACGATCTAGTTACCCAAAGTAGTTTTTCTATTTCTCAACTAAAGCATTTATGGACCCCTGTACAGCGATGAGTCTATTGCATTAATGCTAATAGGACTAGTCGTTGGCAACAAGACGCATATCTGACAATGTCATGATGTTTTAAATAATACACCTAAACCAATAATGCATTTATTAATTTAATTCTCTCATAATACAAACAAATAAAATTATTATTTGTTTGTATTATGAGGAACTTCTATTTGTCGAAGGATGCATAATTTAATACATCTTTTTGAAATTGTACGTGTTTGCTTTTTATCCATTACGTCTCTTAAGATGTCTGAGTTCTGCTTAAAAAGCAAACAGTACATTTCAAAGAAGCGTGCACCGAAGTGTAGCTTATTCCAAGCTAAAATATATGGATGGGAAAACTTATCCGTAGTATTCAAACCGCGTATTCCTCAGCTTTTCAAAGAACTCGTCTTTCATTAAAAGGAAGTCTACGACTACCTAGGTATGTCGTAGTGAAAGTGTTTTTAGGTTGAGCTCAATACTTTGTAAAGACTACGGCAAAGCCGCCATCTACACGAGAACTCGGGACTATATCAATTCCCAGTGAACATAACTAGATGTCACTATAGCGGAAGAAAATTATTAGAATTGTTACTGAACTTAATATGTTTAGAAAAACATAACGCTGTCCTCTGCTTTTAAAACCACTCATCCGTTTGTGTTTTTGCAGCATTTTCATGACTGTTTCTACAATATATAACGCAAACAATAACCTAAAATAGTTGTACGAATTATTCACATAATATACGAATCCAGCCGGCCATTACCTTGTATCTTATAAAGATACAATAGATAACAAGAGTCAATCTATTCAACTTTTCGCTAAAGTTCGCTAATTTTTAACGGACTTCAAAAAAAGGAGGAGGTTATCAATTCCTCTGTTTTTTTTTAATGTTTGTTACCTCATAACATTCGACTGGGTGAACCGATCTTTATGATTATTTTTTATATGAAAGGTGGTGATTGTCGTACGGTCTATTTACGGTCCAGTTCTGATGATGGCTTCCATGGGAAAACCGTATTTAAATTTGCATTAAGCAAGTGCTCGAGAGATGGGCGAACAACTCAAGATCAAGCCAACCGATTTCGATGATTTGTTTTTTACTGGAAAGGATATACTTCAAGGGTTGTTTGATGATAGTTTCGTTTGGTTTTGATCAGGGGATTCATGATAAAGTAACGGAACTCTTCAATTCTTAGGAGCAAATTTAACAATACTCGGCAGAATCTTTTATTGGTTATCCGGATATTCGAGTCACGCAACGTCGGGATGGTCAATTGAATGTCGTACTTAAATATGATGATCAACGGAACTCCTCAACGGCCTACAGTCCGGGTGCCATTTAAGGCAGAATGTCTACCTATCTGTAATTAAATGACAATGACCTCACGTTTGTTGCTGCATAACAATATGGATAGGATGTATTATATGTGAAGCGGTGGTAGCAGAATGTGGGGGGAGGGGGGTATAGAGAAAATTTTGCGTATTAGTGATGTGCTCGATTACCATATAAAAGACTGGTGATATGGGGATAGCTAAATACTGTAAAAACCGACTTGTACTGTATAAATATGCGGGTTAGATCCCGGGTGTGGCGGTAGCAATGTAAATCTCATTTTGTGAAGTTGTTTTATTTAAAAGGTAAATCTCATTTTGTGAAGTTGTTTTATTTCATATGAGCAACAGGTTTTTTAGGTGTACACATAATCAGACAAAAACTTTACTTCAGATTCACGAAAAATCATAAAATTAATTAAAATTTTAACAAAAAAAGAACCGCCTTCAATACAAACTGCTCCAAATATATGATCTAAAAAGTTAAAAATAATTGCGTATTCTTTTTTAGAGTTCTTCGTATTCCTATATTTGGAGTCGGTGTCGCCGGTGATCGCTTCCTGTTTTCATTCTGTTGATCAGAGACAGAGACATCGTTGAATATATTCTGCTTGGTTGACATGATGAAGTCAATCTTGTTTCTCGTGGAATCATCGGGACTTATCTTTGTCCATTTTCTGTGTGGCCGTTTCCTGGAAAAGGAATTCATCATGAAGAGGCCCTCGCTTTCCATGAAATCAGCCAATATCTGTCCCCTATGATTCCGTTGCCCATAGCCAAATTGCTCCATTTTCAATTCTGCACTGCTTCGTTCGCCCAGCTTCGCGTCAAAATCTGCAATCACAACAATGTAGTGTGTCGGCACTGGAAATATCTTCATACGTGACCTCTAGACCTCTACATCCTCATCGGATACCTTTTGATTATTCTGAGTATAAGGTACACTACCCTGCTGGACACACTCTTTATTTCGACAATGTTGTTGACGAGGGATTTATGGATGAGGAATTCGACACCACCTTGGGCTTGCTGTTCACCCTCCCGGTGGTAGAACAAGTTACCGGATTTGAGGATTACCGTGTCCTCCCCCTCTCTACGGACTTCAAATAATCCTATAATATTCCAGTGTAACTTGTTTACTGCCTCTTCTAGTTCGTAGATTTTTTCATCTGCCCTCAAAGTGCGTGTGTTATGTTTTGCCAGGTCAAGTCGCACTCCATACCCCGCTGTGATAACGCTGCTGCCAGTTATCGGTCGGTGATATTTAGGTCAGCAGTTAGGAATGGTTATACCGCCATTAGTTGGTCAGAGTTTCGTCAATAAAGGCAGGGTATACCACGTGCAGGTGAGGTTGACAGTAAGGAAGACAGACTGGGACATGCCTCCCTCTTAGACCCAAGTTTGTGTTTGCACCCCCTAAAATGAATATTTGTATTTTAAATTATGAGATAATAAAATAAATAAAAAATGAAGTTAAAAAATATATTTTTTTATATACAATAAGTAAATATAAATACGTCAATAATATGATGTTACAATGACTGGCATTTTGTTTAAGGTGAGTGCGTTCTGTTCACACTGATCCAAAAGGACGTTAGAAGTTTTTACTTGATCGATACTTTACTAAATGACAAATCTTTTCTATTAAATATTCACAACTTCTATATGTTATACCAACGATAATACCTTATGGTAAAAATAAATTGACTAACAAGGTAAGATGACGACTACATCATGGAGGAAATCAACGCAAAAACGTTAACAGCAGGTACAAGAATTATTTACTATTATACAGGTTAACTGTTTCTTAATTTATCCTGTTATTTTGTTTTTACAATGCCTACTATGCTCGGCTCTAGAAATACCGCGATTCATCAAATTTATATGTAAACTTAAAATGTTTCTACAACAAATAGGTTAAATATAATAATTCATTAAATAAAAAAATTATTATAGTATAGAATTTCTAAATGTCACTAAATATTTTGTAGCCTTAAATCGGTAAATAAAAGTTCACGGTTAAGTACGTTAAAATTTCCACTTTTTTGTATAAAATTTTGTTTCATTATAATTCTTTATAATTGTAAATAATATTTGAAATTTATACGCCCTCAGTTATACGGATTCGTGATTATCCGGACAACCAACTGTGACCAATTTCATTGAACCAATTATATATTAAATACCTGCAAGTCGAATGAGTGCAAACACAAATGAGTCCATACATCGTATATCTCCTATTAAACGTTGCTTTTTGTTGACATGTATTTGTTGTTTTTATTAATATTACGTACAATGAATTATGGAAATACCCGTTTTTCTTCAAGCATTGGCTTACTGTATTGTTAATAAATAATAATAATTTGTACGCTTTATGGTATAAAATTGCGGCACTTCCATTCAATAATACCTACCAACTGAACAGAAAAATTGTTTTTAGATCGTTTTAATGTTAAACATATCTACATACATACATAGATACATGAAAGCAATTTATCACTTACCAAAAGTATAGAAATGATGAATTTTATATTATTAAACTAGGAAATCGGTATTGATTCTTTGACACGCTTTCATGCCTTATTTCACCTCCATCATTTATAAAAAGTAAAGTAAGTAGCATCCCATTAACGTCCCACAGCTGGGCACAGGCCTCCTTACTTCGAGGAGCGAGGGTTTTTAGAGCATAGACCCACCACGCCACCACTGCGGATTGTTAGGCATAGTACACAAGTGCACTCTCTATTCCTTCACTCTCATAGTCCGATGTAACGGGAATTCAGACACGACCGGAGAGAGATCAGGCGCAGGACCGACGGCTTAACATGGTCTCCGAGGCACGGGGGTGGATCACACCGCCAACTTCCCAACTTCGGGCAAATATTGAGAAAATCTTAATAGAAAACTCAATATTGATTTTTGAATTGGCCCGACCCGGGACTCGAACCCAGGACCTCATGTCTGTAGTCGAACATGCTAACCACTAGACCAATGAGGCAGCCATCATTTATATTTTATGGATAAGCTATATATATTTCGTCTCACACGTTCCGTACCCAAAACTAATTAATCACATATTTTCGCATTTAAAATATGTTGTAGATAAGTTTAAACTAAACATTAAAACTAATAAAAGTCATTACGACATGTACGTATGTGATTAATTGCTTCCTATAGAAATCCGATCAAAACCATGTTACAAATATTTAAAATTAGGTAATTTCTTAAGTGCACGTATGTATGTAATAAACGGCAACCGATAAATATTGTACTGTGAATAATAAAATTGGTACTTAAGATAACAACAGCCGGTTTATTTTTAATTAAATAATCAGTGCTTTAATGGTCTGCTCAATAAATTCCATTTTATTCGATTCTAAAGTTATTCATCGAAACGATTTTACTTTTTCTATTTGGAACCACGAAACTGAAATATTTTTTTTTATGTTCATACATATCTTTATTGCATATTATTTAGAAACCCTTGAGACGTAAATTACCTTTATGAATCGTCAGATGGTGTCACAAAGGGCCAGACTGGCTTTGCACTAAGGAGTGTTGGTGCCAACACTTATGTATCGTAATGTAAGTTGGCTGTGGCAGAAGAAACATAAAAGTAAAATAAATGCGGTAGAGATGAGAGCGTTGAGAAGTATGAGTGAATTGAAACTGAGTGACAAAGTAAGAAATAATATGATAAGAGAACGTTGTGGTATAAAAGATGTAGTGAGTAAAATTGAGAAAGATATGCTTAGATGGTTTTTGCACGTAGACAGAATGAAGATGAGTCTGACAAAAACGATTTGTGAGTCAAGAGTGAATGGGAAAGTTGGAATGGGGAAGACCGGGATAGCGTGTTACCAGTTTAGACTGTACCACCATTATGGTGAGACTATATTCAAGCACGTACAAGTACGCAAGAAAAAAAATAACTTTTACTTTTTGAAAATAAACAAAGAATACCGATAATCTACAAGTTTACCTGACTTGTTTGTTTGGGTCGAATTTAGTAAGCGAAATGATCCCCTTCCCGTAGACGGATTGATCTGATACTCGGTACACTGTATCTTTATTCAAGTAGGCCTTTACAGCATTTTTGAATCGTCAAATATGTATTTTTCCCACACGCTAATTCTAATATATGACAGGTGGTGGTTTCAACGAACGACTTAAAATCTAAAGTTAAGATTCGCGCCCTGTCCTGAAAAGAGCCCACAAAAAAACTCAGTCGGGTATTATGTTTTTTTTTTCCATTATTATTATATTTAAATTAGAACAATTCGTTGACTCCCACGCGTTTCACTCGAATAAGTAATCTAAATTTAAGTAATTTAGGACTTGTCACTGTAAATCAAGGATGGTGGTCGCTACAAAATGGTGGACTACATATTTTTTTACAGCGACCTCAATACGGGTATCAAACGTAAAAACTTGACTAGTAGACATATTTTACGGAAAAAATATGATGATGCAATATAGCCGCCAATAAAATAGAAGGTTACATAGTAATTCACAATATCTTCAATTTGAGTATCAAATGAAAGGGCATGATTACTGTAATAATAGAACACAGTGCAAAAATACAATTCCAATATGGCCGCCAACAAAATGGCAGATTCAGGGCATATTTTTCACAATCCATTCTAGCTTGGTATCAAATAAAAGAGTTTTGATATGTTTTTAGTGTTTTATTTTGTAAGAGCTTTATAAATTTGAAACTAAATTAAATAAAGTGACTTTTTATGCGTTGATTTATTTTTATTATCTAGATCAGTATTTTTACATTCGATAAAACCTTTACACATAAAAAAAGACTTTACTTAATTCATATGAATAATAATACAAAATTCATATATATGTACTAGAAAGAAAACTTCGATTATCATTTTATGTATTTGCTTTATTACAGATAACTTACAAGATAATATGGCTTACAAAAATTTCATATAGATTTCAAATATTCTTCATACCTAAAAATACTATCTTGAAACAATGAAAAGCTATAAATGTTTTTAAATGTAACACACTCTTAAATCTATTTATTCAAATCCTCATATTTATATTATTTTATTCGCTTCCTCATTAGTATTAGTTTTTTTTTAATTAGTATTATGTCAGTGAATGTTTGACTCAAGCGATGAAAAGATGACTAATAAGTCTAAAACTAAGATGCGTTGCTTTTGGAGATTTTACGTATGGATAAAACTGTCTTCACATTATGCCGTAAGTGGAAGTTTATTTAATATGGTTCGCGAAAAGATGTGACACTAACTCTAACACAGTTAAAAATAATAGCAACAGGAATCACAGAGCACACCCTGTTACTGGCATGCATTATAAATATATAAATTTGAATTATAAAAAAAAATATATTCAAGTGTTATCGAAGTAGTCTCTTTCAAATATTTTAAGAATGCATATACTCCTGTTAAGTTAAAAATAAACATAGAATTAAAGGGGAAATTATATTGAAAGGCGGATAACTATTGCTAAGTCAATTTACCTAATTGACCTTATAATATAACATGTTACTGTTATCTGTACATATTAAAAGAAATACGAATTACAACATTTCTTAAATTTCGTTTGATATATTATATTACCTCTCTCTTTGACAATAGGATTAATGCCGACAATGGTAATAGTAAATATTATCATACATTTATAATAAGTCAAATAAGCTTATACTATATAGGTTTGGGCTTTGGAAAGAATATAATTGCTTCACCTTTTTCGTAGTTAAATACCATCTCCGCCATAAAAAAACTGTAAGCAGCTAAAAAGTCGGGTACTTCAATATGTCACGTATACTTCATAAACCTATTCGTGTGTGAAGAACGTGTGCCAGCCAAAAAAAGACAAGAAATGAGTTGAAGTCGTGTTGAAGGGGAAAATGTACATGCATATTAAAGGCATCAGACACTGTTCATATGTATGCACATGACGACGCATGCGTAATCTAGCAAACTTGAAATTGCTAGTGCCTACAGAATAAAAAAGGCTAGTGTCCTCTCTGAGCTTAAAAGGGAACAAACTCCTTCGCAATCAATCGTAACTACGACATTAACAGACTTTTTAAATTAAAACTTTACATAATTCCTACTATTACACACTTTCCTGATATTTGAAATTGTTAAATTCACCTAAGTATATATATATATATATATATATATATATATATATATATATATATTTATATATATCTTGTTCATATTACCTTAGTAAAATATAATTTTATTCGTGCACTAAATTATAATACACTTACAAACACAATAACACACTTTTTTACATTTTACTATAGTAAATAAAGCATTTACGTAATATATAGTTATATTATATGATCGTATAAAACTGTACTGCGTTATGTATTGAAAGGTCGTGTAAAATGACTTAAAGGTGACACCGCGGGGAGCCGTTAATTTTAGTATATATAAATAAAAATATGCAAGTATTATATAAAGCAGCCCCCATTTATTAAAAAAAATTCGTTAGCCTAGAATATTAAACTTACAAAAGTGTTAAGAAAAACATAACACTCAGTTAAATCAACAATTGTAGTAGTATTTTAAATTTTGTAAGGTCATGTTTAAGTGGTGTTGTAAATGATGTTATTAAAAAGTGGATAGATGTTAAACGAACACTTTGCTAATCAGTCTATAACACTAAACGTAGTGAAATAATGTACTGATAGATTGACTTTAGTAATATGTTTTTTTCCTAGTTCGAGAATCTAAATCTTGCCAAAAAATGTACCTAGATTGACAATAAAATTCTGTTTGTCATAGTAAAAGTAATTTATGCTTTGTGAAGAATAATATCGTAATTCAAAATGTACACTTAATGTAAATACCAATTATTAGTTTACACTCCCTATGTATATCTTGTTCAAGTTTTCCATCGTTGATAAAATACTTTTTTATCCATCGACAACAATCACAAATAAATTATTTAAACTTGTAGTGACATTTAATGATAATATAGTTTTAAAAAGAATTGACTTTAACTTATTTAATAAATTTTTACACTGCACAGCAACGTTCAAGAGTCTACAGTAAAAAAAATATTATTTATACGAGGGTTTTCATTAAATTCATTCGAGTATATAAAAGTTATCATTCTAATAGTTGGATTTTTCATTGAAATTAAAGACCGTACAAATAAAGATGATTGGAAGTCAATGGCGTCACTTTTATTTACTCAAAAGATAATTGTCTAATGACGTAATCTAGACATCATAGAAAAACATCGTTTGTTTGTAACTTTGTGATTCGTATTTATAGGTAAATTGAATAATATAAAAGAATATATAAATAGAATATTCTTAGTATTAAGTTAAATATTTTAGATCATATTTACTTTATAATATAGAGATACTGTAGATGTCGTAAATCGCGTAGACGTGTCTGTAGGATTTTATGTTTTTCTCCCTTTCAACTAAAGCTATTAAGAAGTACTACAAGCTGTATTCCGTAGATTCTTTAATTAGCGTCAATAATTTGCGAGAAATGCTGGTCCTAAAAATTCCACGAATTAGTAAGCTTAGAAACAAGGGACCAAAGGTGGCGTATAATTATTCATGGAACTCTTAAATTATAAGGAAAGAAACCCACCCTAAGCAAGTACAAACGACGGCTATTACATATCACAAATCAAGAATATTAGTCACTATCCAATACCTATGATAAATTTAACAAGTTAGGGATTCTAAAAATTGGGCTAAATCATTTATACCAAAGACAATGCTCCAATTCTATACAGTAATAGTAAAATTTGCTATATTGTGCGTATACTGTAACATGTTAATTATTATTTTTTCAATAACATTGATAGTAAATGTTTATTCGCATTTATAAAAACATATAATTTGAGTTTTACTGTTATATAAGTTAAATTTATTTACGAATACCCAAATAAAACATATATATTTTTGTACTATGATAGCACTTTTAGTGTAAATTTAAAAGCATAGAAAAATTCATAACATAAATCTGTAACTTCAGTATAATATCCATACAAAATTTTAAAAACTAATTACACTTCCAAAATAGAATAAAGTTACCGGCTTTTAAAGAAATTTAGGTAAGACAATATATTGCGAAATAAAAATAAACATGGTTGAATGAAAAATATGAAAACATGCTATATTGATATGTTATATGATTATTTATAGTATATTATAGTTAAGGCCTACGTTAAACACGATTCAACCCAGAGATTTTCTTGTCCGCAATCTCGACACAAGATAAGCTGTGAGGAAGAATATACTTCGATCAACACGATAGTATTGTTTAAATGAATGTTTTAGACCTAAAACACTTATTTAATCAATATTCCTTTTTTGATCTGAAGGCATGTATGTGTTCAAGAATTTATAAGGAACTTATTCACTCATGATATCTTAACCATGTTTTAGATCTATAATTAATAACTTATTCTTACAATAATATAGCGGACTTTTGCTTGAATACCATTTCATTCAACACGCCGCTCAAGTAATATCACTTCAATATGTTCACCAAAAGACATTGAAGGAATATTACTGATAAAATACAGAGGGTAGATACAACTATTAAGAATAGTAGTATCATTTAAAAATATATTCTTAGCGATCTATACAATATGTATATTTTTTTATAATTAAAACGGTACTGGTTAAATGCAAAGATTTTGCAGGATATTAATGAGTGAGTCATATCTTTTTGAAATTGTTTTACAGCAGGTAATTACAGTTGACATAAAATTGGGTTTTTAAACAACGTAATTGTTGTTCAACACAATCTCTCACTCACTTCAACCGATGGACGTCCACTGCTGGACTGAAGTCTCGCCTAATGATGCTCACTGTGTCTGATTTTGTGCAGCCTGGCTCCAGCGGCTATCGGCGACCCTCCTTAAGGCGTCGGTCCACCTTATGGGGGGTCTGCCTACACTACATGCACACAATATAAACAAAAATGAGTACGTTTAGTATTTTTGTGTTATTATGAACTAAGCATTCGAATTTAATAAAATGTTCATTTTAGAATTAAAGTGACACTAACTTTGTTTGTAGTACACTATAATATAGATAGATACTAAAAAGTATGTTGTACAAATTCAATTACAAAGTCTTAAAGCACTGAGAACCCATATGAGAATTTTTAATAATTTTCCAATTTTGTTTCCAAATTAGCTTCACTAAGCTAATAAAGCTATCGAAATTAATCAGATAAACTTAAAAAGAAATTTTTCTCAAGGTCGAAAGCCAATTAGGAGAGAATTGGGTAATCGGGGTCAGTGGGCAATGGGAGTCACCCTCATATCCACGAAACAGCACTAGCGAGAGATGCGTAAATGACAGCCCCATCACCACGCTGGTCTCCCAGCACCGCCTGGAACAGCCAGTGTCCGCGTCACTAAGTTAGTGATTACTGATTACCCCCTTTGCTCATATGCCTAGACCCAAGATCCAAATATCAATAGAGCAAACCACCAATTGAAAATTTTATATCATATTTGTGGCATCTTAAGAAAATGTATATATTCCTAGCATACAAGTATATTTAATTCACTAACCCGAAATAGGGCTGCACTGTAGTTTAAATTCTAATACTAATATTATAAATGATCTAGAAAGTAGAAGGCAAGTGGTTAGCAATGAGAAGGCTGTAGGGTTTATATTAGTTACCTGTATGAAGTCTGTTCTACCATTCACATTAAAAAAATATACAGCCATATGGTCTTTAAAAATTAATTTAATTGTATAAAATTAGAGATTTCTGAATAGTTTCCCTAAGCGTAAACATCATAAATTTTAGTTTAGAAAGGCTTCATCAGAATTGACAGCAGTGATGAAAAATAAAATTATACATATACAAATGAAAGCTTTGGAAAAATAGCAGCACAATTCAAAACAATTTTTCAGGGGAGCTGTATGAAAATTAAACAAAACAACGGATGACAATAATAACATTTTTTATCGCCACAGTCATTTTTGCCGATTTGACATAAGAAAATAAAGACGATTATGGATTCTAATGTATGTTTAAAGAGATTTTTTTAATTTTTGCATTACTTGATTAATCATACAAAAGATGACATTTTAAAAATAATTACAAGTTATTTTTAATTTGGTTGATAATTCTCTCAAGATTTCCATTGTTTAACTACGAAGTTTAACTAAGGTATTATAAAAGAATAAGATTTTCACTGGAATGGTACAATAACAAACTTTATCTTCTATGTGACTATCGCAATAGTTTATTAAACATAAAATACATTAACATTTTTTGCTTACAGATAACTAATCATATTTTAAAACTGTGTGTTGTAATAAAATCTTATTTGGGTTTATTGTTTTATTTGTAACAAAATTTACTTTCGAAAAATATAGAAACTCAGGAAAGCCTTTGAAATGCCAATATAATACTTGGACGGTTGGAATTTTTTTTTATGAAATTTTTGTTTTAGGGTAAAAAGGCACAGTTTTTCTATTACACTTCAAGATATATACTTATATCTAATGATTGTTGAAAAAATTTTATTTTTATCAAAAAAGAAGGGTAGAATTAAAAAAAAATCATATCATAATCTAGCTATATAATGATAAACCATATTTATGTTAAACAAAAAATTAATATGTGATTGTGTACTTATATTTTATCTGTTTAAAGAATGTTTGAATCATAAAATTACATTACCTTTTTTATCAGTGAAATACTTGTAGACATATGAAATACAATTGATGGTACATGATTACAGTTATTTAGCAAGGTGTTGATGTTTATATGATTAAAATGAGGTTTGTGGTGAGTTTACAAGGTAAAGAGTTTGAATACTTAATATGAAGTAGAATGTTTCCTATATGAACAAAACTTTGAATGAAATACTATGTGCAGATGCAGCACACAAAAATACAATCCAGATGTTTTATGGCTCTGTAATATAATTAAATAATTGCAATATAAGCTTATGTATTATTTAAAATCATTACAAATCATCACATTATACATTAATATATTTAAATTATACATTTAAATTACCACTTACGAATTTTGTATGAATATATATTATGCATTTTCAGTTTGTTATATCCAAATAACAATCTTGTTCAAATAAATTCTAAAATGCAAAGATATGGTATAAATACTCTAGAAAATCTTTTTGAGCTATCACATTACTTACAAAAGACATGGTTATACCAGGCAATATAAATCATATTATCTTTGGCAACAACCACTTATACTATACAATAAACGTAGAGCACTGGGTTGAAAATCTCTTTGAAAATACTAAACAGTATCAACTTTACTGTTTGCCTCATTCAGCAGCATATATGAAGCTGGCTTGCGTTTAAATGTCACATAAGTATAACCCAAGCTAGCTAATACACTGATATTTAATCCAACAAAATTGAGCCAAGAGTACACATAATCTCCACCAATAATCATTCCCAGATAGGTCACAAATATATTTTTAAGGCATCCTATAATTGTAGTTGTTAAAGCACTATTATATTGAGTACATAACATAACACTGTAGGATAATACAAAACCCATTACACATGACATTAAAAACTGTGTAAAAAATAGCATATCAGACCATTGTGAATAGTGTGCTGAACGCTCCAAGTCCCCAGTACACCAAGCCACTATACTAGCTGGAATGATCATAAACAGTGCATTATAATACATTAACCCATACTTGCCAAGCTCCTTAGAATCTAATTTCTTTTTCATATAAACTCCATTAGCAGCAGTAAATCCATCATTCAACAATACCAAAGTATATCCTGACCATGAGAATGTGACATCATCAGCAGCTGCAAGGAGTGCACCACCAACCATTGCCAACACACTCACTTGTACAGGCCATGAAGCTTTGATTCCAAGTACAAATCTTTCACCAATCATAGTCATAAGTATGCTAAAGCGTCTGAGGGCAGTAAACATAGGAAGGCTTAGTTCTTTTGTGCCCCCAAGGCCGGTAGCCATGTTTCCCATGTAAATTAATGGTAAAGGCCAAATGCGGCGGGCGACACCACGGTCTAAAGGCGGGAACTTAACAACATTGAAAGATCGACCCACCCATAGCACTAAAATAGTAGCTATCATTTGTCCCAAGCCTAAAACTTGATAGGAAGGGAAGGCATATGATGTTAACACAGTTTTATTCACCACAGTTATCATAAAAGACGCTAATGCGTAAAATGCAGCACTAAGAATCTTCTTCACCATCAGCACTCTATCAGCTTCAGCTTCCTCTAGCAGACTATGTCCCGACATTATGATTTTGTAAAAAATAATATAGCGGCTTTTTTATTAGTTTATTAACTCACATGATCTATTTCGTCAACAAACTACGCTTAAAACGATTTTCCCTGGCACTTATAGTTTGATTGCATTCGTTTTAATCACGATTGATGTGTTTTCATGGTCAGTGGATGGTCTATTCTTTAATAATAAATAAAAGCAAAAAGGAGCCTTGAATAATCACTATACACGATGGCATATCTCACTGGCATTTAATGACAGCTGTCAGAACTCAAACTTGCTCTATGTGAAATTTTGTTAAATGGCAATCAGACCAATTGGAAGGTGTTGCTATTATAAAAACTGTTGGTAATGACATTGTCTATGATACTAGCAATAAAAGAATAATTAATAATGTTAAACTGAGATAAAAAAATATTTTATGAAATAAACGAATTTTAATGAT
Organism: Elymnias hypermnestra; assembly: GCA_015832385.1. NCBI lineage: Eukaryota > Metazoa > Arthropoda > Insecta > Lepidoptera > Nymphalidae > Elymnias > Elymnias hypermnestra. The sequence continues at coordinate 822,833 of JACTOM010000048.1, read as the reverse complement.
CCTGAAATTACATAGACATCAATTTCTGAAAAATATTTTGATTTGGATTTAATATTACAAATTAAATAATTGGAGACATTCCATTGTCGTGAAACAACCGTGTAGCGCATGCGAGACGCGACATTTTGATACGGAACTTTTCCGTGTATTGATTGCCATGCCAGTCAGGAGTGTCTATTTATTTTATACCCTAATTATTTAACATTTGAATTATTTTCGATAACATGTTTTTTTGCCAGGCAGATTGTGTTTAGTGTAGATAGATGCATACGTAGGCAGTTATATATTTTGTGATTGATTTTCAGTAAGTGGCTCTTTCATTGTGTAGACGCGTAGTGGGACTGAAAGTTGAGTGTACAGTTAGACGCAGATTACGGGCGTCGTCAGGCCTGATTTACGGGTGGCGTGTTTCAGGCGGCGATGGCAATGCCTGAACAGTTTTCATTGCGTTGGAATGATTTCCACGCTAATTTATCCCAGTCTTTCCAAGCTTTATTGGAGGGCGAAGACTTGGTAGATGTGACGCTGGCGGCTGGTGGCCAGTATGTACATGCACACAAACTTATACTATCGGTTTGCAGTCCTTACTTTAAGGAGCTATTCAAGGTATGACTCATTTTAAATGCCTTTGTTAGTTTAAATATTTTCCTCAATCCTTACATATATATGCATATAGATATGTTTTACTAAAAGCAGACATATACCATATAAAACAATACTTGTTGTGATGTTCTATGTGTGCATATCAGTTTGGATTTGTTTGAGTACCCTGTCTTGCTTTCTTTGCAAACAACAATAGTAAATAATTAGTGTTAAATGAATGTTAATAATAACCTATTTACTATTTGGTAAATATTTTACTAACTGTATCACAATTCACTTTAAACAATGCTAAATAAATATTACAATTTGATCTTGTTTGTTTGAATTAGATCTTTGGTTACATTAAAATAAATATGTAATATAATCCATTTACACTGATTTCCTTAACTATATTTTCCATTTTCATATTCTAATTAACTTAAAGTTTAGTGTAGTTATTTATTCATGATTGTTTTTACTTATATAAATTAACATATTTAGTAACTTGTTTTCCAATTTCTAGTGAAAAATAAACATTTGGTTGCAAAATTTAGACTATGGAAAGTACTGTTCAAGCTTAATAACTAGTATAATAGTTATTTATTATTAACAATTTATTCTTGATACCTTTCTAGTTTTAGTTCACTAAACACAATTTTCTAAAAGTCTATTTTATGTACAATACCTTTCTTATACATTTGTTACTTTATTAACAATTTTTTTCTTAGTTTCATAATAATAATAATGTTTTTCTAGTATTCCTATATTTCTTCTGTTTTCTACTATCAGCACATATTTCTATTCCCAATACAATATATAGGATACAGCCAGCTTAAGTACATTAAACTTATTGCTTATATAATTCCACAAAACACAAGATTTTTTTAATCATACATTTTGTTCAAATTTGTATATTAGATATATTTATATTACTAGATATATAAATTATATATATTAGAAATAACATTTATTTAAAACTAGTTGATACCTAGCAGATATTAAAATGCTCTAAAAGGAAATGAATTGTTGGGAAAAAGGGAATCTTTTTATTTATTAACATCATCCTTTGAAGTGGCTGTGTGTGTTATATTTTTAACGAAACTTGTTTGGGGCATATCAGTTGGGTGATATCAAAGTGTAAAAGTGTATAAGGGACATTGTGACAAGATTGTTGTGTGTCCTAAGAATTATTTTATGATTTCCTAGTTAAATGTGCACAATATCGTGAAGAAAATAAAAGTTTGCTGTTGGAATATATCAGATAGTCTGAAGTAATTTATAAACAATAGCAATATAATGATAGCAGATCAAATGTTTTTCTAGGTACAAAAGCAAACTTTTTCTGCTGCATATATCTTTATATTATCTAGTATTACCTAATTTATCTAAACTACTTTATATTATCTAGTATTACCTAATTTATCTAAACTATGCATTGAAGTTAAAATCAATTTTTGTGTTGACTGATGGTATTTGTGCACATGGATTGTAAGGTTTATTTTAAATTCTGCTACATTACCTTAATAGTTTTATATAATATGTATTTATAATGTCCTTTGTTTTTTTCTCGTTAGATGAATCCATGTGAACATCCAATAGTAATTCTAAAGGATGTGGCACACCATGAGTTGCGACAGCTGTTACAATTTATGTACCGTGGAGAGGTTCATGTTAGACAGCAAGAGTTGTCTGCTTTTCTACACACTGCTGAATTGCTGCAGGTCAAAGGCCTGACTGGTGGTAGAGAGGTTAGTTGTAGCTTTTGTCTGTAGGTGCTGCTTAAGAATTTTACATTTTTTTTGACCAATATAGAACTATGTGATAATGATGTGCACCAAAGTAAACCTGATTATAAGAGTGAAGGTATAGGTTAATACACAGAATTATTTTTCACTTTAAAAAAATATTTCTGCTGTATCAAAATTAAGAAAAATAATTGTTTCTTGAAATATTTTAAAATATTTTCAGGAAAATAGTAAAAACAAAAAAAACAGCAATAAACTATCATTAAGTGTTTGAGGCTATGTAGGGGAAGCTAGGATTGCAGTGCATTCGCAGCCTAAGTGGGCCCCACTGCCAGATAGATAAATAGATGAGTTCAAATTACAATAAAACATCAATCTTACAATACAATTTAAAGAGTCTCGTTGATCATGAAGCTGCATCAAATTATAGAAATTTTATCACAAGACATTTAATATGGTAAAATATTTGATGGTACATAAAGCATACCAGTACTCTTGAAAAGGTTAACCACATCAAATAACAAAATAAAAACTATGTTGACATTTGATTCATACTATGGATAAAATTCAATGGCCTACACGTAAAGAAGCAATTTTTATTTACAACATCTTGATATTTTTGTAGTTTTGTTGAGTATAATACCCCATTTATCAACTGAGGAAACTTTTTTTTTTTAAATCATAATTCATTAAAACAGGATGTTTAAAAAACAACATGTTGTACTAAATATATGTTTTATATGTATAATAAATATTTATCTTAGAAATTCTGTCATAACAAATTCGGATTCCATACCTGACTCTGTATATAGGGCCTTTGAAATGTTTGAGATAAGTTTGTCAATAAAAATACAAGGCTTGTAGGGGTTAAACGTGCAACATAAAACTGCTTATAAGTTTGGTAAAGCGAGCTTCACATAGCAGACTCCCCAAGGCACACTTGATGCAGTTGTGCACTGTAATGTGTAATATATGAACAAACAGTTCTATCAGTGTCTCATTCTTTTAATTAGCAACATATACCCCTTAGAAATTACTCCAATTTCTATGTGGTGTAGGTTGGTAAAATGGTGCACCCAACATGATAAAGACTTATATAATACTAAGTAATTACAAAAACTATTTAGCCTTATTATGATAATATAGTCCAAAAATATTGTATCTACACAAGCATATAAGCAATCTGTCAATCCCTTTCAATTTTCAATTTCTACCATTAGTTCTTATTCTGCCCATATAGATCTTTTTCAAGTTTCCAATTGTTGATAAAAGACAATTTTTTTCATCCACTCTAGTTGAAATACATTCTTAAAACTTGCAGCTGATGATACTTGGTCTTAATACAGTTTTTTGAAATACTAATTAATTTTATGCAAAATAAAATTAAAAAATTTTACTGCTTTCTATAGAAAGAAGTTATGACTTTAAGAAGTGGTAGATAGAGTAGGCTTTGATCTAACTTTCTTTATTTAAAACTTATTATGTAGATGTGAACTGTGTGTCTGCATGTCAGCAGATACCAGGCACACTTCTTCTCATGTTTAATCATGAGGTAGTACCATTATAAAACTACTTATTACAAAGTATTTTCTTGTTACTTTCATATTAATAATTGAAGTGAGCTTTTACAACCTATATGTCACCAAAGGAAATAAATGTTTGTGCTTGTTAAATCTTAACCATTATTTGCTGGTATGCACCTATATATCAACCAATAAGCTTATCATGATTTCCTTCTGCTGGTTGACATTGAAGAGTAACACTGGTTTATCTTTGGTATGAGTTTGTATCTGTTTTAATTTATACTATAAGTCACTTTAAAATAGAGAAGTGAGTCACCACCTGCACCATCCGAAGATGATACAGCAATTACTAGGCCGATGCCCCCAGAACCCATGAACGACAGTTTACCTGAATGGGTACCATCTGGTGAAGAATCCGTCACTTCTGATGTCCCACAAGAATCTGCCAGCTTTCTAGTCCCCAAAGAAGAAGGTGTTCGGAGCCCTTTGAAACGGTAACCTTTATTTTATAGTGTGCCTCACACATTAACCTAGACTATATTTAATGACAAGCAAAGCATTTTGAAGTGAAACTTCTTTGGGCGCGTGAGGGTAAAATTTTTACGCATGAAACGCCTGATTAGCGTCACGAAGATGTGAAGCGTTTTTATGCTAATTTGCTTGAAGTTTAGGTAGTTTTAACCTTTACAAATGTTGCGTTTTAATTTTCCACTCGTCATTTAATATACTATTTTTCAAAAAATATAAAATAAAAAATTCTCTTTTTTACATTTTAAATTCAAAAACAAAATTTAATGATATAATTTTTAATATTTTAATTCACATAAAATAACGTGGCATTTTTATTTACAATTCTTCATTTGAAATTTCAATAAATAATTTTTATGAATATTCGATACTTTTAATATTTTAATGACAATTAATTTCCTAACATATCTTCCTTTTTCCCTCCCTCTAAGTCTTGGAAATCTAAAGTTTTTGATTTGTATACACATAAATAAGACTTAAAAATTAGTTTACCAAAGAAGTTTCACTTGTCTCTAATCTTACTGGTTTCTACACAGCATCGTACCGAAACGGAAATTGTTTGTTTTGCCTTTGCTGGTAGGGTAGTAGTAAATTAATTACGTAAATTAGCGATCTGAGTACTCATAGCATTACGCTACCGAGGCTGTCCTAGCATATGAAATATCTGATCACCATCATCGTCATATTCATATCATTAGACGTTAAAAAGTAAGACTGAAAAGACAATAAATTTTCTTCAACTGTAACAGTATATATAATATTATTCTGGATTTATTTTCCCGGTAAAAAAAGCAATATTTTTATGATATTACATGTAAAATTGCTTTGAGTTAGAAATGTAGCTCATTTCTCATGTAGATAATGAATGGATTAAAGTTTTGCATCTTTTAATACTATTTTGCTAAATAGCTTTCTATTATTTTTCGTCATTTTGTTTGTATTAAATGCGGCGAGTTACCTTTCTGTCGATTGATTTTAACGCTTTTCAAATCATCAATGATGGTGGAAAGTGTTCTTACGCCATGAGTTTTGTGTAAAAGTGTGATTAGGTGAGGTTTTATATAAGGTAGATTACTTTAATTGATAATGACAATTATTCGTAGATACACGTACGCATATATACTCATACAGAGGCTTAAATACTATCATCACAGATGTAGTTTGAGGACCATATTTATTAATTTGAAGCATATTTTTCTTTGTTTAAATTAAATAAGGTTTCAATAGGTATATCGCAACCCTAATAGGTATATTCGCAACCCTTGATGGGGTGAGTTGGCTAGCGTAGCTCTCGTTGGCGGGACTCAGACATTATTGATTTTACAGGGTTTGATGCATACCTGTATGTATGCATTACGATATTTCGCGAGGAGCGAAAGAGCCAAGCCTTGCTAGTTTACGTTGAAAGTAATTTTAAAATAGTTTATGACTCCTAAATTTGTTTTTTCTGATTTGTAAGGTTGCTAAAAAACACTCCAAACAAGAACAGCTATAACATTAAAAAGGAGCCGCGACCGGTTAATGACAATAGTCCTACTCTTGCTGAAAACACGGAATACGCCTCTGACGGGTATGTTGTTCATAATTTATTCATTGTTTCACTTGATATCTCTTAAATGAAAGTTCGTTTTAATAAATAACTTCGAATAGAAAATCTGTGCCATATTTTATAGGTTACTAGGATTTCTATATTTTTTTAATTTATTTTTTTAATGCACATATTTGTTTAGTTAATTTCTTTTTTTTTGTTGTTTTATTTTTTTTTATATTTGCGCATTTCCAGTGAATTAATGATAGACTTCGACAACGATATGCTTCATAACCTGGTGTCTCCAGATTCGGCAAAAGAACCCGGTAAGTTGACTTGCAACTCCGCTGTACGATTCGCGAATGGGGATGATTTACTTTTTTTGGCGAAGTAATTTATTCGGAATGCGTTTAATTTAATTTTTTGTATAAAGGATGGAATTGCAAGACGCGCGGGGTTAAGTGTCCGTCTTGCCACCGATTTTTCGCGAATCGATACAACCTGAAGGTACATATTCGGGATAAACACGACACAAGAGAAGGGACTCTTCAGTGTGACATCTGCCAGAAACGTATGCGTAACCCTTCATGTCTTCGAGTTCACATGTATCATCACCGTAAGCAGGCCGCCTATCTAGCACAATTAAGTGCTCAAGGAGAACAAATGAGGCACGTGTAAGTATGAAGTGGACGTTGTTATGTAAAAGGCATCCAATCCTAATTTGGTTAAAAGTACCGCAATTTTTATATTAAATGCCGCTTGGATTTAATACTTTCAGCAGATTTTATGGTTTTGGAAGTTATTTTTCATAATGACGTCGTGTAAATACCAATCCCTTGACATATTCATTTTACGTGTATGCACTTTTTTTTTTACTAGCTTTAAGTTAAATCGTTATTTTTATTTGACTATGTGATTTTGTGATTTTTTTTATTTTTCTTACGTTAAATATAAAATGGCGGACGTTGATATGGTTTCTCTCAATCGTAATATAGAGGTCACTAATGTTCGAAATATAATTAAACATATTATTAAAACCTTCATTTATGTAAAGATTTTTATTTTAACTTTCATTGAGGAATGTTTATTAGTGTTACTTACGGATTATAACTGAATTACATAAACGGTTCAATTCATCAAAAATATCTAAGTTTTGCTATTTGTTCTGGAAACTAGAATCTTTAAGCTTCGGAATGCTTTTTTAAAGATACTTCTTACTTTACTTTAAAGTTACTCTTAAAGATATTTAAAAAATACTTCTTTAATTTTTATGGTTATTTTAGATGTAAATAAAAAAGATTATCTTAAGAATTAAAAAATGTACGATAAAGTTTTTAAAAGACTGTAAAGAATTACTCGGGGGGAATGTATTAAGATATCCTGATTTCCTTATGTTTTCAGTAAAGAGATGATACTTGGACCCTAAAACGTTTTATGCTATAGAAATTCAATAAATAATACTTCATAAGTTAATACTCGAAGACAATACGGCGATGGCTAGTTTCTTTTGTATAACCACGATTCGGTGTTGAAATTAATGAGGACGTACTTCATTTATTAAAAAGGACGAGTTGTTTACATAATTCGTGTTATTTTTGAGACGTTACCATTTTAATCCATAATACGATTGCTTCAATGTGGTTAATTTTCTATATTTCAGTGTACAAAATATGGTTGGAACAAAATGGCGTTCCGATCCGAATGTCGATGCAAGAGATGCGGAAAGGTAGGTTTTGTTTCAACAAAATTAATGGACTTTATCATTTTCTTAAATTTTTTAAATGTACATTGCGAATTGATTGGCGTTTAAGAAACACTTTCTGTACTACGATTTAAATAAATTAGGCATACAAATTGCAGTAAACGGCTCCACTTTTAGTGTATTTTTTACTGATTCGGTATTATATAAAACGAAGGAATGCTCCTAGTGCTATTAAAGGTGTTCAAAAGGCACCTGTTTTGATTATATTATTTTTATAATATATTCCTGCACCAAGTATACAATACTAACTCCCAATATACTTAACATGTTACATTGTTGTTAAAAATTCGGATCTACAAAAACAACTGTTCAGGAAAGCGCTTTGAGAAGCTACCTCAAGAATGAAACCTGACCTCGTAGTACGTATGCTACAAAATTTAACTTTTTTATCATTGAAACTAACCGTTGTAGATCCGATTGTTGAGAAAAACATATCTTAATTTCTAATTACAATAACCGGTTTCGTTCAACTTTTATTTGTTTGGTTTTTCTTTTTGTTACTTATCTTATTTTAATAGGTGATGTTTTGTTATTAAAATTGATAGAAAATATATTTTTAAATAGTCGCGTTTGTTAGTTTTGCTTTATCAATTTAAAATTGCGGTTAATTAAAAACTGGTAACGTTCAACACGCTTTGCAATAGCACTTTTTATGGACGACACAACCGCCACCTATTGTATGTTGATGCCACTATATAGAAGTCTTGGTGATATTAAAGTAATTATTACTTTTAGTTACTACTAAAAGTTTATATGTGTTTTTGTTAGTCTATTCTTTAGTTTTATGATAGATATCAAAAGAAACTGCAAAGCATTGTAAGAAAAGACTACGCTTAATATTTATACTCCGTTTTATTTTCAACTTTTAATGAGCATTATAATATTTTACAATCGCTTTCGTTCTAGCGTTTACACCTTAGCTTGGCCTCCATTGGGCGTCAGATGTTTTGTAAACCGGTCGTAGTATTCAAATATTAGTTTTTTTTTTAAATTTATTTTATGCCGGCTACGATGCAATTAACGTATGGTGGCGACAATCACTTGCATCTGTAAAATACCAAAAATGAAAATCCATAGGTACACAGGTAAATTTCGAATATAGTTTTAACCCAAAATATGTACCTCAATCAATTGAATCCCATATTACTCGGTAAATTTGATAAATGGTATCTTTGTCTCTAATTTCAATTTTGTTTTATTGTAGTCCCAACATCAACACATCTGGGAATAAAGATAAAAATGATGAAATTTCTAAAATACTACTAAAGTTAGGGTCGTTGCCAGATTTAACTGTTCAAAAATTTTCCAAACCTTCATTGAAATGTTTAGTTGGTATGCGAGTTCAGACAATACCAACATATTCAAAGACGTATGTACTCCATATTACCGTTTGTATGTACAGTTTAAATGTCTTTATTTCTGTTGTTATGTTGTACTGAGCGGCTATTGCGATTGCAATGTGTAGACGCTTGTTTTACTTATATTAGTTATAATTTGGCCTAGATTTTTCGTCAGTTCTTAAAATTTTTGTAACATAACGCAAGAAGAACATTTTATTTTAAATTTATATGTTTTGCTGTCACTTTTATGAAATGTGTTACGTCGTGTTTAAAATTATCTTTATATATATAGCAAGCGTGTCTGTATGACTAAATCTTATCATCTAGGTTCACTGGCATTTATTGATCTGCGCGTAAATACTGCGCTGAATTTGCTCTCAGGATGCCCAGGCAACCTAGCTCTGTAGCAAGGGGTTGAACCGTCTGGGTCGTGGGCGCGATCGTCTGTTGCCATATTCGTCTTTGCCTGTGATGCAATAGGGATTATTTTTGGCTGAACAACTCTAGCGTCATGATTTGACTGTCACATTTTGGATGCATTATTGATCCGCGCGGTCGAAATGCGCCAATCATTTTATCTGCACTGCCTGAGACGACCACCGACCTTCCACCGACTCGTTTGAATTAAGTGCCGTTAAGTTGTATAAAGTTTGCTCTTGGTTATTTGAATTTATTGAAAATAAAAAATCGTAACTCGAAACTTTATCGAACAAAGATGCTGTGCGACGTTGCAAACCCAAACATATTATACGCGTAAGATGAATGTTTATGTCTGTCGAATAACAATAATTTATCATATTATTTTATAATATCGCTTCTTTACCCGCTAGTTGCATATTTGCATGGCATTTAGTATTTATCTCAGTGAAAACAAACTTAAAAAAAAGTCGTTATTGGACAAGCGAATGACTTGCAAGTGTATGTATATGTACTTTTATTGTTGCGATTGTCGTAGTATTTTAATTTTTAGTAAATGTGTCGTGTATGTGTTTATTACTTCGTGCGAACAAATTTGAATGTACACAACGATCATTGCAGTTACCCGGCATCGGCTCCCATCGAGTCTAAGTATCAGCCACCACCTGATGCTCAGCTCCCGGTAGCAGCTGAAGCAGCGCTTCCGAAAGCGGAAGCGAACGTTGAGACGGTATGATTAATACCTAACTCTGCGGCCTCCGATGATGATTACGTGGATCCATTGACCTTGGCAGCCATATTCACTCAACAGCTCCGCTGGGACAACAAACTCATCTTTGGCCGTATCGATAGAAAGATTACTCGCAAGAAAGTAGTTTCCAACTAACTAACACAGGGTTTAAATTTTATTTCATCCAATGTTTCCATTTCGAATCTATTCAACCATGTGACATTTAATTCAACTTTATTATTATGTCGCTCTTGTTCATGATCTGCTCGAAAAAAAATGGGATCTGTTAATTTTATTATATGTTTATAAATGCACAATTAAAAATTTATATTTGAAGTATTATGTGTCGAGACACAGGAGAATTATATGTTTAGAAATTCTTACTGATTTCGTAATTATTAGTATGACGGTATTATCAGTAACGTGTAGACCCTTTTTTAATTCAATATATTTTTTAATTCCGTTACTTGATTTACTCTATATAAAATGACTTCGTTTATGTTTACACATAAATATGATCGTAAATGATATTTCTAATTTAGCTATAGGATTATTATTATCATCATCATCATAATTTAAGTAATACTTCTATTATTATAATCTCAACATATATATTTATCTTTCGGTCTCTCTATGTATCTGAGGACCGTATATGTTTAATCGTATTAAGTAAAAATCTGTGTAATTTATAAGACTTTAAATTACTGTGTTATACGTATTTATATTCATATTATTGCTCTCAGCTACGTGTACAGTTGTGCTGTTGAGTTGAATATTGTTTATATAAACATTCCACCACATGACTTCCAAAGACTGATACAAAAATTTAATACACAAACTTCATTGTATTGTAATATTTTGTACGGGGTGCTACAAACGACGTACTTAGTTATATTATAAGACGTCACGCAAAAAAAACTACCATGTAATTATAAGTTTTTTGCAAGCGTTATAATAATAAGCACCCTGTATATTGTAATAGATGTAAGTAACGGTTATCGTGCCGCCTCGACCGATGTAGTTGTCTTAACCAGCTTTATAAATAGTGTAGCTAGAATCTCCGCGCCTACTTGATTAAATGGTATTTTTTAACGTTATCAAAAGAAAACAAATACAGTTATTTAATCGCTGTCTGTAATCACTAGTGATGTGATCCGGAACCCCTCACCCCAAAAAAATCCGGGTTTTTTAGAAACCGATAAATATCAGTTTCGTTTTAAAACCGATTATTATCCTAAATAGGTTATTCTATACTCGTTACACTGGTTTCAACTATAATATTTATTGCAGGTCTTGCTTTTTTTCTTATGTGTTGTTTGTATGTCCGCCGTCTTACCTCATAACAGTATGCAGTAAGATATGTTATGAAAAGAGACGAAATACACAATTTTAGCTGTTTCAAAGTCAGTGTATTGTCTAACATCTCTAAAAGCAAATGCAACAGAATTAATAATTGTTTTCTAGAGGCTTAATATGCACCCCACTGAAGACCAGAGTCTAAAGTTATTCTGGAAGAAAACACTTCACTTTGTTTAGACTATCATCGATTTGAATATCTTCACAAACTTCTTTTGCATTGTAGAAAAAATTCAATAATATTTTATCTTTGTGAGATTTAGCATTAAAAAGTTTGAATTGACAACCTTTTGCTTTACCCGCAGTTTGCGGTCCGCACTAGTGCGGTATGCGATAAAAAGATGAAAACATTTAAGACGATGCAAAAAAGTTTCACTTTAAAAATCATCAATCAGCCGTTAAATTCTTAAGTTCGTTTACTAAACCTGTGATAAATTTTTGTCTTGTTATCTTAATAAACCTAAAAAAACCCATAGATAGTTTTTTTTCTAAAATAATCGGTTCACATCACTAGTAATCACATGATATCTACAAACCCCAAAGTGCATTTAAGTCACATAGTTAATAACAAAAATTATGATATGTTTGACAAGCTGTTAGTAAAGTACAATTTAAAATAAACAGCTTGCTCAATTAGATTTTACGTACCATGTTGCCATTCCCAAAATGAATGTACAAATTTAACGAACTAAAATCCGGTCTTAGTAAATTTAACACAAAAAAGCAAAAGCATAACCTCACAGTACAAAATACCTTATTGTGTAATATAATCATTTATAAAATATATGCTTTACTTAGTATTTTTAAGATTTTTTTTATAATAAGATTGCATATTAGTTTTTTTTTGATTAATAATTCAGTTGATATACGTACAATTATTTTTTAGTCCATTCAAGTATACATTTTTGTTTAATATTAATACAAGGGTTTTAGGTGTATTTTAAATTTTTTGTGTGTACCTCATTTTCGAAGTGACTGTTTTAGTTTAATGAGTCCACCATAAGGTATATTTTTTGGTGTACAATAAACGTGACAAGATTCATAAAAGGTAGGATAACATATTCCGATTGTGGAAGTCCAGCTTGTCAAATGACCCCATTAGTTATTACGGATCGTCATAATTTTGAATGAAATACTATTTATTCATTCTTATTTTTTTCTGTAGTTTTTATCAAGCTTTAATTTAAATGATTCGTCCCATCGTTTAAAAGTCGGAAATCGGTACAACTTATAGTCATTAGCTCTCTTAAATTACTCGTGGAAATAACTAAGAATTATTGTTTGTTTTATGCCGTCCCTAATTTAGAGGATATCAAAACTCTCCCAATAGTCAAATAAGTTATTTAAAGATACCGCCTCTTATTAAATCTCACGTTTAATGAGGGAAATTGCAAATTTTCCACAGCAACGTTCGTGTTTACATTTTTTTTTTCCATATTTAAGGTGTTCATAAACTCTGAACTGGCAACTCTTGTCTAAGGACATCGTTTACTCATTTTATATATAACGTCAAATATTTAATTTGGCATATACGTAAGGATGTTTTATAAATTAAAAAAAAAAGTGAAATTATATTATCGCGGTTTGGGTTATCTAACCATTAATATTAAGAGGTAAAAGAACTAACACGATTTTTCAACGTTAAGGTTTTTTTTTTCTTTACATTCCATTAGTTCTAAGTCTGCATAATCTACCTGATAAGGTATAAGTATTTTAACATATAATATACAATGGATATTAATAATCTAGGTACTCTTGGAGTTAAGTAAGTTATATATATATATATATTTGTCCAAGGAGATTATTATCGTTTACGTAAGTGACATTCCATTTTGGTAGCTGTATTATTACTTTAGCGTCTTTTATAGCGATATATTTTACCAAATTTTTTTTATACCAATGCTCTGTATATTATGTAACGAATTCGTATAGGGATGCAGCCTCAGTTCTTCTTTATGACTCAGTCTTGATTCACTTAAGTTAAATTTGCCCATCAGTCTAATTGTATAATCGGTGCTTTAAGTCCATACTATTACTTTTCTATTTAGAATTTTTTTTTGTTTTAAACTTACAGTTTTGTGGTTTATCGACATATTGAAAACTGTTTCGTGTATGTCGATTTTTCGACCCAGTTGATGGATCACGTAACTGGCCCGTGGTGTTACGTCGTGACCACGATCCATGCAACTGGGTCGAATGATGGACAAAACTTAATAACATCGTTGCAATTTAACAACATGCACCCGTTAAAACAGTTTTTCATTCTTTTTGTTGTCTAGCCAATGATTACAAAAATAGCTATCTCTCATGAATTTTATAAAATTTTAAGTAAGATGCATACACTTGCTTATCAGACTAAGCCGTCACGCTCGTTTATGTGACGCTCTTTCGAGTAGAGTCGCTTGAATTTTGATCTTGGTAAAGAATTTATTGCATCCTCGGCTTATTACATCTTTTACGCAATTAGCTGATGTGCTAGTTATTTAGTTGGCGCCATTATTGTTTAGGTTAATTTTTTTTTAAGGTTTTTGGTCAAATCAATACTCAACGTGTGCGGCCAATTAGTTCTCGAGTTTATATTATTATGGCAAATGCAATCATTTCTTTTTAATCAATGCATCACATTAATGCAATCTAGAATTCGTGTAATGTTTAGTAAATTATGAGATAGAACGTAAAAATTTGATATATTATTTTCTTTATAAATTATCCGTGTTACAATAGCTTTCTGCCATAAACACGCAATAGGCTCACCCGATTTAAAAGAAAATTGTGTGTTTGTTAAAACCAACTTAAGATATAGGATTTTTTTTTTAAATTTTGGTTAAAACGATGTCAAACAAAATTAAACCTAGGTTTGACATTATTATCTATCGTAATATTATTATTTTTTATTTATAACTAGTCATGACATACCGAGTGGATACACAGGTTTTAGATTGCATTATGCGATTTCGACCAAATATTATTAACAATTGTTCAGTATAGGTTTTTTTCGATATTATTTATTTTGTATTGTAATTTAAATTGACACATACGCCCTGCACTTTTTTGTACATTCCAATTTATATTATACCTTTAATTTACCAATTAATTAATAATGTTTAGTGCTCAAATATTGATGTCTATTTACAGGACTTTGTCATGACAAATTAGATGTACGATTTAGTATGTAAGTGTATGGGACATGTTCGGAAATATTTATTTTTAACATGTATAAAAACATTAATTCCCACTTAAATTTTTATTTACTTTAAGTGTCATCCACCACAAGTTATTGAAAAATATGATTGACTCAGCAAATGGATTACTTATGTCGCAGACAAATTGTATAAAGATAACATTACAACCAGAATTTACCTATTTTGATTTAGAAATTATTCAAGTACACTTAACAATTTCTTTTGACTCGTCAATAATCCTTTGGTAAATTTATTGCTTCCACAGGTACAGACTTTAAAAAAACGCCCACAACAAACTGTCGGGTGTCCTTTTATATCTCATCATCATTATAATGATATTTTATATTGATCAGAACAACTTATTTATTTTCATGCTTTTTAATTGTTTAATTAATTAATAAGTAACCTTTAGAATGGGTAAAACTTCTGGGAGTTTTTCATAAAAACGTATACAGTCTCCCTTGAATGACGGCCGAAAGGCGATCTTGCCGCTTTAATGCCAAGAAAGACAGTAAATAAATTATTATTTAAATCGTTTAAACGTATAATTTGTCTACGACATAAATCTATATAACACTTTGCTACGAATATTGATATAATAATAGCATCCTAGACGACGAAATTAAAAAAAAATATTTACGAATGTGTCCTACCGTTTTGTATTTAATCTCATTTTGAAAAAAAAAATATCTGTCAATTTCGTCGTTTCTCGCCATATTATTATTGTAATAGGTGTCTAGTAGTTTTTATCATACATCTATTGCTAATCTTTGTAGTGTTTAAGTCAATCATTATCAACGTATCAGTCTCCTTTTACTCTATCATAATCAGGGTAAAAAGGAGCTTTATATCTATTTATACATATATTAATGTAATTTAATCTTCGTCGTATTGAAATAATCACTTTGCCATGTTAAAATTTAATTTTAAACGGCAATTCATTGTCGATCACCGAATTTTCTGCACTA
Organism: Elymnias hypermnestra; assembly: GCA_015832385.1. Lineage (NCBI taxonomy): Eukaryota > Metazoa > Arthropoda > Insecta > Lepidoptera > Nymphalidae > Elymnias > Elymnias hypermnestra. The sequence goes on along the minus strand of JACTOM010000048.1, from coordinate 807,172 downwards.
TATTATCAATTTGAAATAGTATGAAATGAATTAAAATTTCATTGTACATCACATAAAAGCTTTCTTTGTTGATCATATAAGGTCTGCGCAAGTGATTGATAAGACTCTGTAAACAACTTGTATAGTTTTGAAACCTATTAAAACATGTAAAATTAATTCCTACGCCTTCTAGCACTAACTTCTTAATCTCGTTACAAAGAAAGAGACCTTTAAATCAGTGTAACTTTCAATAAATGATGTACAATTGTTTGCAAAATAAATTTAATGTGGTGCATAAACATCAATGAACTAAAACAAATTCAACCACTTTGGCGTATGAGTAAAAAAAGTATTATGTATAAAAATTTGACAAGATATATAAATTGGGAATTGAAAAGTCCTTTCATCTGCGCAGGCCCTATCATTATTAAACTATTACGAAATAGAAACACATAATATTGCAAAACTGAAACGACGGTTGATTTATTCAATTGGCCAGTATTTTCTTATTGATCGCGGTTCTAACGAAGTTATTATAATGTGCAGTGATAGAAATGTTTCGTCCCTTCAAGAGATGGAATCTCGTAATTTAAAGGCTGCTTTTGTGTCAAATGTGATAAGAATTATATCACAGTGCGAGGGATTGTATAAGTTTTTGAGGTTTTATAGATGTTAATGGGTATCGAACTTTGTGTAGGGTAATAAGAATGCAAAGCGATATGCTTGAACTTCACATTCGTTGAAACTGTAGTACTGGTGACAAGTCGAGTGCTTGAGGTTATGATATCTTCATTTAGAATTTAGCAGATTACCAAATTTTGTTTCTAAAACTTGAAAATACATTCGAACCTAGATAAGAGAGAGTTCAAGGACTAGCCATATTTTGTTTTTCTAACCCAGGTTTTTAGTTATAGTTCAGAAATGACCATTCTCACGCTTATAAGATACAGTAACAATGTAGATTAACCAGTTTATGTATAAATTCATCCATCTACTGTAGAAAGCAGTTCTCTATTTCGGAGAACCAACCGTCGACTCTGTAAATTTGTTTTATTTTTATATTTATTATCATATACAAATTTCTAAAACTATTGTTGCCTAATATTATAAAAAACCACAGAGATATGCCCTTAGTGTTAAGCTTACGTCTAATTTTAATTAAAAATATGTTTTGTACAAATTCTATTACTACTAAATACTCTAATTCGATTGCATTCAATCGAATATGAGTACTCTTATACATTCAATATCCATATGCTTCAGAACACCGAGACTCGATAGAGTCTTTTGATTTAATAATTGCATAATAAGTGGAATTTGTTAAATTAAACTCTCTAACAATTTCATATTTTATAGTGATTATACTTATATCTTTCTTTAAAACATTAGGTAGGAACGAATCTTTCTTCGTTTTTAGTTAACTGCAGTAACGTTAATACTGAACTGCAGGTTGAAGGATGTACATCAGTAACATTGATAAGAAGTAGGGTTTAAATATGCGCAAAGATAATATAAGTCGTAATCTCTCCGAAATTTTAGAAAACATAATTAGCACAGCTGCTGTTTATGTCTTATGATAAATATTAAGATGTGCAATAAGCGTAAATAAATAGAAACTGCGTACATTCATTCTTGACTGTCGCTTATAGAAGTATAGATAAGCATAAATATTTGATGATTTACAACTCTCCGTCGAGGTTTCTATCTCTCTAAAAGATATTTTAGAAACGTGACGGGAGCAGACGATTACTCTCTCTTATCCATGTTCGACTATATATCGTATCAATACAAGTAAATTAATATATAACTTAAATATTGTACTGTTCGGGAAACGTAAAAATAAACTAAACGTGACAATTTAATGTTGCATACTTTATCCCCTTAACATATATGTAAATTTCTTTATTTATTGAAATATTTTGTAGTGCTGAAATGAATATTGTAATATTAAAATTTGGTTACATCGATTAATTAAAAAAAAAAAACATTTTCAAAAGTCTGATTAAAATATTTAACCCAATTACTCAAACTCAATTTGAATCCAGTGCTTCAGAGGTCGAGAATTTATATTGATGTCTATATGATATGATGGCCAAAGGCCGGCAAATTTGAACGTTTTTTAATCTAGAGTCATTTAATGCATTATGTTGAATTTAAATTGTTCGACGGAAACGGAAAAGCTTTAAGCTAATATGAATTTAAAAAATAAGCAATCCAAAAACAAATTTTCGAGTAATTAATTAACAAACATTGTAATTGATGTAAATCAACAACGGTGTTGGTTTTAATTGCAAGCATTCTTATTAAAAAATGATTTTGACGGTATGTTCATAACCACTTAGTTTTGCGATTGCCATTGTAACAAAAAAAAAATACTTGTAGCCTATCTTAAATGTTTTCAATAAATATTCGGACCATGAATACATTCCAAATTTTAGACTTATTAATTAGTATATTCCCGTGCATTTTATCGTAGCTGTTAAACAACATAAATATTAAGAAACTGTGTAGGTTGTATTAAAATCTTTCTGTACTTCTATAGGAGTTTTTAACAATATTTTTATCTGTAATCTCATTTTCGATGCTCTCTACTGTTGTGATTTTTTTGTCATAGAAATTTAAGAAAACCCATTTATTTTGTGAACAAATCTATTGTGATCTTTGCCGATCTGTTAGGCCTTTGAATATAGTCTGTAATTATCAGTTATTTTTCGTTTTATATAAACAATTTGGAGTAATATATTCTACATAAACGTGGTTGAAATGAATATCTATATGTATTGTATTGAATTAATCAAATTGTCTTCAAAATATATCGATGGCCCATACGTATATAAAGAGTCAAGTATAAAATCGTAATTTTGTAAGACAAAAATAAATTATTGTTTAACTGTACTATATTTTGTGTTAAAGATATTAACGATCGTACGGTTAACAAATTGGTTGTCTGTAAAGTCGGTTTACGGACGATAATTTTACTTGATAATGTCATATGAAAACTTTAGTAAAGAATTGTTGTTGTATGAATAAAAAAGTAATTAGGCCGATCGGGCTTCTCTATCGCTCGTTTCGCGCGTTTTATGTTCGTAGGGACCATCGATTTGTTTATAAGTTTTGATTGTGAAATAATGATATATTACATAATGTGCATATAATTTAATAAACATTGCAGTCTCTTTACATATAATTTACAACTCGAAATTAATTTATCTTAAAAAATGATGTTTATGTATAATATGTATTTAATATTCATGCCTTTCTAGTGAAAATAGTTATTACGCAGATTAATATCTACCTTTTAAATAGAGCATCTAGAGATAAAGCGATTATTTGAATGGCTCAAAATTCATTAAGATTTTCATAAACAGAAACTAAATAATATTTACTTTTTAGTAGTAAATTTGTAATACTGCAACATTTTACATGAAAGAGTTTAGAGGTAAGTTTTGCATGAATATTAAAAAAATATATACAAAAAACTGAAATCTGAATCAGCGGACCCTGGATATGTGCGATTGTTACCGGCAATTTTCAAACCTTTTTTAACTTTTCGATGATTCACAAAATTGGTACTTTGTGTCTTAACCTGACCTGTTAACTGAGGAAACCCTTGTTAATTACGCAGTATAAGACAGACATGAGGTCCAGTTTTCGTTTATTTATAGGTAGTACATATTGTACTAAATATTACTAATCAATTTAGTATGGTTATTTTTGACATTCAGTACGAGTACAGACAAATAATAGAAAAGATTAACATTATTAATCTACTCTTAGTTTGGCCACAGATTATAACAATAACAACTTTAATCAAATGTGTGTGTATGTCAAATACATGGTAGTTTGTGTAATGTTTTTTAATTGTTTTAATGTATATAACATACAAAATAAAAAAAAAATTGTGTACTATGAAATTTTAATTTCATAACTTATTATGATTGTGTCGAATTTATAAAGTAACTTACATTACACCACAAAGATCATTTTTTCGAGAAACTGGTTAAATGAGAAGCCTTTAGATCCCACTTATCCAGGCTCCACTGTACGTAACGATATGATTGTAGTTCCCTTTCAAATCATTAGATCGGCAATCATTTGTATACATTCCAGTTTTTCCTCGTGTGTCTATAATAGTTTATTTGAAACCTTTATACTCGTTTATACTCATGGTCGATTTATATTTTTTATTTTAGCTCTTCGAAATAATAAATTATAATTTTATACTCAGTAGTTTTTTTATTTATCTCGAAAACCTATTCAAAAATAACATGTCGACGCAGGAAGGCAACGCGTAGTAACACGCAAATCCAAAATTCTTCTAGAAAAGAATATAAAAAAAATGCTTTCATTTAGAAATTTCTCGAGTAGAGTTATAATTTTTAGACACACTTTTTTGTTGCTTAACAGATTTACTTTAGTGATATTTCCCTAGTTTTATTAAAACCATATTTTGCGGATTACTATGTGTTTGCTTTCCAGTGTCGGTCTGATCAATCTAATTAATGGTTGGCGAGATCCTTTGATCTTATTAAAAACATCTGCCTAATTAATATTCAGTATGTATGAGCCAAGCAAAATAAGGTAAAAAGTAAGTAGCAGCCCATTAATAATTAAATTTATTTTTTATTTCAGTAATTTTTCACCCATATTAGTAAATAAAAAGTAAAATAAGCTACATTTAATTACATTGATGGTCACTTTATATTACAATTTAAGTGAGCAGAGATCCAGTGTCTGTATATGGGAATTGACACATCATTCGAGACAGCCCTCAAAATAGTAGATTTAAAGGTGAAAACCCGAAAAAGTACGAAAGCCCTGATTCGGCGATGCACTGCATTACCTCGGCAGCCTCATAAGAGTACGATATGCAACATACATACATACGTAGCGTTACGCCTCATTCCTATAGGGGTAGGCAGAGACCAAGTCCTTACACTTGCCACGATCCTTGCACGATATGCAACATTACGGTATTTATTGCAGTCTTTTGGCATTTATTGTCTTTCGTGTATATTTACACCACAGCTGGCACGTATACGTCAATAAACAATATGCTTAATATTAATTTAACCTCCCACTGCTGGACACAGGCTTCCTCACACTTCCCAACTACGGGCAAATAATGAGAATTTCTTAGAAAATATAGAAAAATCAATTTCAATTTATAAATTAGCCCGACGCGAGGCCTAAACCCAGGAGTCACCACCACCACCTGACCCCTTAACCAATGAGGCAGTAAAAGAATCTATCTTCTGACTTATTGCGAGGTCTCAAGAACAGAACGTTCGCTTCATCTTTATACACATAGAACTCTTCTAGTACTGCATTTCATATTTATACATAAATCTTCTGTCATACATATCTGGCAAGTTTTAAAGTACTGAATCAATTTTGATGAACATCGCCGGCACAACTAATTGCTCTATATATATATATATATAAATATCATTAAGACGCAGCAAGACAGCTCTGCCAAATGACACCTGTCATTTGGTCCTAAAATCGATAATTAAGAACGACAGTGGGTTTTGTGCAGTAAAACAAGAAAATTAACGGGAATCCAAGACATTTCCCCTGAATGTTAAATATTTACACACGCAATTCGATGAATTTTAATTCTCTTTTCATATAATTATTTTGTGGATGGATATGTGACTGAATACTTTCTAAATAGTTGAACCGATATTTCGAACCCATAAATATCAGATTTTCCCATATTTACTCAGAATCGAGAACTACGCCGGTGGTAATTATGCATATTATTATTTAATTTCGCGTAAAAATTATAAAAAAAATACATCATGATGCTTCGTACAGATTACGCGGTGTCGTAGTTTAAAGAGCTTTTTTCAGATGGCGCTTTTAAAACTTTGGAATTCAGTATTACTAGATAAACTTTGAAAAGAACATAGCTGAATTAGTTTAGAATCTAATACCATAATAACTCCTAAATTGAAAATAATACTGTAGTGGCAACACTACATTTATATATATTTATACACTTACATATTTTAGAATAATTTTATACCTTGTTTTTACTGAGAAATATTGTATTATATAAATAGAATAAATATACTAGGATATACATTATGAGATACATATATCATAAATATTGTAAAATTAATTGTCAACGTACGGACAGATACGTACATCTCATTTTTATATACGTAGCAGTGCGTAAACGCCGTTACCATCTCAAGTGGTCGTAATTGCGTCCCCTCAGACCTTGTCCCAGGTAGTTAAAGCAACCACGTCTCGAAATCACGCTCTAGTTATATTTGTTATCTCGATAAATACGCGTTGCTAAGCTCTGATAAATAAAGAATACTTTAGATCATTACTTTAATTAGAGAAATAATATACTCGTAGCTTATTGTAGTTATCGAATGGAAAGAAGAGAAAATGATAAACAAAATTCTGGGAAAAACATACATCTTAGACGCAGGGACGGAAACGTCACACAGAATTAAATAAAATTAGCATGAGTTTTCCAATGACGTTGGGTGAGTTTTAATGAAGTAAATTATTAGGGGAACCTTTATTAAATACAATTAAGGCCATTTTGTGCCCCATTTTCATTGGTACCATTATATTAAATTATTATCAGTTACACTCTTAACCAATACATAGAACTTCTAATTCTTGAATAAGGAAATAAACATTCTGTCGAGCCTATTCCCGCCACTACTGGACATTTATCGTAAAAATATTTGTCACACACATCTTTTACAGTATCCACAGTTATGTTATCAATTGCGTTCATTTGCTCGTAAATAGCAGGTCGGCAACCAGTTCTCAGAATCCACTGGCCAATATCGTGACAAGCACCTGTGTTTGTTTGGATTTTGGTTAATATTTTGGACTTTAGTTCATTTTTCGGTTTTACTAACTCACCCTCTGTTACGGTGTGACATAATTTCATCCATTCCCCTTGAATGGTCGTAATCATGTAATCGACTTCTACTTTAGGTGACATGAACTCTACGCCGCACAATCCCGTGTCTTGATAATATATGTTGAATGCTTTGTAAGCGTCACAAAGACCTGCACCAGACGAAAGAAGGGCTAATCGAGTTCCGTGATTTATTCCACCTGGCTGAGAAGCATCCCATCCTCCTAACATGGATTTAACTAGATCCATTGTCAATCTATTTTCGTCACAAAAGGGTGGACCTTCTACAGCAATTGCAACATGCGCTACTGGTATGGTATCATCCCTGTATACAATGTCGGAACCAGTATATCTTTTTGGACCAAAAACAATGGCTTTCTCATCGCATTTTACTTTGGATAGGTATTGCTCACCTAAACTTACAATGAACTCATGTTTTACGTTACCTACAGCAACTAAAACAGTTCTTTGTGGAATAAACATTTTAGCTATATGGTTAGATATATTTATAGATTTAAAGTAATTGAGATTTTTACTAGGACCCATTACGGTTTGCGCTAAAGTCGTACCTTGAAAAGCCGTGGAGTGTAAATAATCATACAAAACATTCACTGTCGATACATCATTACTCAACATTTCCTGATAAACAATATTTCTTTGTGTGCTAACTTCCACTTCCAGATAAGAATTGTTAAAAATACAATCGAAGAGTATATCTGCCATATGAGGTAAATCTTGAGCTAGACATTCAACAAAATACGTGGATGTTTCACGAGTTGTAAAACATTTAAACTTTGCTCCTGCCTTGGATATTTCATTTTCTAAGACTGCCTTGTCTCTCTTTTTGGTACCTTTAAAAGCAATGTGTTCGAAAAAATGTGTTATCCCATTACATACCTCATTCTCATACCGGGACCCAGCGTCTATATAAAAACCTATACAGACATTGCAAGTAGGCCTTTCTTCAGTTGCGACGGTAAGACCATTTGAAAGTATAGAACATTCTGTTGATGGAAAATTCCTTAGAAATCGTGAGTCAAAGACTGTTTCAAAATGTCGACTAAAATTTAGAAGTGGATTCCAGATTTTCTTTAGCATTTTAAATAGTATGAAATTTATGAACGTATATATTAATGCTTTTTATATATAAAACGTAGTTAAAATAAATGTTATATTAGTTGTTGTGATCACATTAAATTATTATGACAAATATAAAAAATACCTGACAAACTATTTCTCGATGGTTTCTTGACAATATAGTCATAGATAATATCTATATACTGATATATTCTTCACATTAATTATATAAATTCATATCATATAAATACATACCAGACTTTTATAGGTATGTAGCTGAGCGGCTGCTGAAAAATATATTTATCTGTAAACATTGAAATCAGATATCAAATGTTAACGTTGAACGTCTGCCTTCAAACGAAAATGTTTGTGAGTCTTATACTAATATCTGCTATATCAGTAATATTGGAACATATTATATTTTCGTTATCGTACTCATGGTTTTTTTTCAGGTTTATTTTTACAAAATTTAAGAATTATATAAAATATTTACTAGATCTCTGTGCTTATTCTTGTCGTCTACAGAGTACATGTTGTTGTCAAAGAATCACAAAGCATATAATTTTATTTAGTTATTAATTTATTAATATATATATTTATGAGTTACATTGGGATAAAAAAATATTATAACTTTATTATAATTTAAGTAATTAAAAAAATCCATTGGTCGAAAACTGAATGCAACCTTGATTGAAGTACGGGCAACTTGAAGTAAATGTGTCAGACTGACAGAAAAAGCTGTAATATTCAATATTTAATTAAATTACAAGCATATATTACTAGTAGACTTCAATTAAGTTTTACGGAAGCAATGTTTAAATTTCTTTCAAGGTTGTTGATAAAATGCGCGAATAAAAAAAGAGAATTCTCTACTTTCCGAGGTCCGCTGTTTACAGCGCAACTTCACGTTGTAGAGCTACCAAATGGAATGCGTGTGGCCACTAAAGAGTCAAATTCATCTTTGGCCTGTACTTCACTGTTTGTTAAATCGGGACCTAGATTTGAAGATGCCTGTAATAATGGCATTTCTCATTTTATCGAACATATGGCGTATCAAGGTTTCAACTGTACATCAAAATGCAGTTTGCAAGAGAGCCTTTATAATAATGGGGCAAAACTAACTGTTCACACTTCACGAGAGTATCAGGTATTTACTGCTATAAGTACAGCAAGATACGCCCCTGAATGTGCGGATATCCTTACAAAAATAATAACAGGACTAGAATTGTCTGATTCGGAAATAGAGTTACAAAAAATATCTGTTTCATCAGAAGCTCTTGATAATGACAGAAACCCTAAATCAGTAGTATTTGATTATTTACATCAATCAGCATTTCAAGAGACACCGTTAGGCCAAAGTGTTATTGGTCCAAGTATAAATTCAATGAAATTTGATAAATGTATGATACGTGATTTTATAGATAATAATTATCAACCTCATCGCCTATTGTTTGTATCGACGGGTGGTGTATCGCATTCAACAAACATAAGTAAATTTAACAACTACCTTGGCGATTTGCCGCCAAGTGAAGGCAAGAGTTTGCCAGTAGGCCCCCAACGTTATACAGGTTCTTCCATTGTTTATCGCGATGACACCATGCCCTATGCTCATGTGGCTATCGCTGTTGAAGCACCGGGATACAATAGTCCGGATTATTTACCACTTTATGTAGCAAGTTGCTTAACAGGATCATGGGACAGAACACAAGGTGGAAATCATAGACATGGTGCTCTCTTAGCACGTGCATCTTCTACGTCTAAGCTTTGTGAGAAATTTGAATCTTTTTATATTGCATATCAGGATGTAGGTTTATGGGGAGTATATTTTATAACTGATAAAAAAAGAATAGAAGATATGGTGTATAATATCCAAGATCAATGGATGCGTATGTGTAACACCATAGTTCAAAGCGATGTCCAAAGAGCAATTAATTTGGCAAAATTAAAATTGGCAAGCCAAAGGGTTGGAGTTCTACGTTCTTGTAACGATATTGGATTACAATTATTATATACGTATAAATATAAATCTTTATCGGAGTTGTACGAAAATATGAACGACATAACGGATAAGCTTATTAGAAAATTGGGAAACAAATATATTTATGATAAATGTCCTGTAGTGGCCGCAGTTGGTCCAACGGAAACCTTATTGTCTTATACTAGATTACGATCCGGCATGTATTGGTTGAGAGTATAAGAGGTTTTCTATTTTTTAATTTTGTAGTCTTTTAATGTCACATGGTATGTGATTTTTTAAAATCTTGATAAAGAAACTTGATTGAAGAACCAACTCATTTCATATGAGTTGGTTCTTCAAATGTAACTCATAATTTTCGATTTGAAGGTGAAGTAAAGTGCCTACTATAATTAAATAGAAACACTAATAATATTATGTTATTTGGTTTTTTTAGGTAAATAGATTTTCACGTGTGATTGTATTAAAATGTATTGATTGTAGAACAAAGTCTTTAGTTTAGTCAATTCCGTGTTTGATACATGGTTATTGTGTTTTAATATTTTATTCTGGAATAAAATATAATATAGTGTGATCGTGATTTGAATTAATCTACGTAAAGAAATTTTGCGGTAATCTACTGGGCTACGGAATTGTGTATGGTGTATACATTTAAAAATGTCGTCAGAATATATTAATGTTGTTCTTGATACTGGTTCCCAGTCTACTAAAGCAGGATTTGCTAGTGAATCCTTTCCTAGAAGTGTTATACCTACAACAGTTGGACGGTATTATAAAAAGAATAATGTAGAAACATATTCGCATTGTCGGTGTAGAATTAGTCTTTTCCTCCGGGCTATCTTTTTCTACTTTCAAATATAATATCATAATTTAAGAATTTTCTCCACGGTAGCATCTGTTAGTGTATCTATACTAGATATATGTATAGGTAAGGTAAGTAGCACAGCCCGTTAATGTCCCACTGCTGGACACAGGCCTCCTCAATTATATAATAGAGGGTTTTTAGAGCATAGAGCCACCTCGCTGCTCCACTGCGGATTGGCAGGCATAGTACACGATTATACTCTCTATTCCTTCATTGTCATAGTCCGACGTAGGCGCAGGTCCGGTGGTTCAACGTGCTCTCTGATGTACGGGGGTAGATACCACCCCAAATTTTTCTCAACTACGAGCAAATATTGAGAAAATCTTAATAGTAAACTCGATATATCGATTTTGAATTAGCCCGAACCCAGGACCTCATGTCTGTACATGCTAACCACGAGACCAATGAGGCAGTCTCAGCTATATACACAATAAATGAATATAAAAAGAAAACGTGCGTTAAAAAAATGATATAGCTTTAATTATTATTATGGTCAAAAACATATAAATATGTTTTATTTCGAACTACTTTTGATACTATTCTTGAAGTGTTTAGTTTCCGAACTAGTATTTCCTTATTTCACTTCCTTTAAGTTTTAATTACGCATCAGTCAGTATCCTCTGTTCTCCCCCCAAGGTTTTACCTCTATGTGATAATTCATTAACATTGGTATTGGTTATTGGCTTAAACATAAAACTACAGGAAGATAGACATAGTTACTTACGAAATTATTTTATTATAGAATAATGTATCCAGTATTATCAATATTATTGATATTAATTATGTTCGTAATAGTTTTCGACGAGAAGGTCTGCTAGATTGTTTTCCTGATGTATACTTTGGTAAGGAAGCGATGATGAAGCGAGGAATCTCTAAACTTACATGGCCAATCAAAAATGGCACGATTGATAATTGGATTGAAATGGAGAAACTTTGGCATCATATATTATACGGAGAACTTCATGTTGCACCAGAGGAAGCGCAAATTATGATGGCAATTCATCCTCTCACTGATAAAATAGCCAAGTGACTGCACCTTAAATTATTAGTGCCTAAAATATTTGTAAAGTATACTGCTTTAAGTTATTGGAAGTTTTTTGTTTAGAGTTACTTATTATTGGAACAAGCACCAATAAAATGACAATGCTATTAAGAGAGTTTTAAATACTGTTGCCCATCACTTTGTTATATCTTGATATGCTGGTTGAGTGGGTGGGTGGTTTAGCCGGTCGGTTGGATTACGAGATCGCTATTTCAAAAACAAGTTAATAAAGATTTATTTTTGTTAGAGTAGGTGACTTTCAACATACCGTATTCCGTGTTAAAGGGTATGGTAAGATGAAGTCTATAGGCTTGCGTTTGATCTCTCTAGAATAATCATCTCCTAGGATTATGAGAAGGAGGTAATAAAAGTAGCTTAACCGTAGTAGAACCTTCATTTTTTTCTGATATTTTTATACACGACAGACTAGAGAACACTTTGTACATTCTACATTTATTAACAATAAGATTTGAATCAATGTAACAATGATCTTAACAGGTTTTTACTTACACCCGTGACCGGTTGTATCTGTAAAAGTGTTATCAAAAACAATCTTTATATACATATGCAATAAAATTCATAGCATTGAAAATTACGAATGTAAAAGTCGGGTTATTGACTAATTTACCTTCTATATGATTCCATTTTAGTTCGGTTTTAGCATCCCAGCAAACGTTTGCTTGTACGCAAAGAAATAAAGTGTAAAAAGCATTTTCCTATTCTCTGTTTCTAGGGAAAGAATAGCAGAAATACTCTTTGAAACATTTGCAATAAACAGTCTGTATTTAGCACCGTCCTCTGCATTAGTTTTGCATGCAAGTGGAAGAACTTCGGGCGTAGTTTGGGAAAACGGTTATTCTTGCTCATATGCTTCCCCAGTTTTTGAAGGCTTTCCTCTAAAGCATGCTACAATTTGTTCTCATATAAACGGAGATTTTTTGACAACCCGCCTTCAGCATTTGCTATATGACGTCGGCTATTCCTTCACTACACCGGTTGAAAAGGATATACTTGAAAAAATTAAAGTTAGTGCAATTTATGATATTTTTCATTTCAGCTAAGACGAAACAGTTATTATATTTTGGTAATGTAACATTACTATTTCAGGCAGATTTGTGTTATGTTCCTGTTGATTACGAGGAGAAAATAAAAAACTCTTCAAATGATACTGTCTCGTATAATCTTCCTGATGGTCAGCATATTGTGGTTGGTGAAGAGAGATTCAAGTGTCCAGAAGTAATGTTCCAACCGTCTTTACACGGTATAAATTGTCCCAACATTGTAGATGTTATATGCTCTAGTATAAATAAATGTGATACGGATTATAGAGCATTATTTTTTGGCAACGTGGTGATTTCCGGTGGATCAACTTTATTCAAAGGTTTGCCTGAACGTTTAAATGTTGAGTTATCCAGGAGAGTCATTGAATTAACCAAAGTAAAAGCTAATGTGGAAGCAATGCCATTAAGACATTATTCAACGTGGGCAGGTGGGTCAATTTTAGCTTCGCTAGAATCTACTAAAGGTTTCTGGATGACGAGAAAAGATTATGAAGACGTTGGTGTTGAAAAAGTTCACTATAAATTTTACTAAACTGAATTTAAAAGGGGAAATGGAAAATTTCGTATAAATTTTTTGCCACGACTAGAACCATTAAGAAACTTTTACTAAAAAGGATATCTGAAGTTTTTAATTCCATAACTTAATACGAATAGCTTGGAGTGATGCAGGAGATTGTAGAGTAAAGTAAAACAATTAAAATAAAATATTTTAAGCAGCAATTATGTGTGTGGTAATTTTACGCTTAAGAAATTTGTATTTGGTTTTAAGAAACTTCACATAATGAACTGCTTAATAAAATTATTTGGACAGATTTTTATTGCATTTTTTTGGAAAAAAACATTATGCTGGGAAAATAAACTAACGGATAGCTTCAGAAACAATAAGTTTTTAAAGATACGAGAGCTAATGTTTCAATTTTTCTTTAATTTGTCAATGTTATTAAATAAATAACATACTTATGGGCAGCATCTAAACACTAAAAAGCTTAGATATATCACGCTGTTTTAAAAATAGTTAAAAGATTAATGTTTAATATTTGTAGCTAAATTCCGAAACTTCATTTGAGGAGTGGAGAATTTTATTACATATTTCACTTCTAAAATTACATAAAAGAAGATTATTATTTATCAAATGCAGACTGAATTGATATTTCTGGCTGTCACTCTCAATAATAAATTTGAATATCTTAAGATTAGACTGAGCTATAATAATTTTCAAGTATCTAATTCTTCGGCGTATATATCATAAATCATAACCATTGAAAAACTGCTGGCTGATAATAAAGCAAATTAATAAGACAGCGTTTTCATCTAATTTACAGCTTAGTTTCGAAATTTCAATGTCGCTTTACATGAAGCTAAATAAGCTATTGCAAATTTTACATCACTGTGTACCTCCAAGGAGCAATTATGGTTTATTTTTTTAAATTACTTAAAATTTGTTATATTTAATATCATTTTACACGAATACGTATAATAACTGTCCTTCAGCTGAAGATTTAATATACGAGTACAGATACCAACTAGTTATGTACTACATGCAACCTTTCGGGACTCAATGTTCTACTTATTAATCTGTGGCGTTAATGATATGTCATATTCGAAATCTATAAGAAAGAGATTTACTATAATTATAACGTATAACTAAATATAACAACTGCTGTTGTATAGACTTTGATATAAAATTTTAGGTTATATGAAATAAATTGAATTATACAAAATAAATAAAAAACTTTAAATGTCTTTCGAAAAACCAGCTGTAGTTATTGATAACGGCAGTTTTAACATTAAAGCCGGGTTTGCGTGTGACAATCATCCAGTCTCTATCTTTCGAACGCTAGTTGGCCGACCGAACTACTTGAAGGGAAATTATGGACGAGAATATTATGACGTGTACATAGGAGACGAGGCAGCAGAAAAAGTTAAGGATCTGGAAGTAAATCAACCAATTGTGCACGGCAAAATAGAACAATGGGATAATATGGAAAGGATTTGGCATCACGTTTTTTATCGAGAATTAAAAGTTGCGCCAGAAGATCGCGCCGTTATTTTGGCTTGTGGACCTACGTCAACTATAGAAGAAAAGTAAGACATGAATTAAAGTGGAACAATTGTTTAAAATCACGCTTAGATTATAAGTTAATTTAGGAATTTGATAACTGTAATATGACTCTTGAAACATAATTAATGTTTGTGATCATTTTATATTACAAAAAAGTATTTAAGAGGTTATATTGTATACATTGCTTTGATGTAATTATTTAAATGTATTTAAAACTAAATATTGCTCTGGTTACAGAATTAAATGCTGTGAGATTTTTTTCGAAACACTTAACGCTCCAGCACTTTGTATTCAACCACAAAATGTCTTATCGATGTATGGATCTGGAACAACGACAGGAATTAGTGTGGATATTGGATATGATACGACTGATATAGTACCTGTTTTCGAAGGAGGAATAGTGAAGTATGCACACATACAAACTGGTATAGCGGGTTTTCAAATATCAGAATATTTAAAAAAGTCTTTAGGAGAACGAAATCTACTAAAGGAAATTGTATCACTGGATGTAATAGAAGATATAAAAAAACAATGTTTATATATCACTCCAGATTGCGCAATGCCGATGAAAGGTCATAAGCAAACATATGAATTACCAAGCGGAGAGCAAATTGATGTTACCAATGAAGCATTCATGGCAGCGGAAGCAATATTTAAACCTGTTTTAATAGAGAATGATAAAAACTATTTATCCTTACATGAGGGTGTAGTAAGTGCAGTATTAAAATGTGATGCTGAATTACAAGTAGAACTCTTTGATGCTATTATACCCTGTGGCGGTTTATCAACCATACCAGGAATAAATGAGAGATTAAAAATAGAAATTGAGGAGAAAATTGTAAAACCTGTGACGATAATTACTTCGCCCGAGCCATACACCGTATCTTGGTTAGGTGGAGCTACATTTGCGGGATTGTCGGATGCTGAGAAAATATGGATTCAAAAAAAGCAGTTTGAAGACCATGGAGCAAAAATTGTAAAAAATAAATTTATGTAAATTTATATATTCAGTAACTTACTTAAATTTCATCTATTTTAATAAGTGTAAATATAATAATTATATTATATATACTTTACGGAATGTATTCGAGGAGTTATAGGAGGTTCCAGAAGTTAGGTCGCTGTAGTTTCAAATTATTGCAATTCTAACACTTATTTGAAAATATTTTTTCTATGTAAATAATAAATGAAATTTCTTCTTTGTATATTCTTTATTTGCTCCTAGAGCAAGTTAGTGAACGTTTCTTTCATAATAATATTTACGTACTTTTGAACTAAAATCTAATCGGGAGTGTGGAATTCGTGAAAGCCACGTTTAGGTGAAGCACCAGAAGATCGGTAGACCCTACTAGGAATATAGGAAATTGACACGATTTAATAATCATGTCAATTTGAAAAGGTGGAATCTCTATTGAGATTCCACCTTTTCAAATTATTTATATAGGTAGATATCGATCGAAATGTGCTCTGAGTTGATTAAACTTGGTACAAAGGCCATGGTAACGCCAAATATCATTACTGGTAGTACTCTCTAAATGGCAAAAATAGGCAAAATAAATAGAATGAAAAAAAAAAAAACAAATGATGAATGATGTTAATATTATTTGGTAATGCAAAAGTAATATCAATTATAAATATCAATTATTGCGTACTGACTTGCACAACTTCATTTGCTTATAATTGAACGTGGGACTTAAAGTTCGTGCGACACATGGAGCAATCCATAATCGCTCGAGCGGATAATAAGATGCTCTTTCAAAGAATAGCTCCTCTTCATGCCAGACCCACAACAGTATCTTTCGGCATCGTCAGGATTTCCACCATTACATAGTAGACCTACTAGTCTTTCGCACGAAACAGTTAAAACCTCTTCCCTGGACCATACTTCAAAACTCTGAAATACTCTGACTTGGTTTGTGTTTGATGAATCCTATAACCCAATTCATTTCAACACAAGGGTGAATAGGTACATTTTAGGCGATTGCGTACCATCTTTGACCTCATCATAGTTTCCCATCAGGAATGATTAAGGACAAACGCAAACCTATCGTAAATAAAAATATAACCTTTTGAAGGGTACCTACAGCCTCGCGAGGTGCTGCAGACCCGCCGAATATAGATCCTTAACTTGGAGGATGCTAAAGTAGACTTTACAGAAAATAAATAAAACCTATACCTACTACTCGTCACAAGGTCAAGTCCGTGTCCCAGGACATCGTCGTCTTAACCGATGGACGTCCACTGCTGGACATAGGTCTCACGTAATCACGCCCACAAGGCCCGATTTTTCGCCGCCTGGCTCCAGCGGTACCAGAGACGTTCTTTATGTCTTCGGTCCACCTTGTCTGGGGTTTGCCTACACTGCGCCGTCCGGTGCGGGGTCGCCACTCCAACACCGTTGGGCCCCAATGAGCATCGGTCTTGCGGGCTATGTACCGCGCTCATCGCCACTTTAGGTTTGCGATTCATAGGACTATGTCCGGGGACTTTGGTTCTGCTACGGATCTTCTGATTTGATCACTCATAATACAGAAACTCCGAGCATAGCCCTCTCCATCGCCCGCTGAGTAAGTCTGAGCTTCCGCATGAAGCACATAGTCAACGATCACGTCTCAGAACCGTAGGTCATCACTAGCAACACGCACCATTCAAAGACTTTGGTCTTCAAGCACTGGGGTATGCGGAGGAAAACATCTGCCATAGTTTCCCGAACGCTGGCCAACCGAGTTGGATTCGGCGGTCGACCTCCTTATTGAAATTGGACTTACCTAGCTGGACTATGTGTCCCAGGTATCTGTACTTGACTCCCAGACCATAGTCCTAAAAAAATCACCTGGCCCATGTAAATGCCAAGGAGGTACAGTCCGGTTTAAGACGAACATCTCAACGCCCGTATCCAAACTTATACGTGTAAAGACACCACTCTTAGTCTTACTTAAAGATCTTTTTGGTGGAATTTTAATAGGTCTATATTATTGTATATTATTCCGTCAATACGTATATGGATAAATTATTTCAGTCATTTACATAAATTCGATTAACTAATATCTTCTTTTCCTGAAAAGATTTGTATAATTGCGGTGAATTAAACATATTTTCCAGCAAATTTTGAAATCGTCCCCAGGACTTGGATTATACACATCCGTAAATGGCCATGACAATTTCATATACCCACTACTAAATTTTTTTAAACGAAAATATTATTAATATGTCAAAATGGAAACTGTATTTTTTTCAACGTAGTTGGAATTTTCAAAAGTAAATATAATTAAATCAAGTTTTCGTTCGCATTTGGTTTTTAATAATCAATTCATGCTGATAATTTTATTAAAATTTGGTGAAATTCATAATTAACGGCGGAATTGTTATTGCTTCGGTGTATATTCATACCACAAACAGAAAATTGTGAATAAATTACTTTTTGGATAGCATATCTAAAGTTCGTAAACTTCCTAGGTAAGAATTTTAATCCCACAGTATATATTATAGAAGCAAGAATTTTAATTCTCTATACATTTCGTCATTTCAAGTATCAGTATCATTACGAGTTAGGGCTATAGTGTAAAATATCAATTAATTGTTTTCTTTAATACCAAGATTAAACACTGATGATAAAGTAATTGGAAAACTAGGTTTTTTTAATTAAATTTCACAACTCGTTTTTCTAAAGAAAATACTTCGATAAATTTGTAAGATATATATCACGTTATATTTTTTGATTTATGTACTTTTATGAGTGTGTACCTTAGATATGTTGTGAGGCGTAAATTCTTGAGAACAAAAAAGTGTTAAATAAGGAATGAGTTACGTGACTGCCTCAGCCAAACAAGTTGTTAGATAAGATTATTTCAAGATTGAACCCTTTCTCAACGACAAATAGGAGAAATCTTTTCTTGCTATTTTATTTTTATTTATAGGTGTCTTTCTTATTACAACGAGAAGCGTTGACGAAATTTGCCGTAACTATTTCTTGTTAGTAGGTAATTTACCTCTTAATGGTTTCTACACAGTATACTCATAGCCCCGGAACGCAATTTTTGAGTTTGGTGGCTCGTCTTTGCTGGAGGTCCAAACAAACGAACTGGTCAGGTCTAGACAAATTTGATAATACAAAAATTATGAAGGTTTTGAACTTGGGTATTGAATATGAATGATGATATTATTGGGTAACTTATTTTACGGGAACGAAAACCCTAAGTTGCAAAGTATTATTACCCTCAGGCACAAGAATTGAACCGTGGTCAGGTTTCGAAATACAATATAGAACTTACTGCTTATAATAATATGTCAGACTTCAAGCCTATGGAAAAAACTTGATCAGAGATATGAACCAATTTGAATAACGCTTAGAAGGCCGTTACTATATCATAAAATAACTTTGAGCGATATGTCGTCTTTTCAAAAACGACAAACAGTGACAACTCGGTGAATCCTGAAATGTAGATAATTGCTGTAAGATCATAAATTTATGTACGGCAACTTTCTTTTATATAATGTTATTAAATATTGCGTTGTACCTTATAGCCGTACTTTATAAATGGTAACAAATAAAAATATTAGGATAAAAAAAATATTATTTACGCGTGTACTCATCTGTACCGCTCAGAAATGACGACATAGCGCTAAAGTTATTTTATGATATAGTAACAGCCTTCTAAGCGTTATCCACATTGGTCTATTTCACTGGTTAATTTTTTCCATGGGCTTGTAGTCTACATGATATAAGCTGTTTTTGGGGTGTGACCTACGTAGTTCCTGATCCCATGGAAATAGTAAGAAATCCAGATTGAATTTTCAATCTAAACTAGTCTTGAACCTGAATACATCTACATTTTTTAAATAAAAATTTGTCTAATACTTTAGGTTGACTGCAGTTACATACACTCTTATAAAATATAATATACAATGGTCTCACTTGATAATAATTTTTAATGGAATCCGTACATTACTATTTCGGTACATACACTTTTTCGGCGGCGGGACCTCTTATAGTGACACGACTACTCGCACCATTACCTAAGCAAAGCCGTCATGTCAGAAACATTAAATTCTAAATGTCATTTTTGTTATTACTCTACAAAATTGCTATGCTTCAGTTATGAGGATGTTATGTGGATTTACTCTGTATACAAAGCTTACAAAAGGTTGACTTTAGGTAATTTCCGCAAAACAAATCCACTCTTATTTCGCTTTCCACCAAGAAGAAAACCGCCGTCGTTGTATTGTTATTTCATATATTGTTTTCATAATATCTCAAACATTATACTTTGTTTTATGGTATTGTTGTTATTAAATCAGAAATAACAATTATAAGATTGTAACTGTAAGGGGTTTGGGCTAAAATAGTACTAGTAATGGATTTTCAGAAATTAAACCTCTAAAATTTTAAAGAAAAGGAATGTGCTGTGGTCAATATTATCTACGTATGGGGTGAGCGTTAATCTGATTCAAGCATTGGAATCTCTCTATCAGGGTTCTAGTGATTGTGTCAGAAGAAACGGGACTTACTCGGAGTGGTTTCCAGTCCAAAGAAGTGTTCGACATGGGTGTGTTGCGTCACCATGGCTGTTCAACCTGTTTAACCTATTCATGGATAACTGTTTGACAGAATTAAAAGAAATGTTTACTCTACGCTGATGATCAAGTAATACTTGCATCATCTGCTAATGAGCTACAGGAGATAAATATTATAAATGAGACTTTGGAAAGGATAGGAATTAAAATAAATGTAAGCAAAACGAAGGTTATACTTTTTGAAAGAGATGGATCTATGATGAATGGCAATGTTTTGATAAATGGGAAACATGTGGAAGAGAATGAATGAATATGTATACTTGGGATCTAAATTTACAAAAAATGGAACATGTGAAAGTGATATTGGAGAGTGAATGCAAGGAATATGGTAAATGGTACTCTGCACGCCTTTATGAACAGCCAGAGGATGTCGGATGTGTGTGATGAGGGCCAGACTGGCTCTGCTCTGGTAGTGAAAGTTGGGTATGGCAGAAGAAGCATAAAAGTAAAATAAATGCTGTAGAGATGGTAGTAGTATGACTAATTGAAACTGAGTGACAAAGTAAGAAATAGTGTGACAAGAGAACGTCGTAGTATAAAAGAAGATGCAGTGACTAAAATTATGCTTAGATGGTTTGGGCACGTAGAGAGAATGAATGCAAAAAGACCGACAAAAAGAATTTATGAGGCCAGGGTGAATGGGAAAGTTGGAAGGGGAAGACCAGGGCGAAATGTCCTGGACCAAATCAATTTTCAATAAGGGCCAGGTCAAAAGTGCTCTAAACGGACGAACTTGTATGAAAGGTTAATGAGAATGAAAGAATATGCAAGGATCGTGGCAAGTGGAAGGACGTGGTCTCTGCCTCGTTGGGATTGTAATCGTTTATGTTTATGAATGAAAAAGTGATATCTTATAATTCATATTAAAAGGGTGAAATGGAACTGTAAGTTTTATTTATTTGGTTGTATCAATGAAAATTGCTATTTGAACGATGATTTTTTTTATTATTAATTGGATAGCGCTTTGACTTTAATGTAACCTGATAGTAAGTGATAATAGAGTGTAAGATGGAATCAAAAAATTCAGTAATAAGTATATAATTTATCTCTTATGGTTGATACTCAGCAGCGTCCCGAAACGGAATCATTTTGTTTGATGGTACCCTACCAGACCAAACTCAGACGAATCAGAAAATGTTTCCTAAATTTTTTCCTTCCTTTAATAAACATTGAAAGCTGAGTTTGGTTCAAAAACTAAAGATCGGTGTGTCGTTATTTCGAACCACTCAATCCAAATCCTACGGGAGAAAGACCTCGTAGGCAACCGTTACTTACATATTAAAATTTCATTTACAAAGTCAGTAGCTCAAAGGTGTATTGGCTTCACTGAAATGTTCTATTCAGACTACTCTTAAAACAAGCTCCACGCTTAATTAGAGACAGGGAAAATGTTTCGGTACATAAAAATTACATTATACACACAAAAATAATGATTTTTTGTAAAAAATATTATATTAAATTGAAAGGTATGCTACATTACGTTATTATATTACGTTTATTTACAAATTCCACTCTCCATTGAAAGTGAGTTACAAAAATGTAAACGAAGTGTTTCATCATCTGAGCTGTATATAACTGTCGATTTATATACTAAATAATTCTGTGGTGACACATAACAATTAATATATAATACAATATGTGTTCGATATAAAAAGTAAACAAATAATTTTAATTTATATTTGTAATAACAATATTACAATTACATGCCATCCATTACAAGTTTAAATTAAATTTAAACGTATTTGAACTTCGGTGGATAGATAAAAAATCATTGTATTAACGATTAAAAATTTGAATGAGATATATAAAGTGATATAATAGCAAGAAACGACTAAAGATTCTGACGTTAATGAGCATAATACTCAAAAGAGGCTTATATTTTATATTAGTATGAATATTTCTAAATTGTGTTAACTAACTTTGGTTGCCAAGTGGTTGCATTTGAACATAATCAATTTAAATTATAAGTTTGAACATTATTAAGGTTCTATTGGAAAAGACTATAACATGCTATGCAATGCTACAGTATTAATTTTCCTACTTTATTCCACAAAAGTATATGAAATTTAGTTCATATGAATCAAAAACTGATTACAATAAAGAGTATATTTTTAATATTTTTTTATTAAAACACGCAACAAAATTATGCTGTCTTATGTGACAAGCCAATTTCGATAATCTAATTAGTAAAACAAAACTTCTCAGTAAGCGATGTTTTTTGCAAATACTCTTTTGTCGTTTGCTGAATGTCCTCGTCGCTTCAACCGATGGACATCCACATGCTGGACATAGGTCTCATGAAAAGATGCCCGCAGTCAGCGACTACATGTCCGATTCATAGGTAAGAACAAGCAACACGCTCTGTTCGAAGACTTTGGTCTTCAGGCACTGAGGGATATAGGACGAAAACATCTTCCGGAGTTTCCCGAACGCTGCCCAACCGTGTTGGATTTGGCGACTGAGCTCTTTCTCGAAATTGGACCTACCTAGCTGGACTATGTGTCCCAGGTATGTGTACTCGTCAACAATTTCGAGTGTCGAGTTCTCAAAGATGACTGGGTGGAACGGAACATGAACATTGGGCATAGCTTTCGTCTCATCCATGTTAATTTTCAGGTCCACCTGTTAAGAAACTCTGCAGAGGTCATCGCGCATTGTATTGAGATCTTCGAGAGTCTCTGCCACAATGACTATGTCACCGGCAAACCGTAGATGAGTAATGTACTCGCCGTTGATGTTGATGCCCAGTCCGTTCCACTCCATTAGCTTAAAGAGGTCTTCCAATGCCGCGGTGAAGAGCTTCGGGGAGATAACGTCTCTCTGTCGCACTCCACGTTGCAGTTGGATAGATCCTGAGCTTTGGTCCTATATACGGACTGACATAGTGGCGTTTTCGCACAAGCACTTCAACACGTCTATATACAGCTGGTCATTTCGGCATCTCTGCAAAGATCTCAATACAGCCCTTGTTTCCACCGCCCTTTTGTTGAATATCCTCAAACAAACCATATCAATCTATTCTTTTATTTTAATTTGATTTTAAAAACAAAGAAGAAAGTATATATATGTGTTTCAAATACATGCTAGTGTGTGTCATGGTATTTTTATTGATATTATTTATGCATAATTTAACAAAATTAGCATTGTGCTCTATTTAAACTATTAGCAATGCCCCGAGGTTTCACCCGCATAGATACTGATCTCGCGGCATTGGAAAGTTTACTAAGTCGGACTATAGATTTCTTATCGTTAGCATAAAAGTTTTATTTCACTTAATTTTAATTACTTTAGGACTGATATAAAAATAAGTGTATCGAATATTCCAGAAGAACTGTGTTAACGAATAAAGACTGTCATACTCGAATACATAAGGTCTTTTCTGTCTGTATGTGTATATGATGGCAGGTGAATTAAATGGTACACTGTGAACAAAATGATTATGGCCAACTACATTATATTGTATCATTATTATCTTTAGATGTACATTTTAAATTAGTTATATCTTTAAAATGAAATCTCCGATTTTAATAATTTAAAAAGTATTTTACAGGAGTTAAAACGGTCTTTAATAATTTAATAGGATAACGATTAATACAGAGATATGAATAATATGGTTTGGCGATTGTTGGCACTTTTATTAACTTTTAAAATGTAAAAAGTAGTTATAGTGGCATAACTATAATAGTTGGACATATGTATATATAACCTTTTTGTACATATTAATATGTTTTATAATGTTGTAAAACCTTTTTTTTATTCTATCAATAGTTTCCGCAGCGCACGCGATGATATTTATTGTGACAAATTTTTCACATCTTGGGTTACATTAACGCATTTTTATTAGGGATTCTTAATTTTTTTGAGAAAGTAATATAGCCATTGGAGCTCAGTGAAAATGCAGCTTTCAAATGGTGAAAAATTTAGTTTATTCACATAAACTATTGGACCGACTTCAACAAATTTTTTCTATCACTATATAGACCGATTTAAAAAAATTGACATACATACTTTAAATAAGACGTGCATACAAAAACACAAATGTCCTCTTTGTAATATTAGTTTAGATAAGTATAGGGATATTTCATAGTCCTACGTCTGCGCAATTTTCGTAATAACGTGTATGTAACTCTTTTTATCTATTATTTTCGGCATCACATTTTCCTGCAATAACTTTTCTGTATTTATTCTATTGTAATATTACATTGTGTAAGTTCAATGTGTAGAAAAGTGTAATATCCGAAAATAAAATGTTACTTATTTATTAATATACAGATTCCCACTGAAATTATGTTAGCGATCATTATTATTGTATTTTTATATTATGCTAAGCTCTTTGTTATTATATCAGTAAACAGTTTACATGTGCTATTTCCAGTTTTATGCTAGTTCGTAAATTGTCTCAACTTTAATTAAAACTTCCGTTTAAAGTCGTAGTTTTAACGACGCCTGTGATTGGTGGAATGATTATTTTTCGCTTTAACAAGAGGAGTATAAGTAATGGTAGCACATCAGACTGAGGGGGGGGGGGGAGGTCTATCGTACTTGTGGAGTTCTCAGTTTGAATCAACGTTGTCTACTAGTATTGGACAAGTATTGTGTTTTAAGACTTTATTTTGCGACACGAGAAGAATAAAGTATGTAATATAGTAATAAACAAAACATAAACATACAAATAATATATAATAACATAAATATAAATGTTTGACAGATTTAAAAGAAAGTATGTATGGGTTAAGAATGAATGAATTACTCATCAAATGTTTACTCTACGCTGATGATCAAGTAATACTTGCGTCATCCGCTAACGAGCTTCAGGAGATGCTAAATATTATGAATGAAGCTTTGAAAGGGAAAGGAATGAAAGTGAATGTAAACAAAACGAAAGTTATGCTTTTTGAACGAGATGAATCTATGATGAATGGCAATATTTTGATAGATGGGGAACAAGTGGAAGAGGTGAAAGAATTTGTATACTTGGGATCTAAATTTACAAAAGATGGAACATGTGAAAGTGATATCGAAAGGAGAGTGAATGCAGGGAATATGGTAAATGGTGCTCTGCATGCTTTTATGAATAGCCAGATGGTGTCTCAAAGGGCTAGACTGGCAGTGCATGCTGGAGTGTTGGTGCCAACACTTATGTATGGTAGTGAAAGTTGGGTATGGCAGAAGAATCACAAAAGTAAAATAAATGCGGTAGAGATGAGAGCGTTGAGAAGCATGAGTGGATTAAAACTGAGTGACAGAGTAAGAAATAGTGTGATAAGAGAACGTTGTGGTATAAAAGAAGACGTAGTGACTAAAATTGAGAAAGGTATGCTTAGATGGTTTGGGCATGTAGAGAGAATGAATGAAAGGAGACTGACAAAAAGGATTTATGAGTCAAGAGTGAATGCAAAAGTTGGAATTGGAAGGGGAAGGCGAACGTTCCTGGACCAAATCCAGGACATTTTAAATAACGGCCAGGTCAAGAGTACTCTAAACCGACGAACTTGTATGAAAGGTTTAATGAGAATGAAAGAAGCGAAGGAGATACGAGTATGCAAGGATCGTGGCAAGTGGAAGGATGTTGTCTCTGCCTACCCCTATGGGAATGAGGC
Source organism: Elymnias hypermnestra (assembly GCA_015832385.1). Lineage (NCBI taxonomy): Eukaryota > Metazoa > Arthropoda > Insecta > Lepidoptera > Nymphalidae > Elymnias > Elymnias hypermnestra. Next base: position 781,042 of record JACTOM010000048.1, on the reverse strand, counting down.
GTGATGCTATGTATGTATGTATATAGTAATGAAGATTTGGAGAATGGTATTACTTATCATATCAAATTAGTGAGCGACTATAAAAATTGTGTATCACATTGTGTCCGCAGAAAAACTGTTTTGCTGCATGTAATAAATTGCGTGCATTTAGATGTAAACAGCATTATAAAAAAAAATTAACACACACACACACACACACTTTTTATATGTGTATAGGGACGACACAATTACCATAGAGCGCTGCACCGAGAAAGTATAATAACATTTTGCGTTTATAATGTAATTTCGAATAGAGCTGTGATATTTCTGTCAGATAAAACTTAAACCTATATATTCAGTATGAGTTTACGTGTTACCTGAATTTTATTGTGAAATAACATTTTACATTATAACTGTGAACATTATTCAGGTTCTACTGTCAAACACTATACTTCTACAAACAAAGCCACTGTTAATTTGCCTATTTCTTTTCCAACAATTCTATGAAAGTTAAGTAAACAAATTAACTAACAATGCCCAGCGGTTTCACTCGCGTATACACCGATCTCGTGGCAGTGGAATCTACTAAGTCGGTCTATAGATTAATTTTTGTTAACAGAAAAGTTTTATTTCACTTAGTTATTAATTACTTTCTTTGAGATTATTAAATACACATTTACATTCATAATGCAATCAATATGCAGATTTTACTTTACAACCAGTATATAACCAATATCATCGTAATATCATTTACGTAAAATGTCGGACTTTAAAAAAAAATAACTCTACAGGTATTGAAAAGTTCTTGATTTCAAGAAGGTAATGAAAGAATATTTTAAATCGCTTCAGTAATTTTTAGCTTGATATCAGCGGGTATCATTAGTATATGAGCTAACTCACCATTCGCAGTTATAAGGGTTGCTACAATTATTTAATTTGCTTTTGAATAGAATGTCTGATGCTAATAATTTAAAAAGTATTTTACAGGTATTGAAACGGTCTTTAATAAAATATCACAATAATTAATCGGATAAGGATTAATACCGAGCCATGAATAATATGGTTTGATTATTGTTACCACTTGTATTAACATTTAAAATGTAAAATATTCGTTATAGTGGCATAACTACAGTTGTTGGACATATGGTGTCGCAGACTTTTTTGTAGATATAAATACCTTATTATATATTGTATAACATTTTTTTTTGTTCTATTTTCAATAGTTTCCACAGCGCACGCGATGACAGATTATTTGTGACCATTTTTTTCACAAATTGGGTTACATTAAAGCATTTTTATTAGGGCATTTTATTCCCTATTTTTTTGAGAAAGTATTTTTAAGATAGCATATAGCCTATGTCGCTCTGTGAAAATACAGCGAATGGTGAAAAGTTTTGAAATCAGTCCAGTAGTTTTTGTGTGAAAACATTACAAACATTCATACTTACATACAAAAACACAGATGTTTCCTCTTTATAATATTAGTTTAGATATACGATGTTTTTATAAAAGCTCTTTCATCGTTTGCTAAAAGTCCTTGACGAGCAATATTAATCTATTGTTAATTTGACCACCGACTTCAAGAATAAACATAAGAATGGATTGTATTTCAAATACTTTAGTGCGTTTTATGTTTTATTCTTCGATAAAATATATTATTGACGCATAATTTAATAAGATATATAAGCATTGTGCACTCCTTCTCTATATAAACTACTAGTTGAATCCGCGACTTCGTCTGCGTAGAATATTACCAGAGATATCGTGATGAGTCAATGTATACCTGGATATCTCTTATATATATACTAGCTGAACCCGCGACTTCGTCTGCGTTGTTTTTATCATTGCTTTGAATGGGTAGCGTTTTCATTAATTTAGGCAAATTGCTTCAGAAATAAAAAACATACGAATAACTACTTCGATGAGCTATAACTGCAAAAAGCTTATATATATATATATAACCTTTACATAGGCTCTACATTATCGCTGTACCAAATTTCAATCAATTTCGTGAAATCCGTTCTTAGCTGACCTCTACTCGGCGAAAGGAATATTCCTACTAAATTTCAAGTCTCTACGCCTTATGTGATGAGTCCATAGTTAACACGGCCGCAATCCCCCTTGCGGGTGGAATTTAGTAAAATCCATTCTTAGTTGACCTCTACTCGCCAAAAGGAGTAAAAAAAAGTAAGTAGCAGACCATTAACGTCCCACTGCTGGGCACAGGCCTCCTCACTCCAAGGAGCGAGGGTTTTTAGAGCATAGACCCACCACGCTGCTCCACTGCGGATTGGCAGGCATAGTACACAAAAAGTGCACTCTCTATCTTCTTCACTCTCATAGTCCGATGTGACGGGAATCCAACAGACCTGAAAGAGATCAGGCGCAGGACCGACGGCTTAACGTGCCTTGCGAGGCACGGGGGTGGATCACACCGCCAACTTCCAACTTCGGGCAAATATTGAGAAAATCTTAATAGAAAACTCAATATTGATTTTTGAATTGACCCGACCCGGGACTCGAACCCAGGACCTCAAACATGCTAACCACTTGACCAATGAGTACCAATGAGGCAGGCAGCAGGCCAAAAGGAATATTCCTACCCGATTTCGAGTCTCTACGCCTTATGGTTCCAGAGATATCGTGATGAGTCATTAGATACCTCAGGTAGATACCTGGATATCTCTTTTATTTATATAGATTTGCTAAGTAGAGGTCAGTTAAGAACAGATTTTACGAAATTCCACCCTCAAGGGGGGGTTGTGGGGGTGTTTTGACTAATTTGCCTAAATTAATGACAATGCGGCATCAGCTAGTCTCTTATATATAAGTGTAGGAAATTTCATACTTCCCTCTCCGCCCAATTCTCGTAAAAAGTGTAAAGTGCAAAGTTTTTACATTAATATATATATATATATATATATATATATATATATATATATATATTCTATTTGAGGTATATATAAATTAAAAAAGCTTTCGTTTAAATAAATTTAAGTTCTGTAAATAAGCATAAAACATTTATTAATATTATCTTTTTTGATACATGAACTTTATAAGTATTATTTAATGCTGATCTTTTTCACACAACGAGTATGATAATTTTCATATACAAAAAGAAAAACATTCCGGGAGTCTTCAAAATATTTTCATTCCGGATGAATGTAGTTTTATAATTTGAGAAGCGTAGAGCAACGGCTTGTTTACGTTCAACTTTTGTAAGCCCAAGCGACGCTAAAACGGTTCGTTAGCTCGGTCCCACAATAAAGATTCGAATAAATAGTTTCAAAGTAAAAACGGAATAAAATAGCAAGCTGCGTTAAATTTTGTACGTTTTTATGTATAAGCTTTGCATATGTCAGCCCACCAACGCAAAGTGTGAAATCATAATCGTTAATCAGGAAAAAATCAAGCCAATTCCTACTTTGTTTGTCTTAGGTTTATTAACTATATTTTATAGACTAGTTGGTATATAAACGTAGCTATAACTTAAAAATAAACACAGCATGAACTAACAAAAAAAGTATAGCAAAAAAGTTAACAAACACAAAAATAGTTTATAGTTAAAATTTAAATTAAAAATAACCTATAGTTAGTAAGCGATACTTGGAAATTTAGTCAAAATTAACATCAGTTAAGTTGAAGTTGGCGACCGGCAGGCAAAGGTGGCGGGAAGTCGTGCGGCAGGTACTGTCTACTACTGAATACGATGGAACATGATAATCACGACCACTCTGATAAGAGTGATGCGACTAAGAAGACGTTGAAGTTATATTATTTCAATTATTCGAAAAAATATTTGTCCTACAAGCCTCTGTATATTTTTTAGCAAAATGAATGTAATAAATTAATATGGGAAAGGTATGTTGAGATGGTTTAGGCACATAGAGAATATGAATGAAAGGAGACTGACTGAAAATGATTTACGAGTCATGATCGAATGGGAAAGTAGGAAGGGTAAGATCAAGGCGAACGCTCCTGGACCAAATCTTAAATAAGGGCCAAAGTACTCTAAACCGACCAACTTGTATGGAAGGTTTAATGGGAATGAAGGAAGCGAAGGAATTATGCAAGGATCGTGGCAACTGGAAGGACGTGGTCTCTGCCTACCCCTATGGGAATGAGGCGTGACGCGATGTAGTATGTACGAGTATTAATAAAACCTTATAAATATCAGTGTATAGTGTCATCCAGTACAATTAAAAAATATATCAGATTTAAGTGGATGTACAGAAGTGTTTTTTATTATTAAGACCTATGTCCAGTAGTGGACGTCCACCGGTTGAAGCGACGACGACAACGACGACGACGACGTTATATAAATGAATATGTATATATAAATATATGCTAGGTGACCCAAAAAATAAAGTTTTTGACTACAAATTTAAATGAAACCTAAGTCTTACAAATTCAGCAAAATAAAAAAAAATCTAAATAATCTACCTTTAGGCCTTATCGCAGTCAAAACACTATGCCAGGAAATTTTTATTACGAGTATCTAGCCATAAACTGAGTAAGTCGGGAATAAACGAAGATGAATCTTTTGTATTTCATACACAGATATTAATTAAGATTGAGTAGACTATTTAAATATCATTACATTTCCAACTCACGCCTCACTGCTCTGGCGCATGAATTATTCATTCAATAGACGAACAAACGACTCAGATGTGCTTAAATATAGAATAACTAATAGTGAATTCTTTTCAACAACATCACCGTATTTCCGAGCTCTCCCAATACTGTATTTTGTGATTTTAAGATATACGAGTATTTTTTTATCCTAAACAAAGTTGTTTAAATAGTGAAAACGAATGCATGCAAGATTGCATTCGTTTTTACTATTTAAACAACTTTGTGTTATTTTTTAAACAAAATTTAGAAACATGAAAAGGGTTTTGGAACCGGAAGTAATTGTTAAGGCCTCACTATTTATTTAAGTAGTCTAGTATTTTTGTTACAAGATTTTGTTAATTGGCTGTCTTTCTACAGACTGGCTTTCAGCTATCTTCATATCTTGTGCCTAAATCGATTCGATACGATTTATGTATCGATACTAAATATAAATAAGATTCGTTTAATATTTATGCAAAAAACGGAAAAATAAACGAGAAGTAATATAAAAAGAACAAAAACGATCTTGCTTCTTTTTGTTATTACATAGTCACAAAGCTTTTACGTGAGCTTTCAATAAATGACACTGTATAATTTCGCAAAATATATCTGTAAAAGAAAACTATTCATGTGGTATTACAGGTTTCAAAAACCTATTTGAAGTAATTAAAATAGTAACTATTTTTGCAAGAATATATCTAAAAGTCATCAAACTTGGTTCAGTCGTTCGATTTATTTGTGTTTTACATTTATATATATTAAAATCAATGGCACTTTTCATAGTAATTTTATAACTTAAGAACGGGGTCACTTATCGAAACCAAATATTTAGGCTTTGTTCAAACTATTTAGTAATTAGTGTATGTGAAATTTGCACAAAATCGATCGAGCGGTTCTTCTAATGGCGGATCATTTTGTGAATTTTGGGGGATTTTGCTGCCAAATTGAAACTTTTTTAAATTTGGCAGCAAACAGTGTTGACAGTACAAGCATGTTATTAAAGCAAATTGTCAGCGATAATTATTGATTGGGTTAATATTTTTAAACAAATGACTCTTCGGAATCCGGCTTGGTCTGGGGGCTGGAAGTCGTCAAATCTGCGAGCGAGACGATTCGTAATGACTCTCGAGAACAGTTTGTAGACATGACTTAGCAGCGCGATAGTTCTGTAGTTCTTCAATAAGGTGTTGTCGCTTTTCTTGAAGAACAGAACTACCACGCTCCTATGCCTTGCCTCCGGCACTGTGCCATCGAGGATGATGAAATTAAACATTCGCTGAAGGACATTGAGTACCGGTTTTCCACCTGCCTTCAGGAGTTCTGCTGTGATTCCGTCATCACCTAGTACCTTGCTGTTCTTCATCTGTTTGAGAGTCATACCGATCTCGTACAGACTGACGTCCGAGATGTCTTCAGTGACGACTCAAGTAATACAAAACCTTTGCACTCGATGCAACTTTGCCGCTTTTTGTTTCCTTGACGTTTGACCTGAAATTTTTATGTCGAGATTTAGAAATGAAATAAGCACCAAAGTAACTCATCCGCACTATATGGACACATTATGTCAAATGAATAGAAGGAACTTAGAAAGAGTTCATAACGAGAATTCTTAAAGCACTTCAAACGATTGGTCATCAGTTTATTATGCTACAATATGTCCGTGTATGTCAGATGACACTGGAGTCATACATGATTTAGAACTACTTAAGGGAAATGATTATTCATTTCCTAAAACCATTAGGAATAATGTGTTCAAACTGAGGGATCGATAGTAAATGGAGCAAAAAATATCTTTAATTGGTACCTCAGGTCAGACAAATAAAAGTAGGACGCTAGTATAAAATAAACTCTCACTCTAGATCAAACTCGTGTGCAAACTACGTTCTGTTGTTTGTTATATAAAGAACTAGATGAACCCGCGATTGCATCTGCTCGGAATGTTTTTGGGTGAAGTCTCTACGCTTTATGTTTCCAGAGATATCGTGATGAGTCAATAGTTAACACCCCCGCAATCACCCTTGCGGGTGGAATTTCGTAAAATTCGTTCTCACCTGACCTTAGACCTTATGTTGTTTTCACTTATTAGCCCAATCAGATGGGACAGTCACTCATAGGCAATGTTATTATAACATTTATAAGGAATGACATTATTTACTTTTAATTTACGTTTTTCTTCGGGAACTCTGCAAAAGCAAGAAAGATAAAGCAAAGTTTTAGCCTTTGTACCCGTATTATTTAGTATTTATATATAAAAAAGTTTAATCGTTAAACCTTTGACTTCAATAGTTTCATAGCAAATTAATCTAATTTAAGTTGAACTTTGTTTCAATATTGCTGGCATTATCCTTAAATATACTCACATAAAATATATGCAATTTTAATAGCTGTTCCCGGAGGTGTCACTCGCGTAGTTCTCGATTTCGTGGAAATATGGGGAAGTCTGTTATTTATCAAATAGAAATTACTAAGCGTTTCTTCAATCTATCCAAACATATATAAAAATTTCATCCAACTTAGTTCAATCGTTTAGGAGAAGTTTAGTAACATGCACACGTGTATAAGACTTTATGTATTTTGCATAATACTCGTATACAATGATGTATTCAATATGGCTAATAAAATGTCGAAATCAATACCAAAGTTGTTATTGACAAGTTAAGAACTAGTTCTAAGTAAATACGTTTATTTGTGCCTTAACGCCAAGTACCCATTAGGCGTCTGGCGTTGCGTTCAGCGGGCGTTGGCAGCTTACACACACAGCGCTCAACGGTCAGGGTATCTATACTACTGGCTCAGTCCGAAAATAAAAATATGAAAAAAAAATGGACGTCGAAATAATTGTGTGAGTATGGCTCCTATACCGTCGCTATGAAAGACGACGGTAAGGAAAAAAAACAATAAACTCCTCCCAATGGTGTTTTTTTAATAATTTATTTTTATAATCCGATCATTGCATGTCCTATATAGCTTGACGCTTTTGGATTTCATTGATAAATAAGTCATTATCGAAGAGCTCGTCCTCTATTTTGGTGAATTTTTCGTCCACCCTACACGAAAACGCACGATCAAATGTACAATTAAATGGCGGCGCTCATATCTATAAGTGCGCAGCTAACGCTTTTGAAACGCGCGTTCGAACAAAACTCTTAAAGCGCGAGTCAGCCGCGCGCTTGCATGTGTATATCTTCGACCATCCTCTTTATTTTCTAAACGACGAATAAGACCGAGTATACATTGGGCGTTTTGTACCGATGATATACCATTTATCGATGAAATCCAAAAGCGTCCAACTAAATGGGACATGGAATATCCGGATTATAAAAATAAAATATTTGCCTCTACCGTCGTCTTTTATAGCCACAATTATTTCGACGTTCATTTTTCTTTTTGTATTTTAATTTTCGAACTGAGCTAGTAGTGTGGATACCCCGACCGCGCTTGTAAAACGCCGCGTTCAGCGCTGTGTGTGTATGCTGCCATCGCCCGCTGAACGCAACGCCAAACGCCTAATATGTACTCGGCGTTAATATCATATGAACGTGGGTTAAACAAATTACTCGAGAGAAAGACAGTATCGAACTCGAGCAAACTTTTTACCAGTTAAGTCTCAGTTATAATTATACATAGATTGTCCATATTTTCTAATGATAATGTCACTTTTAAAAACACTATTTAAAAAAGTAAATCACATTCTTACTCAGTCATGCCATTTCCATTATTAGAAAAGTCGGTATAATCTGTCTGCTGTTCAATTTGATTTTGCAAAAGCTTTATTTCTCAGCGCTATCGACGTTTTATTGCATCGAGCTTAAGCTGTTCTTTGATTTAAGTCTAAATGTAGATTAGTCACCTTTTGCCTTTTATTGCCATTGGAGTTTTTTTCTTCATTAATTATACAATACACAGAGATAAATGTTTTGTAGTACCAGTTTTACTAAAGGCTTTGCAGTCGTCGATAACGTTTGAATATATTGTGTAAGCTCAAAATTTATTGAAAATGTTTTACACCTACAGAACGCTTTGATATTAGGGAGTAACATAGGCTAGCTTTTATCCGAAAATTTTCTCGGTAATTAAAAATTAAGTAGCTAGACCTTATAATGGATAATTGATTACGTTGAGGATGACTATTTTTTAGTCCGTAGTTTCCAGTGGTACGGGAAGTGACAGATGTTTAATTAATATCAGATTCTGCTATAAAGAAGCGCAAGTTTAACTAAACTTATATGTAATAATAGTTAATCGTAGCTTTATTACTTTATTAAATGATCTTATATACGAGTACTAAACCGTCACTATTAATGAACATATCACATATTATGTGCTGCGATTACACATGCCATATTTTAACAATAGACATATTGCATATATTTTTATTTAATAAACGCTATGAGATTAATATTTTTTCCTTTTATTGAAATAAAGAACAAAGTTTACATTTCAAATGACTACAAAAGAGCTCATCGAAACGCTGTTTGCCTATTTTGCTTATGTCCACATGAAGCGCGTGAAACGTTATGTCAATTTATTTTATACGAGGCCGATGAAACATTTGGAAAGTTTTCATTTTAGGTATTAAAATCAATCCCTACACTAACTAGCACGAATCGCTTAAAGTCATGACATAGAAATAGATAAGAACTTACTGGTAGAGGTAGTTCCCATCCTACCAGTAAAGACGTAAGGTAAGTAGCGGCCCATTAACGTCCCACTTCTGGGCACAGGCCTCCTCACTCATACGAGGGAGGGTTTTTAGAGCATAATCCAACAAGCCGCTCCACTGCGGATTGGCAGGCTTAGTACACAAGTGCACTCTAGATTTCATAGCCCGATGTGACGGGAATACGACACGACCGGAGGGAGATCAGGCGCAGGACCGATGACTTAACATGCTCTCCGAAGCACGAGGGTGGAGCACATCGCCAACTTTCCAACTTCGGGCAAAAATTCAGAAAACCTTAAAAGAAAACTCAATTTCAATTTTTGAATTGGCCCGACCTGGGACTCAAACCCAGGACCTCATGTCTGTAGTCGAATATGCTAATCACAAGACCATTGACGCAGTAAATTTCTTAGGGCTTATAGACTACAAGCCCATGCAAAAAATTAACCAGTGAAATGAACCAACGTGAATAACGCATAGAACGCTGTTTAATAACGTTATTTAAAAAAAGTTGCCGTACATAAAGTTACGATCGTATAGCTATTATCTAAATTTCAGGAATTACAGAGTTATTAGTGCTGTAAGAACATAAAATTTATGTACGGCAACTTTTTTTGTTGATTTAATGTTATTAAATATTGCGTTGTACCTTATAACCGTATATTAATAAATAAATAAATGATAACAACCTGTACCGCTCAGAAATGACAACTCAGCACTGAAAGTTATTTTATGATATAATAACAGCCTTCTAAGCGTTATTCACGTTGGTCGATCTTACTGGTTAATTTTTTAAGGGCTTGTAGTCTGTTAGTACGAAATATCCTATTAACTCACGGAGTCGAGTTAAATTTTGAAAATAAATCTGATACTGTAAGCACAGATTAGTATCATCAGTGAAATTGTATCAGTATTGCAAGCAGCCCGCCCGTAATCGCTTCCTGTGCTATTTGAGTTTTGCATGTGAATTGGACTAACGAGAGCTTCGTTTTCGAGCATTTTATTTCGTAGCGCAGAGAATCAGTGCTGAGCGACGGTTTGTTTAACTATGTATTTACTTGTTACTTCAGTTTTGAAGGGAAACTTCTTTAGGCGAATGAGTGATTAACGTCACGAAGATGTGCAGGGTTTTTATGCTAATTCTTTAGAAGGTTAGGTAGTTTTAATATTTACAAATATCACGTGGAATTTTAATTTGCCACTCGTCCTTTGATGATTTAATATACTATTTATTTAAATTTTAAATTCAAAACCAAAATTCAATTAATAATTTCTAATATTGACAAAAAATACGTGGCATTTTTATCTACAATTCGTCATTTGGGGTTTCAATAAATTATTTGTATTAATTTTCGAGACTTTTAATATTTTAATCCCATTCAAATTCATTAAATTCCTAACATATCTTGCATTTTGTATTTTTATATATAATTACTTTACCAAAGAAGTTTCACTTTTGACGTGAGTACTATATACGCATGTGCTTTTAATTTTTTTTAATGACTACTAAATAGTGAATAATAAGAACCTGCAATATTACTATATTTACGTATGATTACAAAAAATAGGCAAATTAACAACCCAGAAATTGAATTACACAATATATATTACCTAACGAATAGTGGTGAATGGTTTTATGCCGGTGCTAATTAAGATTTGGCACCCTGATGTCGTCCAATACTTTTTCGTCCAATATCCCTCAGTGCCTGAAGACTAAAGTCTTCGAACAGTGCGTGTTGGCAGTGCTTACCTACGGATCAGAAACGTGGTCGCTGACTATGGGCCTTATTCGAAAGCTCAGAGTCACTCAGCGTGCGATGGAGAGGGCTATGCTCGGAGTTTCTCTACACGATCAAATCAGAAATGAGGAGATCCGTAAAAGAACCAAAGTCACCGACATAGCCCTACGAATCGCGAACCTGAAGTGGCAATGGGCGGGGCACATAGTCCGACGAACCGATGTACGTTTGGGCCGGAAGGTGCTGGAATGACGACCCCGCACTGGACGACGCAGTGTATGAAGACCCCCGACAAGGTGGACTGACGATATAAGGAGGATCGTCGGTAGCCGCTGGAACCAGGCGGCACAAGATCGGGCTTTATGGGCATCATTTCGTGAGACCTATGTCCAGCAGTGGACGTCCATCGGTTGAAGCGACGACGACGACGACAACCCTGATGTCATCAAAAATAACTTCCAGTTAGTAAAACATCTTCATCTATTTAAAGGAAAGATCAGTCTGTTTGTCTGCATGTAACGAGATCTTTGAACTGGATTTTAGAACATTTCAACACAGTCGGATTAATGTGATGTGAAGGTGTGCATACAAAAGTATTATTGTGATCCTCTCAGAACTAAATTACAATATTTACTAATAGTTTTCCGAATAGTTTGGCATCCTGTGTATGGCAATAGGTATGCGTTTTCGTTTTATTTATACATTTCATGTGTTCATATTTCTTTTTTGGACTCTCCTGAAAGTCAGCACTTTATTACTTACCAATGCAGTTGTATGCTAAGGTGCCACAGTTTTATGATAATTAATTTTTTTTGTTGCACGATATAATTTAATGAGTACTTATTTCTCTTGTTTCGCAAATAAACGATTATTTATTTGTGCTAAATTTCATATGAATCGAGCGGGAGATCTTGTGATGAGTGAATGCGTTATAGTTTACATGTACTACAAACCCATAACATAGACAATACGTTCAAACTCATTTATTCATAACTGATATTATCTCTAAGTAAGATTTTACCAACCTTAAAACTAAAACTACATTAGATTCTTTAATGGGGTCGTGTTCATGACGAAGCATATAATTATTGCGCCTGCTTAAGCACCCTACAAAAGTACTAGTCTACAAATTGTGTCATCTCTCTTATAATTTGGACAATTTAGTTATGAAACGACATATTCAGGTAATGTAGTGAGCGAATTCGTCAGAGTAATCATTCTCAGAGGAGTTCGTTTATATAAAAATATTCAACATTATGTTTTTAGCACATTATATTTGTCTAAAACTTCATAAACATTTTTAAATGAAGAGACACACATTGAACTACTTTTATAACTCTCATTTTTAAATTTTTACTCCTACTATTAGTTGACACTCTCGTATGGCTTGTTAAAATTTACATCTAAACTAATATTATAAAGAGGAAACATTTGTGTTTTTGAATGAAAGTATGTTTGTAACGTTTTCATACAAAATTACTGGCCCGCTTTTAAAATTTTCTTCACTATTAGAAAGCTGCATTTTCACTGAGCTATATAAATTACTCAAAAAATTAAGGATCTCTAATAAAAATGCTATAATATAACCCAAGGTGTAAATAAAAAAAAACCTGTAATCGCATAAGTAAGTAAGTAAGTAGCAGCCCATTAACGTCCTACTACTGAGCACAGGCCTCCTCACTCCGAGGAGCGAGTGTTTTTAGAGCATAGACCCACCACACTGCTCCACTGCGGATTGGTAGGCATAGTACACAAGTGCACTCTCTATTCCTTCACTCTCATAGTCCGATGTGACGGGAATCCGACACGACCGGAGTCGCATGTAACCGCATGCGCTACGGAAACTATTGACTATAGAACAAAAAAATGTTTTGCAATATTATAGAACGTAATAATAGCTTCAAAAAAGTTTGCGATACCATATGTCCAACTACTGTAGGTTTGCCACTACAACTACTTTTTTACATTTTAAAAGTTAATAAAAGTGCCGACAATAATCAAACCATATTATTGTGTTAATCCTTACCCTATTAAATAGTATTTTATTAAAGACCATTTCCATTTCTGTAAAATACTTTTTAAAATTTTAAATTTGGACTTTCCATTCAAAAGATATAACGAATTTTAAAATGTCAATCTTAAGAAAATAATGTATCCCTAGTCGAACTCAAAAAAATCTTTCAATACCTGCAGGTTATTCTTAAATTAATTAATGTCGGACATTCTACGTAAATATATCCTCGTTCAACATAGATACACATATTCGTTGTAAAGTAAAATCTGTATATTGATTAGATTATGAATCTAAGTGTGTATCTAATAATCTGTAAGAAAGAAATTAAAAACTAAGGGAAATGAAACATCTATGTTAACAAAAATAAATCTATAGTCCAATTTGGTAAACTTTTCATTGCCACGAGATCGGTATCTGAGCGGGCCAAGCGGCGGGGCTTTGCTAGTGTTTAGATATAGTACTTTTTATTCATCGTTACTCAAGTCCAAATATGTTTTTTTAAACTTGTAATAATTTAAGTATTGTCTAATATTAATACATTAATCAAAATTTATTTTGAGAAAATTATATAGCGCTTTCCACCGAAAGCTCACGTAACAGGTCCTCAATAAATAGTTTCATGTTCGTTTTTAAGTCTCACCTTTTTATAGTAAATATATGTTGTGCTTTGCATTAATGTATATCTTTCACGTACATATAAAATAACACACAGATTCGTATTTACAAATCCACACACTTTTATACATGCACTCAAAATTTGACTATGAAGAACATTAGTTATTTTCTTATTAAGTTGCGCTAATAGTTTATGAGCCTGTCAATCCGTAGTTGAGCAGCGTGTTGGGTGCACGCTCTAAAACACTCTCTCATATGATTGAGGAGGCCTGTATCCAGCGGTGGGATGTTGATGGGCTGCTATTTACAATCGTTTTAGAAAAATAAAAATGAAATAAACAATTTCAATACATACATATTTAGAATTAATAATATAAAATTACTCGTAGGCGTATATAAAACCTATATAAACCAGATTTCCATGAGGAAGATATAATAATTAATATGAATGCGTAGTTATTATAAAAAATATATAAAGTTTATCAATAGTTGACTGATAAATTTGATATTAGGTTTCCAAATAAAGAAAATAGCTGACTGTAGTATATAATTTTTTTTATGTAGTAATAGTTAATTTCCCACGATATTAAGATTTTCCGAGTGGTTCAAAATCATCTAACACTTATTTCTTTATTTTGAAATAGAAAGCAAGCGTAGTTTAATAAATAAAAGTCAAAATGAGTATCATTTGTTTATCGATCCAAGCGATTTGATCCATAACGGGTTCTTTGGTAAGCCATTAATGGGAATATGGTTTTATACCACAAAACTTACTCACTCACTCAGCATGATGACTTCAAGACTATTCACGATTGACTCGAAATTTAGTAGACACTTTTAGCGATGTCTTCACGTCACTACTTAGGTATTTTTTGATATTCCTACGATATTGGGAACTACCTGGTTGACACCTGAAAACAGCCAGTATAATATAAATATTATGAGAAATAATTCATTAAAGACGTTATATAGCAATACAAAACTAAATGTGCTCAATATTTCCACGGAATTGGATATTATATGTGAAAAACGATAATTATCTAAATATCACGATTTCTCCATTACTTGGTTGGTTGACCTAAAATTTAGCATACATCTAAAAGTTCTATCATGATTAAAGTCCTATCATATAACACAAATAATACGCACAAAACTGAATTTTAAATATACATATAACAAATAAGATATAGATAGGAAACTTAATCTCAGAACTGACTAACGCTCCGGGCTATGCTATTAAGGTATTTCAACAATTTGATGTAAATTCCGTTCTTGTTATAATATTATTTTACCCAGAAAATTCCTCATTGTTTATGAAATCGTTTGTCTGAAATGGCTTAGTTATTTATTACAGCGATAGCGAACAAATTCATAAATAAAAGTCCCTTCCTTAATCAAAGTCTGTGTCGTAATATTTTTTAATCAAATTTACTTTTAGAAGCCCTTTTGAATATTCAAGAGTCTCTTAGGAAACCGAACGAGAAATAAACTTGTATTTTCTTTGCTCATTCTGCTTTGTTTTAATATAAAATGTCTATGATTCCTTAAGTAACGAAGTTTACTAAAAACCTAATTCCCGTGGTTCAAAATACGAGAACTTAATTTTGTCATCGCGTAAGATCGTCACGTTTTCAAACAAAGTATATAAATTATTTGCATTTTCTTAAGTAATTACATGTATTTTTTGGTTGAGAAAGTTCTTATTAAAGTATAAATAAAGACTCGTTTTTTATAATAATTTTATTCTAAACCCAGTAAAAGTTTAACCTGGATAAGAAAGTCTTCAAGGGATATCTTTCTATCTTAGAGCTGTTTCTCTCTAACCCAGGTTTCTAGCTTACAGAGGCACAGAAAAGGTCATTCTCGCTCATAAAGACGATACAGTAAAATGCAGTATAGAAATGTATATATTGTGACGTAAATTTTACTTAAGTGACGTAGTGCCGAATGTTTCTTATATAACAGGATATTTAAAACGTTAATTATGTTGAAGAAATGAGATATGTATGTGAGAAACGGTTAGCATAATCTGGTTTACGACTAATTCAAGTTTTACATAGTGTCGTATCTTATATAAACAGTGAGAAAATATTTTGAAGTTGTGAAGCTGAAAGCTTGAGAAATCCTGTAGAGATACAATTTCTTAACATTGCCCGGCCAAAAATCAAACTTGGGATTGAACTTGTAGTCAGCATGCGCACCATTAAGTCGGGTATACCGTTACATGATTTAAAGACACGTAGCTGGTAAAGAGAAAATTGACGTTATAAAAACAATAGTCGCTATTTTGAGTAGCAAAATTGGGATAAAATACAGTTAATTCATGTTTTCCCTTGTTTTGTGACCTTTGCTCTCATGTAAAAGAATTGATTTATGATACAGAGAGGTCACGCAATAGATGTTTTTGGGTCGGTTCAGAATTCCGAGTAATATATGGGGATGGCATTTTTTATTTAGCCTTTACAAAAAACAGCCTGTTGATAAATAAATGTTTTTTCATACTTCGATTGTTCAATACAACCGTTTTGTTATTTTAATATCTGATAAGTTTCTCTTAGTTGATAATTTTATTGGTAAATTTTCTTGAGTTCTGAAATTAAGCGTAAAAATTGAGACAGATTTATTGTTAAGCTTATTTGTTCCGAAACCATAAATAAAGGTCATTAAAAACTAGTACAAGGAGTATATGGCATAGGTTTTTTAATAGATATATTTCTTAACTGTGTTTGAAACGCTGTTGAGAATCCTAGAAGTGAACAAAATAAATCATTTTATAGTACAAATTTATCCCGTACGTAAACTATAATGCCTCATTGGACGTGTACGTAAATTATGTCACTTGTCGATATGTATAGTTTCCAGAATTACAGAAATGCTTAATGTTCGCAATCGTTATCATTAGTCACTTTATATTGGAATAGTTGATAACAAATTGTAATTTAATAAATATTCTCATTTTTTAATCCCTTTATATATCCTTTAGTTTTAAAATATAATTGTAAATTTAATATATATTAAGCAACACTTGTAAGTGGCTTTGGACCTTACATTGTGCTGGAGAGGAATATTAAATTATATTCTAGTGCATGTTCATCGGCTTATACGTAACTGAGAGTGCTTTATCTTTAATGACATCATGTATCTATTTCATAATCAAAATATTCTTTATTCAAGTAGGCTCAAAAAGCACTTTTGATCGTCAGTAGTCAGTCCATTGGTACATCTAGCATGCCTTCATTTAAATTTATCGATAATGAGTTAAACTATATTCGTGTGTCTAAAACATAAAGTAATATTTCTACGCACGTCACTTATAGGCTATGAAAACATCCAAGAGAAGGGTCGAAAGAGCTTTTGTTAGAAGGGCAACAACTCCAAAGCGGTCTGAGATTAGTGCACTCAATCATTTACTTAAATTTCACGAGGTATTTAACATTGTTTAAGTTGTATCTGGCGGTAAATCACATAGACAGAGGATAAGTCACATTAAGTTCATTTATAAGTCGTCTTTGAATATAATAAATGATCTGAATTCGGCTTCGGGTCCGCTAGTAATAGTATAAATGGTAATAAAATGAAATACATAAGTTATTAACGCAATACAGATTTGCTTAACGAAGGAAACCTCAAGAAATCAAAGATATGTCCTGTTCCTGTAATTTATGGAAACTACGTAATCTCTATCCGACATTGGTTTATACAGAGCCAGTGGAGCGTTCAAAGAGTTAACTGGTGATATGATTGAACGCGTTGAACTCAATGTGTCAAACTATCTGACAAGATAGTTGTCGTTTCATGTCTGGTGCTTCTTGATTGAATAATTGAACCGGTCTATTCTTGGTCGTACACTATTAAATACATAAATTCAGCGTTCATGTTCAATCCCTACTATTGACTCCACTATCCGTATGTATATTTAGCTCATAAGCAGTTTTTTAGTCATCCTTTCAAATACAAACACATTTATAAAACTTTAACCTTCAAACACCAATATAATCATCATCTACCTGAAAGCTCACATACAATTTTCTTTCTATAATAAATAAATAAATAGAATGTTGTGGTATATAAAAGAAGATTTAGAGACTAAAATTGAGAAAGGTATGCTTAAATGGTTTGGGCGCATAGAGAGAATGAATGAAAGGACACTGACAAAAAGGATTTATGAGTCAAGAGTGAATGGGAAAGCTGGAAGGGGACAACCAAGGCGAACTTTCCTGGACTAAATGCGGGACATTTTAAATAAGAGCCAGTTTAAGAGTACTCTAAACCGACGAACTTGTATGAAATGTTTATTGAGGATGTAAGAAGCGAAGACGTGGTCTCTGCCTACCGCTATGGGAATGAGGCGTAATGCTATGTATGTTAGTGTTCGATTGCGTATGAATGTAAAACTTAATTCTCCACTTTAAAAAAAAATTGTGTATATCTTGACTAATATTCCAATACATTTCGAGAAAATCTAATTATTTTCAATATAAAGTATATTTATCGCAGTACTAAAATGAAAGTGACGTTTTTAACTTCCTAAATACAGATTAAAGGTTTATTACCTATTGGAGACTCTTATTATTTGGCAACAGCGTGATAATGCTGTAACTTCTGTTGTTTATGGCCAAGAACATCCCCACCCATAATCTATTCATGGAGGACAGAAAATCCCATAGCAATAAGCAAACCTCACGCAGTCGCATTGTGTGCCGGCCTAGAGGACGAGACAAGAAATATATAGTATCCGCATTGCCTTGGCGTGATATCAAGAACATTCTAAATAATTGAGATTTTTATTTACTCTTTTATTATTTTGTTTGCAGTCATTACTAAAACAATAGTTCACATAAAGAGACTACTTTTGATACTGTACTAATATATTGATATCTCCACTTACATATTTTGTAGTAATTCGTTAACATTTTTTTGTGATTCGATATGACGGAGCCGCCACCTATTTTTGAAAAATAGGTTTGTATACTGAAAAACAAATTGAAAAGGCAAATAACATTCATAGAGATTTATTAAACTAGAATATAATAAATCAGTCAGAAAATAATTAGAAACGAGCAAGTTAATTAAAACTTCATTCGGATTGATCTTAACTGAATTGTTCTCGATCGTGTATCAGTGTAATTAGTGACTACGCTAAATACGGTTTATAATTATCTCAGCTCTAAAAAAAAATACGATTTCAAGTGCCCAGATTACGAATACATTCGTGAAAGTTCTGAATGTGATCGTATTTTCATGAATTTTGCATATCTTATATTTTGATATTAGAAGCAAATGCGAGTTACACTATCTCCATAGTCATCTAGATAAATTTCTAGATAATTTAGGAAATTATGGTAAGGAACATGGAGAACACCTCCATCAAGATCTAAAAGTGACGGAGGAAAGGTATAAGGGTCGATGGGATTGTCACATGTTGGCAGATTACTGATGGTCTTTGAAAAAAGATTGTCCCCTGAAAAATGATAAAAAAGGTTAATAAAAGCCGTATAAATATAGAATATATTTTCGTCATTTTTCGCTTTATTTGGTTCGATGTTTTTTAATCTTTTAAAATTTAACAGACTTAATAAATATATCTGTTACTTAGTTTCTCGTTTCTTTTATGTTGGTAATGTAAAATGAAGATTTTGTAAAGAAATCAGGGTGAATCCCACAACGTCATTGCTAGTTTCATTATTTGTGTGCATAAATAAAAGAATCTTCTAATAAAAAGGGTTTTTGTTTGTGTTAAATCTAAAAATGATACGAAAGAGTGAAATTGCAACGCGTTGCTAGTTAAAATGGCTAAGGAGTTTTGCTAGTTCCTCTCCTTGTTAAAAAATTTTGTTGTTAATAATTTTAATGTTTCATTTACCATATATCTTCAATAATCTAAATAACCGTGATTCTTTAAATGATCAAGTATTTTAACAGTTATTGAAAAATATACATAGATTTTCAAATTAATCAATCAACAGTATTGAAATGGTTAAAACAAGTTATTGACTAACATAAGTCAAAGAACTCTTTCAAATAAGATAAGTGTAAACAATATTTGTATTGTGTTTAAATATATATATAATAGTATTCTATACCCTTTTAAATTTCAAGGACGCTGTTATGAAATTATATTGCCCCAGCTTTTTTTGTTAAAATTATCTTATTTAACTCATGAATCCTGTGATATCGATGCGTAAAACAATTTATATGTCCCCAATGTAACAAGCAAGCTGCACAAAATTGTTTTGAGATTAAATGCATCAGCTAATTATATGCTAATAACGTTTTTATATATTTGTAGAATTTTATGTATCATTCTGTTACAGAATTTCTTTTTATGTACAGAAAACTTTAAAAAAATACGTTGCTCTGTAGATATAGTAACAATATTTTATCTTCCTTAAACGTAGTTCCATTTATGAAAGATGAGCTTAAAAGGATTATATTCTAACAGGAATAGCATGCGCTTATTTAATATGTGTATGAACGAGTAGAATATGTTTCGTGTTCACTTTATTGTGATACGATGTTCATTCACTTACTTTTCAATTCTTCTTATTTCGTTTCTATTTACAGATTTTATGCTGTAAGATATTTATTGAAAATTTTGCAATACATATGCTATAAGATTAATACAACTTTTATGTTTGTATTCCTAATATAAATGGTTATATTTGTTTACATTTACATTTTTTAAACTGCCTCATTGGTCTAGTGGTTAGCATATTCGACTACAGACATGAGGTCCTAGATTCGAGTCCCGGGTCGGGCGAATGCAAATTGTTTTTATTGACTTTTCTTTTAAGATTTTCTCAATATTTGCCCGAAGTAGGCGGTGTGATCTACTCCCGTGCTTCGAAGAGCACGTTAAGCCTTCTGTCCCGCGTCTGATCTCTCTCCGGTCATGTCGGATTCCCGTCACATCGGACTATGAGAGTGAAGGTATGGAGAGTGCACTTGTGTACTATGTCTGCCTATCCACAGTGGAGCAGCGAGGTAGGTCTATGCTCTAAAAACCTTCGCTCCTCGGATTAAGGAGGCCTTTGCCCAGCAGTGGAACATTAAGGGCTGCTACTTACTTGCTTACTTATATTTATTTATAAGAGAAAAGTCATACACACCTTTACCAAGAGGACAATAAATAGCTGCCATTGCCATTACTTATATAAACAAAATATTTGTATCTGAGTTTTAATTTTGTTAGTTTAGCATGCAACTTCCCTTTTATGGTTGTATTCCTAATATTAATGGTAATATTTACTCTGTGCCCTAATAAAATAATTGCAAAATATTGCTATTCATATTATATAATGCAACTGTCACTACTAAATCATATGTTCATAATTAGTTGATTGATGTCGTTTACATTTTACTGTTTAAAAAGCACTTTAAAATAATGTTAACTCGTTCCTCGTTAACTAGTCTATGAGGACAGAGTTAACATTATTTTAAAGTGTAACTTTGTGTGTAACTTTAGCTAGTTATTATATTACACAACAAACAACATACACAACACACATCACAACAAACAACATACATAACACACCGTATACAGACTCGAGCGAAAACGCAAAACCGGTTCCAAACAATACGCGCTAACAATGTTTACGGCGAGCGAACTACGAGTTATCTAGTTCCTCGGCTTATTAATGAACTACCCTACACTTTGGTAGAAAAAGTGTCAAGCAAAAATATTAAAATGTAAAAAATTTTTACTTGCGCAATTTACATCTACGTAGAGATTTGAAATTTGGTAGGAATATTCCTTTAGCCGAGTAGAGGTCAGCTAAGCACGGAATTTACGAAACTCAACCCGCGAGGGGGTTTGCGGGGGTGTTATACGTATGTTTCTTATTTGTAAATCGATATGCCTAAATTAATGGAAAAATGGAACCCAAAAAACATTTCACGCCACGCAGACGAAGTAGGTGCAGCTAGTATATATATAGGTTAAGTTAGGTTAGGTGAGAGAGACTTCGGGGACGAGACGTCTGACGAGGACGTCGCCCCGCCGGAGATTAGCGAGGGGGAGCTGGACGCCGCCATCATTAGGATGCGGTCGAAGGCCGTCGCGCCCGGACCCGACGGGGTTCCGGGCAGGGTGTTAGCTGAGGCGTTGGGACCCATGAAGCAATGGCTGCTGGACCTCTACAACGCGTGTCTGCGCCAAGGGCGCTTTCCGCGTGCGTGGAAGACCGGGAGGCTGGTGCTCCTTCGCAAGGAGGGGCGTCCGGCGGACTCGCCGGCGGCGTATAGGCCGATCGTGTTGCTGGACGAGGTGGCGAAGTTGCTCGAGCGCATCCTCGTGGAACGCCTCGTCCGGCGACTCGACGACGTAGGGCCCAATCTGAGTGACTGTCAGTTCGGCTTCCGCCGCGGCAGGTCCACCATCGACGCGATCGCGCGGGTGAGGGACCTCGCGGAGGAGGCGGCGTCCGAGGGTGAGGTGGTGTTGGCGGTGTCCCTGGACATCGCCAATGCATTCAACACTCTGCCTTGGGACGTTGTCGGGCAGGCGCTCGGGTATCATGGGATGCCCCGGTATCTGAGGGATATGATAGGCGCGTACCTCAGCGACCGGTTCGTCTCGTTCTCGACGGCTACTGGACCGGTGAGTAGGGAGATGACGTGCGGTGTTCCGCAGGGGTCGGTTTTGGGACCGCTGCTGTGGAACATCGGCTACGACTGGGTGCTTCGCGGTGCCCTCTTGCGGGGCGTCGGCGTGACTTGTTACGCCGACGACACCCTCGTAACGGCCCGCGAACGCACTTTCAGAGAGGCGCGCGTGCTCGCAACAGCGGGCGTCGCGCAGGTAGTTGCGAGAATCCGGCGGCTCGGGCTGGAGGTCTCGCTAGAGAAGTCGGCAGCCATCTGCTTCCATGGACCGCGAAGAGCGCCCCCAGGGGGGGAGAGTCTAGTGGTCGGGGGGATCTCCATCGAGATCCAGCGTACGCTCAAGTACCTGGGTCTCACGCTTGACGGCAGATGGAAATTCGAGGCTCATTTCGAGCGCTTGGCTCCCAGGCTCATGAAGACGGCTGGCGCGTTGAGCAGACTGCTGCCCAACGTCGGCAAGCCGCAGGTAGGGTGCCGTCGCCTGTACGCAGGCGTGGTACGATCGATGGCCCTGTACGGGGCCCCGATCTGGGCGGGAGATTTGACGCCACGTTCGAAGGCTCTGCTGCGAGGTGCGCAGCGAGTCGTGGCAGTCAGGATCGTCCGAGGATACCGCACCATATCCTGGGAGGCGGGATGCGTATTAGCGAGTACCGCCCCCTGGGAGCTGGACGCGCAAGTACACTCGGACGTATATTGGCGGAGGGCGGACGCCCGTCAGAGAGGCGACCCCCCTTCGCCAGGGGACGAAAGGGACTGGCTGCGCCAGGCGCAGGCGGTCCTACAAACCAAGTGGCGGGACCGGTTGAGTGACCCGAGCGCAGGGCGGTCGACGATCGAGGCCGTGTCTCCGCTCCTTGGTCAGTGGGTGTCGCGTGGTCACGGCGTGATCACTTTCCACTTGGCGCAGATCCTCTCGGGGCACGGGTGCTTCGGGAGGTATCTATGCCGGGTGGCCCGTAGGGAGCCCACTGAGGAATGCCACGAGTGTGGATCCGCCGTGGACACGGCGGAGCACACGCTTGCGGTGTGCCCCAGTTGGGATAGACAGAGATCTGCCCTAGTGGCCGTATTAGGGTCGACCGACCTGTCTCTGCCCACCGTCGTGCGAGCGATGGTGGAGCGGAGGGAGTGTTGGAGTGCGGTGGCCTCCTTTAGCGACGAGGTGATGTCGCTGAAAGAGGCCGCGGAGCGGCGTCGGGAGGCGGATCCCGCCGCCCACGCCCTCCGTCGTAGGCGTCCGGCGAGAAGGCGTGCGGTCCAGGACCGCCGTCTTCCCCCTTAGCACTAGCCTCTGGGACGGCGGACCGCGGAGGCCGTCGTCCCACGTAGCGAGGCTCCGTAGGTTGTCGGGCGGCGCGCCTTCGCGCTGCCCCATAGGTAGCTCGATCCTTAGGATCAAGGTAGGGGCCCCTCACGGGGAGTCACGGCGGCGCGCGCAGTTTTACTCTATAGCTAACCTGTAGCGCCGCCATTGTGACAGTGCGTAGGATGGCGGGTCGTTTTTAGCCGGTAAGAGTCCGGCATAACCGGGACGTCCGCGGCGTCCCGGTATCCTACTGAGGATTTTTTTCCCGTCTGACAAAAAAAAAAAAAGGTTAGAGAGACTTAAAATTTGGTAGGAATATTCCTTTTCCCGAGTAGAGGTCAGCTAAGAACGGATTTTCCAAATTTCCACCCACAATGGGAGTTGCGGGGGTGTTAATTTAAAATATTCAAGCATCACATTTACGAACTATATCTTTTATGATATGTATGATTTTTATATGTATGATGTCAGATTTTTTTTGACATAATGAAATCTATCAAAAGTAAATATTAGGCAATTCCACCTTCAAAGGGCAGTGCGGGTATGTTTCTTATTTGTAAAACAATTTATCTAAATTAATGAAAATGCTACAAAAAAAACATTCCATGCAGACGAAGTCACGGGTTCAGCTAGTTTAAATGTATAAGAATATCCATATTCGATTGCATTCAATCTTTGTATTTAACAGTAATGGAATTTGTACACAATATATTTTTAATTACATTTAGATGTAAGCTTAGATAAGGGTAAAATTAAAAAGAATGTATAATAAAGAGTATAATTAGATGTACGGGCAAACCTCTGTTGTTTTTATAATGTTAAGCAACTATAGATTTAGAAATTTTGTATATAATAATAAATAACTAATAGTCTTTCATGGCTTTTGCAAAACCTAAAGTCCGATAATATTAATGATTTATTTAATTATATTGACGTTGCTTCGGTTTCCAAATTGATTACTTGTGAAGTTGAAGACTGCTATAAGTATTTCAAATCATCCAGTAACGATGATACAAAAATTATTACTCAAAATATTCGATGTATTAATTGTAATATCAGTGGATTCCAAATTCTATTGAAGAGAATTAATCTTAAAAAGACATAATAGTGCTAACGGAATGTTGGCTCATTAATAATACCTCTTTATCACTAATGAAAGGTTACACATTGTATCACAAAATGTTAAAAATGTAATATGATGGCATAACTATGCCATCATATTACACGTCAATACACAATATAACGTTTCGAAGGAAGAACCTCTTTTTGAATAATGGAACTGTTTTATTTTAAAGCCACAAGATTTAATCATCATTGCCATTTACTGTTCTCTCTCGTACAAAAACACTCATAAACTTTTAATTTATTTGGATAAAATACTTAGTGAAAATTTAAAATGTTGCACTTATTGGTGACATTAATAAAAACTTCATTCTTGACAGAATCGATTCGAACTCTAACAAATAATATTTAATTATAAATGCTTTTCTCGGATTGTTACCTGCACATACCTACAGAGGTGATGTGTGTCGCGAGTGGTTTTTGTATGTACCATATTCTGCTTAAAACTAAGAACCTCTCGACTACGATAATTCCCCAAACTTCAATAACTAACTATAAGCCAGTAAATCTAAGTCTTAAATTAAAACAGTATAAGAAAATACATAAAATCACAATTACAAAAATTAATTCATTTAAACTGTACTTCGATATTTTGAACCTTAACTTCGGTCTACACTATCAGGATCAAGATCCGGACGACTCAATATCTCATTAAAATATTAAAATCTGCTATAGAAAATAATACAAAAGTGGACAACATAACTAATAAAAATAAAAGCCATGGCTTACGCCTGGCCTTCTAAGATTAAATAAATAAAACAAAAAAACTACACAATATGCCAGACGTATTCCAGGAAAAGAAGAAAATCGGATTATTTATAAAATAAATTTTTGCAACAATTTACTTAAGAAAATTAAAAGAAACTATAAAAAGAGCGTATTGAAACAGCAAAAAATGATAATGAAAAGCTATGGAATGTTCTTAAGGAACTTATGAACGTATCAAAACAAACAGAGGTTAACAATAAATTAGTAACTTCGTACAATACACCACAACTATCAGAAGATTAAATAAATAGATTTTTCTGAACTAAAGCCAGGCGCTTAATAAAAAAAAATAATGTCACTAATATTAGTAACATTTACGTGGTTCTAGACGCATTAAGAGAAATTAAATCATTTGTTATGCTAGAATCAGATGGTAATGAAATCAAAAATTTCATAAACCAACTCAAATCAAACAGTACGACAGGCTCTGAAGGCAAAACAAACAACCTGATCAAGGATGTAAAGATAATTTGATATTCCCCTTAACATATATTTTCAATTGTTGTATAAAAAATGGTATTTTTTTATCTCTCAAACGTTCTGACGGTCGACCAATATTTAAAAGCGGAGATAAATCATATCTCAAAAAAGAAATAAGAGAAATATAAAAAGCTATATAAAAATCTTAGAGAAAATAAAAAACGAAAAGCTAATTCATTTTTAAGATCTCCAAATCAATTAGGTTTTAGGAGTTCGAAAACAGCAAATGATGCAGTACATTCCTTGAACAACAACAACCTTGAAAAAGGTAATATAATTTAACATAAGTTCTGACTTTCATTGCAGATACTTGGTCTGAAGCATTCTAATCAGCTCAAATGGGTAACCAGGTTACGCATGGACCTTCACTCTCTTGATTTGGATAATACAACGTATATTACTTTTTCAATAAAACAAACAAAGAATTTAAACTTTAATCATCACCTTATTTCATGCTCATGTAATCAAACAGTTAACATTGCCTGTTGCTGCCTCACCTTAGAACGAGGAGTAAAATATATGGGTGTAATACTAGACTGTAACTTAAACTATAAAAAAAAACATATTAATACTTTGAGCGCAAGATTAAACAGAATGATTTACATGTTTAAAAATCTAAGACATGTTCTTAAATATGAAATTCTAAAACGTATATACCAAGTAATCGTTATGTTAGCCCTTAATTACCTTTTGCATTTCATTATGGGGCAGGGTTCCAAACACGACATTAAAAAAGCTAGAAGTATCACAACGAAATATTTTAAAAGAAATAAATTTTCGACCGCTTCTATATCCCACCAATTTGCTATATAAATAATTTAACTTACAATAAGACAATTATTTATACTTCACACGTTATTCCAACAACAGAACGAATTGGTCTATGGTAGTTTGATTTTAGAAAAACTTAACACCCACTTCGTAATTACAAGAACAGAAAATTTGACCACTTGCTTTATAAATAACTTTTTGTTTCCTCGAACCTTACCTATATAGTAAAATTTGGTAAATAAATAAATAAACTATTTTTCCAACAAAGAACTATCCAGGACTTTAATTGCTGACAGTCAATCCCTCGACTTTAATCTAACCTAATGGTAAGTGATGGCAAAATCTAAGACTATACAGGGAAAAGGATTAACCTCTTAACGGTTTCTACACTGCAAAGCCAATTTTACTCTTGGCGGCACTTACTTCCTGGTAGCGTAGTTTAATAGCGGCTGAAGTGTCCAACATGACCTAAACAAGTTAGAAAATACAATTTCACAACAATATCCTGCCGGAAATCGAACCAACTTATTACTACGAACACTTATTTAGGTAAATAGCAGCCTTTGGTCTTTCAAAGTCTGGGCATAGTCCTCTTCATTTATAGGGGAAAAGGATTTTTAGAACATAGATCTGTTTTAGAATTACTTACGAGACATGCAAATTTCCTCAAGAAGTTTTCCTTAAAAGAAATGCACAAGGATGTTTTCATAATCGAGACAGTTTTTTTATATAAAGAGAAACCTTTTATTGCCTGCCCAAGGTTTAAACCTGCGGCTTCTCTCCAAGTATCCACGCCTCTTACCATTGGGGCATTATGTCTTATTTGCTTACTTCTTTCAAAAAAATAATTCTTCTTGAGCCTTCGAAATAATTAATAAAGCTATCTTCAAATCTTTATTAATTAAAAAACTTTACTACGTTAAAGTACAATGCATTAAAGAGTTAAACTAAAAGGTTACGTCAGTAATTCACTGCCATAATAAAACAGAAAGCACTCACTACCATTGCAATGCAGGCGCACAACAACTTAAATCTACTTAATATATTCTAAGATATACTGCAAACGCCTTGAAACGAACATATTATCTTAAAGAGTTACGAAGTAAAGCATAGTTTGTCTTCGCGTAGCAATTTAATTGTAGATGATATTAACATTTCCTTAATTATAGCACGTTTGAACGTTGATTTTAAAATAATTACTGTGCAACGCGGATGGGTTTTTGAAAATATTCGTAATAATTTGTTGCAATGAGGTTTGTTATATAAAATATAAGAGGAACTACGATTTGTTTTAATAGAGTATAAAAAGTTATTAACATCAAATCACAATGAGTGTCTTACGAAGAATTTAACGTGTCTGAACATGTCAGGAGATGTATTACTTTGTCGGATATTGTGATGGGTTATCTAAAGATTATGGACTGCAAGAATCCCTTAAATATCTATTTTTTCAACGATTATAATAATGTATTCATAACTAAACATATAATGTGGATTAGCTTTATAGTAATACTAGGGGATTTTAAAAGATTCATTTAAGCGAGAAATTTAAGTATAGTAAAGCTAGTTATATTAAGATAAGTTTACTTAGTAATAAAAATTAACAAACAGCTCAGCATTTTATAAAATTATTTTGTATAGGCTTCGAGCTGCTAATATTATAAAAGTTAATACTTATTTCATTGGTTTGGATTATATAATTAATGCATAAAGGATCAAATTTTTTCAGTTCTCGAAAAATGTTCACGGATATTAAAAATCAGTTGTAAATATTGATATTGTGTACCTAGATAAATAGAGACAAGAGGATTGCTTAATACCATGTTCCGCCTTGCACATATCACATAATTAAAACGTGTATGTTACTTTAACCTAGTTTTTTTGGAAACACTACTGGATAGGAAGTGTCGTATCTTTTATTCAGTATTGTTCTAAGTCTTCATTGTTAAGCCGGTATTTGCTTTAACGTTTCAAAGATATTTGTCTTCGTCGCTTCAATTAATATTCAGAACAGGAGCGGAGAGAGAATATTCAATTAATATTATTAAAATAAAGCTGTAGTCTAAGCTTTAAGGATACTTCTTATGTTCGGATATTGCAGCATATTTCTCCAACTTATTACTTAATATGAAATGAGGACATTAAATGAAATATTATTATATTTATATACATATAATTCTTATGTGCGTGTGTATATTACTGTACGAGTACTCCTCCTAAACAAGTGTACCGATTTTGTTGAATTTTTTTGTATGTATTCAGGTTGACTCGGAGAATGGTTTACATTAACAATTCCATTTGATAAATAAAGAAT
Source organism: Elymnias hypermnestra (assembly GCA_015832385.1). Classification (NCBI taxonomy): domain Eukaryota; kingdom Metazoa; phylum Arthropoda; class Insecta; order Lepidoptera; family Nymphalidae; genus Elymnias; species Elymnias hypermnestra. The sequence goes on along the minus strand of JACTOM010000048.1, from coordinate 752,050 downwards.
ATACCCATTTTTTTACGGGATCATAAACTACGCGGATGCCACCACCGGGAACAGCTATTTATCTATATTTAAATGGATTGGTAATGTTATAAAAGTTATCGGAAGCTTCTAATTGTTGACGGCGCTTTATTGTTGTCACCTGATCATAAGTGACGACAGCCTAACATGGAAGCGTGCTTGCCTGGTAAGAGGTAATTTCTTCAAATTTCTATATATTCTTGGCGGCACGTCTTTGTCACCACGTTCGTATAATCTCACCAGTACCAGAAAATAGAAAAGTGTGTGTGTACTTGTGTACACATGTTAAAAAATATTTCTCTGGCGTAGCAAGATAAAAATCTTTTCAAACAATGATATACATAAGCTTTGACTCGGAACTTTTAAATTATCAGTCATTATCATTGGATTAAATGTCTTATTGAGATACACACTTGATTGCACAAAAAATGCATAATAATACATGAGCAACAGTAATCTTATTAATATCTAAATAAAAATATAAATCCTCGAAATATTAAGCATAAATCCACGCTGTAGTTTTTGTTACTTGTCAAATCAAATACATCCCTCATTCGTTCACTCAATGTAAGGCAAAGGCCAATGATTCGAAAATAATAAACGTAAACTAAAATTAAATTGGATATAAATAGTTTATAATCTCTTTTCTATAGATGAGTCTGATAGTTATAATTTTGATAAGAATGTCACGTTGATAATTTCAATGTCACAATACATCTAACAAGTAAAAAAATAAAATAATTAAGTATTATATAATTATAAAATAGAAAAAAAAAACTAAAATGTTGAATGTAACTAATTTCAGGGCGTCGGTTTTTTTGTGACGGTGTACGCGCGCATCGTTTAAATTTACTTTCATCATTTTTCCCTAACGCGCCAATAGAAATATAACGAGACCTACTACAGGTGCCTAGAGGCTACAAGCAGCAAATTATCAAAAATCAAAGGGGCAGGCTTATTGCCATCTGTGCACGTCCGTCGCTTTTTCTCATACCAGGTGTAATCTATTGCCACCTCGTAGTCTTCGATCTTGTCGGAATATGGTGAATGAACGAAAGAGAAGTTGTTTTTTGAGTGTAGACCCACTACGCTGTTCCACTACGGGTTGGCAGTTTATTGCCATTGATCGTTTTCATTACAAAAATAGTCAATTTCCAGTGAGTGAGTGAGTTTAGTACCATAAGCCAACTTCGCATTATTGCCTTTGTAATGAAATTGTTTGGACAACAAAGGTTGCACAGTTCCATAGTCAATAATGGGTATAGGTACAAATTTACATATATAATATGCCATATACCATATACCGTGAAATGGTAACGTTAAACTCGACGTATTCGAAACGGCGGGAGTTAGCATAGTACCAAGGATATCATTCAAATAGAAACATAGATACAAACAAGAAAAGACACTTAAATAATCTATTAGTGTTTCTCATAAATTTTGGCCAGCTTTCGTCGATTTAGAGTGTTTTCCGCTAGATTTATAACGATTTGTGTAGAGAATAGCCTCGACCTCGACTTGTGAAACTTCCGTACCTTTTTTCTACGAGAATTCCTAAGAGAGCTTGAGATAGCATTACGAGGCAGTGAAAGGAATCATTCTCAAACATCATTTAATTTGAATTCGTATCAGTAGAAGCCGTTTCCGAGGAGTTCGATAACGAATATTGTGAGACGAGATTTTTATATAGTCTATTAAATTAAGAACTACTATAACAATAAAATAGATAAGGCGAATAATATAAACGTCATGTGTTTGAATCCGAGAGAGAACACTATAAAAGTTTGGATTTTTGTTGAACGGTAGTTGTACAGCTAACACTGAATCAATTCTCCGACCTGTCCACGGGTTATGTTTTGTTTTGAATTCTTATTTTTGTATAGGCATTTAAACTTCTGGCATTTAAAGTTTTTCACACTGGATATTAAATTATAATAGTTTTATGACTGCGTCAATTTATGGAAATCCATGATAATGACGGATAGGTAGAATAATAATTAATTAAATAAATAATTTTCTACTAAGCATTGTAATATCCAAATAGTTCGAAGTAATTTGAGCTTTCCTTTTACGGGAATGACGTCCGCTTAAATAATTTCACAGAGATATGGAACTTATTAAACAATAAGCTCACAAAATGTATAATAAAGCCAAATTGCCAAGTCTTTGCTTTCTTAACTAAAAATCAAAACGATGAATTGGGAAATTATTTGCCTGATAAACAGTTTTGAGACTCACTTCAAATTTTTAGAATATGAGTAAGTAAGTAACAGCCCATTAACGTCCCACTGCTGGGCACAGGCCTCCTCACTCATATGAGAGAGGGTTTTTAGAGCATAGACCCACCACGCTGCTCCACTGCGGATTGGCAGGCATAGTACACAAGTGCACTATCTATTCCTTCACTCTCATAGTCCGATGTGACGGTAATCCGACACAACCGGAGAGAGAGATCGGGCGTAGGACCGACGGCTTAACGTGCTTTTCGAGGCACGGGGGTGGATCACACCGCCAACCTCCCAACTTCGGGCAAATATTGAGAAAATCTTAATAGAAAACTCAATATCCATTTTTGGATTGGCCCGACCCGGGACTCGAACCCAGGACCTCATGTCTGTGGTCAAACATGCTAACCACTAGACCAATAAGGTAGTCATTTAGAATATATTTTAGTATTATGTTTTAAGAATCCATAAAAACGTTTAAAGGTGTTACATTTTTGCGAATTAAAAACTTAAATGGGAGGGAACTAAAAGTTTTATCGGTAGTTTTGAATTTTCTATTGCAGAATTACTAATAGAAGTATTTTCACTCTACAAACTCCATAAATGTTTTCATTCAAAGACCCAGAGAAACACAAAGTACGAATGACCTTTGGTTGCGTTAAGCGGAATCAATACGAGCCAGAGCTAAACCCCTTTACAGTGAACAGTGCTGTAGGGCTTATTTTGTTCTTAAAAAGGACGGCGCAGTGTACACGTATGGCCAAATAAAATAAATAATTTTCTATAAGAAAGGCGAAATACATAAGTGTTTATTTTAATAAACAAATTCTTATAAATATAAATAAACAAGAAATACAGACCATAAGCCTAATGTTTCTAAAAACTGTGGCTCTTTAAAATTAGATTAGTTTCATATTTATTATACGGGAATTTTGGTATTAAGATATATTCAAAATTAAAGTGACATTAATTCCTAGCTGTTTCATTAAAATCAGCACAGTCATTAAATACTTTGTGGATATTCAAATAGTTATACTAAATGGATATGTTACAAATAGAGCTAGATAATTTAATATTTTATGAGAATAGACTGAAAAGTCTTTCAAAACAGTTTTAAGAAAATGTTTTATTTGCCGGTGAAAGTATATGGAAATAGTAATCTATTAAGTCGTATGAACTTTAGCTAGTGATTATTAATGTACCTAACAATAGGCAATGACGACCTCGATGGCGTCATGGTGCTAACCATACGTAAAAACGAAGTAGGTTTGATTACCGACTGATCAAAATAAAGATTTTGCATTTACTTATTTGTCTGGATCTAGACTTGGGGGAGGCCTCGGCCGGGGCTAATTACCTTTCTATTGGTGACAGGTTATCCACCAGCCTTCTTCTTAGTCGCATCACTCATGTCAGAGTGGTCGTGATTATCATGTTCCAGCGTGTTCAGTAGTAGACAGTACCCAAGCTCATCAAGAATGGAGGCGTTTGTTCGGAACTCGGTCCATGACATTCCGAGCATCTTTCTCTAACACCACATCTCCAGAGCATCAATCTTGTCGATTTTGGTTTTTCAGAGGGTCCGTGTTTCAGTGGCGTACAGGAATATGGTAAATATCAACGACTTTACGAGCTTAATCTTCGTAGGTTATGTGATATTTCTGTTTATACATATTCTTTTAAGCTTGTCCATTGCACACCTGCCCACCAGCCTACCAGCTTGTTAATCTACCAGCGATGCCGTGCCGTCAAGCAAATATGTTTGCTTTCCGGAAAAATATTGTGAAGAAACAATGAAAGGTATATTAACTTTCATCAGGATAGCTTGTTTCCATTTTAGACTATTACATATATAGAATCCAGTCAGTCGCTAACCTCTCAGCAATAAAATGAGTTGAAGAGTTGACCACGTCGAATCTAAGATTAAACGAGCATATAGAAACTAAATAACATTTTAATATAAAACAGCTTTTATTGACCGAAATTTGCAATCAAATCGCAAACAACCTTCATTGGATTAGCAAGTTCACTCTTAACGAGCGAAACCGCTGCGAATTTGCGTGTGATTGCAATCAATACTTGAAACGTCTCTGCAACGCTCGTGAAATGGAATATGGATTAGGTATTATCCTTCTCTGGGTACGACAATGTAATTGAATGGAATTATTCATTCAATTTTCTTCTACAAATAATTAATTTGATTCAATATTAATGCAAAAGAAACATGAAAACAAAAATACGTTTAAATACAATGAGTTTGAAGATTAAAACAAGTTGCTGGCGACGGTGTCGTACCAGTTTATATTCGCGTAGAAAATTGAAATCCCGGGTTAGGTAGACGAAATGGCAAATTTAAGGAATCGTAATTTGCAAAGATTCGGTGCCATGCAAATAATTTTATTAATAACATAATACTTTTTAGGATTCCGTAGCAATTAAGGTAACCCACTCTAATTTTGATATGTCGGTCAGGCCCTCGGTAGGTCCACGGGTTCTATTGGAGAATTAATTTTTAATAATACACCGCAATCAGTTTTAGATTTGCCTCCACATAGTTTTAAGAAATATGTCAAAACATCCATTCACAAAAGGTATATTATAATGTTAAAGATTTTTTTAAGCAATAGAAATGTTTGGATTTGATTCCAGTGGCTCACAGATGCAATATACTACACATTGTAACATACAATTTACCTTTAAAAGTGTAAGCGTTTAGTTTTTTGCTGGTTTCTTCTTAGCGGATTCAACTTTCCGAACCAGTGGTAGTTTTGTTATCAACGAACAGACTACTGTCGATTCAAAGGTTCTTTTGGAACCTACTTGAATAAAGAATAATGTTCGCGACTTTTTCCCTTTAATTTCGTTCGCGACCTTTTCGCTTTAATTTGTAAATCGACTTTCCTTTTAATTTATAAATAATACGTTAAATGATATTGTTAAACATCGTTTGTTTGTATAGTATATTTTGTTTTAACTTAGAGTCTATCGATATTTATAAGTATGTATATAATGTTTGTAACTATAACGTATACACATGTTTGTCATTTCTAAAAATAAAGTTGTTTGTGTAATTAATGTAATCCCTGTGATTGGTGAGAAATAAAACGCCAATCATAGGAGTCAAATTTTATCCAATAAATTAATAACCACCGTCATTTGCTTGTCACAGTAGTGCACGTTTGTCAGTGGTAAAATCGTACATTAGATAGCCAATTTCAGCGAACCATATTCCTGCAAAAACAACAGTTCGTAATTAAATACTCGTCTGGTGACATGTAGACGGCGGAGCACTGGAGTGAAGAATCTGGTGGCATTTTCATTTATCCTGAACCGGCAAGTCTTCGCAAGAGTGAGCTTACGAAGGGGCTCACAAATAATTTAATTTTGATTTTCAATTATATTACTAGAAATTTGCATGTGTCTATTAATTTCAATATTTAATTGGCAGAAAGAAGAATATTTAGATTCTACACAATACGATGTGTGATTTGTGATCAACACATTAAAGGCACATGCAGATTTGAACGTGTAATATATTTCCTTATTATTATAAATTATATTTAAATGAGAAAAAATTGAGTTTAATCTGTAGTATTCACATCACATAATAATACTATAAGCGGTGCATTATTTAACCTCCAGTGAGGTCAACAGAATGGTGCTTAGCGTTTTCCAGCGATGACATTTCTGCTACCCCTCAAAGCAATTGATTGAAATAGTATGAATGGAAATCCGATATTTATAGTTTATATTTATATACGGGTAAGTAGGTTTTGTTTTCTTAAAACGTTTATTTAACCTTTACAGTTAATGAAACATCATTGCAGCCACCAAGCCAGGATTAGAAGTTTTCTTGGCGTTTTAGCCAGATTTTACAGCCCCGGTCTCTTTTTTATGGGGTTTTTTAAAATAAAAAAATATGTGAATTGACCCCAAACGATTCAACATCTTAAAAACATTATTCACCACGAAATTGAAGAAATTCAGCCTGAGATGTTGGAGGATGGAGGAGGATTGGAGGAGGAAAAATGTTTTAAAAGCCGAAAGTTGCATAGCGAATCCAATGATAACTGTATATAAAATGTTTCTATTTTAAACCCCCAGAACGTTAATGTTCTAGAGAAATCGTTTAATAAATTTAAACCCGTTATTAAAAGAAAACGAATGGAAAAATCGTACTTGTGCTTTATTGTAAACTCGTAATGCCCCGCGGTTTCATCCGCGTAGGTACCGATGTCTTGCGAAAAGTCTACCAAGTCGGATTATATATTATTTTTGTTAACATTAAAGTTTAATTTCACTTAGTTTTTAATCACTTCCTTTCGGATTATTAGATTATATACAGATTTTACTTTTTAACGAATATCAATCTAACTAATACATTTGTAAAATTCGTATTTAAAACATTAGTCAATTTAAAAGTAATCTACAGGTATTGAAAGATTTTTTAAAACGGTCCAAGTTAAAAGTTTTGCTTGATTATTAGAAATTGTTAAAAAATAAAAATTGGAAATGCAAAACTTTTTTATACAATAATAGCGGCCCGGTACGTGCTTCGCTACGTATAAAGTTCAAAAAAGTTCTTAAGTACGAAAAAAGTTTTAATTTGACAGCACAATCCCCATTAACAAAATGATCCGCTATTTATTGAATTCATTTTTTACAAAAAATGTGATAAATGAAAAACTGCTCGATCGATTTTGTGCAAACTTCACATAAACCATCTACTAAGTAGTCCGAACAAAGCTTAAAAATTTGGATAAGTGAGCCCGTTCTTGAGTTATAAAATTACAACGAAAAGTAACATTGATTTTTATATATATAGATTAGAAAAGAGATTTAGTTTTATTACTTTATTGTCGCAGAACTTCCTTATACACGACATTTGACGTAACTTTTAGAGAGTTTGAATCGGGATACATTATCATAGATTGAGATTTTAAAATTCGTTATATCTTTTGAATAAATGTAAAAGTATTTTACAGATATTGAAACGCTCATTAAAAAACATTTAAAAGGATAAGGATGAATACAGAGGTATGAATAATATAGTTTGATTATTGTGGGTACTTTTATTAACATTTAAAATGCAAAAATGTAGTTTTAGTGATATAACTAAAGTAGTTGGACATATGGTATCCCGGACTTTTTTGTAGATATTAATACGTTCTGTAATACTGTAGAACATTTTTTGTTCCATCTTCAATAGTTTTCGCAGCGCACGCAGTAACAGATTTTTTGTTCCACACCTTGGGTTACATTAACGAATTTATTTTAGGGAGCCCTGTTTTTTTTTTCGAGGAAGTAATATAGCCTATGTCGCTCAGTGAAAATGCAGCTTTCTAATGGTGCAAAAATTTTTGAAATCGGTCCAGTAGTTTTTGTGTGAAATCGTAACAAACATGCATACGTACAAAAACACAAATGTTTCATCTTTGTAATATTAGTTTAGATAAAATAAACTGATATTTATATTTTAGTGATGGTGGTAACAAAGGACACCCGACTGAGTTAGTTGTGGGTTCTTCTCAGAACAGGATGCGCAGGAACCCTCGTTACTCTGGATTCTAATTCGTGCATTAGTCTATTTGAATTTGAGTATAAATAAAATATAAATTATAATAATATATTTGCTTGTACAATATATTTTAAATAATATTCATTAAAACGAAATTTCAAATATGAAGTTATATTTGGCATAGAAGTGGTTTATACGAAAAATATGTGCACAGTGGTTTTCAACATTGAAGTGGTCAGCGAGAGGTACTCATATAAGTACTCTGGAAAAAGTGCTCTATAAAATTTTGTTGAATACGAAAAAATATTTGGAAACAAAACTTTATTGATAGATTATTAATGTACTATTAATGTAATATTTTATTATTGTTAATTTCTTTATTACATATTAGCAGTGCCGCAACGTCAAAAGTGCTATCAGAAATAAAAAAGGATTTAAATTGATACTTCTTAAGAAAAATGGACGTCACATGTGTGACTTATATTGAAAAAAAAAAACTAAAAATCCACGATGATTAAAAAATGGTTCTCTATTTCACAAACTATATGAGGATTAAAATTACGTTAATTAGTGACCTCCCCTCCTAATAGAAATACGTCGAATTACCAATAACCCTGTATATATCTCTTTGGTCTATTATAATGTAAATATTTTAAAAATATGACATATTATATTCCTATATCATACAATTTAATTAATGAGCTTCGGTAAATCGTAACGTATACAAGTAATATTGCTACCTCATTGGTCTAGTGGTTAGCATGTTTGACTACAGCCCTGAGGTCCTGAGTTCCAGTCCAGGGTCAGACCAATTCAAAAATCAATACTGAGTTTTCTTAATATTTGCCCGAACTTGGGTAGTTGGCGGTGCGATCCACTCCCGTGCCTCGGAGAGCACTATAAGCCGTCGGTCCTGCGCCTGATCTCTCTCCGGTCGTGTCGGATTCCTGTCATATCGGACTATGACAGTGAAGGAATAGAGAGTGTACTTGTGTACTATGCCTGCCAATCCACAGTGGAGCAGCGTGGTGGGTCTATGCTCTAAAAACCCTCTCTCATATGAGTGAGGAGACCTGTAGCCAGCAGTGGGACGTTAATGGGCTGCTACTTACTTTTTCTTTAAAAGTAATATTAAAAAAATAAATTAAACTTCCACGAGCTAAGCCTTAACTAAACTTTCAATAAGTGCTGTACGATTTGTCACAAAATAATTTATTTAATAACATAACATTTAAAAAAGGATATTAACATCCTATGCCTTCCATTGTAAGTTTTAAAAGCTATGTTTGCACTTGAGCAGATGAATAAAAAAGTGTTTTAATAACTGTTGAAAATTTTAACAAGATATATATGTTTTTCTGTAAACCTTTCTGTTTAAGACGAAATTCTTTTGATATTTTTACCACAGAACCATTTTTTGACATTGCGAATAGTGGCTCTGTGATAAATTTCAAGTCAATCGTAAATATATGAGAGAATCAACAAACTCAATCGGATATCTTTTTTGTTATCATCATTATAATATAACTTAAACTGATTTCATTTAAAGCGTAATGAAATTAAATTCATTTACCCTAAGCCTTTTTATTGTGTAAGAAAGCTTTCATTATATTATATTAATTTATATTGATATGATATCAATCAAAAATAATATACGAGTACATATACACACACTCACATATAAGTACAAGTGAGCGTTGACAAAAAAGTGCGTGCGTACAAAGTACACATGAGAGAAGTGAAACTTCTTTAGCAAATGAATTTTAAGTGTAGTTTACAGTTAAATAAATCTAAAACTTTAGATTTCCTAGACTTAGAGGGAGGGGAATAAGGAAGATATATAAATTGTCATTAAAGTATTAAAGGTGTCGAAAAATAAATCCAAATAATTTATTGAAATCTCAAATGACGAATTGTAAATTAAAATGCCGCGTGTCGTTTGTAAATATCAAAACTACCTAACCTTTAAATTAGCATAAAAAATCGCTGCACATCTTAGTGACGCTAATTTCGCGTTTCATCCGCAAAATTTTTACCCTCATTATCAAAAAACTTCACCCGCACCCCGACAACGCACGAGTCGTAGAGTATATTTTTATGTCTATGTGTTTTCTCTGTTGTCTGTCGGACTGCTTGAGCTTGTTCAAACTATTATTAGTACTTTATAGTATATTGATGAAATAATTTATTTTATTGTATCAAACAAAATAAATTCCGCAAGCATTCAAATAAATTATTATATCAACCGAGCTCAATAAATGTTTAAACGTTTGAGCCTTCGCATAGTAATCGGCTGCATTATTGTGTTCGCTTTGTATTTTTATTTCCAATCAGTAGACGGTGTCACAGTTCTTTTGTTACAAATACCCTCCACTGGCTATTAAGGCGTTTGTTAGGAGCACGATACGAGTTTATTACAACTCGGACAGAATTTATATGTATTCCGTTCTCTTGTTATTAGCAGTATTTTACTATTGCGGACATTTTTATTGCTATGTTACATTTTTAGTTTCTTGGACATCCAATTGATGTTTTTACCGCGTGTAGTAATAATTCAAAAATAACCACCGCAATGTTATGGCAGTTATGGGGAGATGCTTAACTCGTTGGACACATTACAAGTTACGTTTTCCAGTGATCTATTAGAAAAGCGTATAATGTAGTTTAAATTGGAGTAACAAACAAAAGTATATTTCTTCATCTTCTTGGGTCTTATTTTTCTTTCGTTCTTGTCTTTTTTTCTGATTTGTGGAGATTTATTTTAAAACAGATAAATCGGACAGAGATAGAAGTAAGAGAGATAAAAGGGACTAGAATTTATACCAATGATTTTTATCTCTATTATATAGTAGGTTGTTCATAATAGTGCTATATAACCTTGTTGGCCTACTCATGAAATACATAACACAATATCAACGATTCATTTTGATGTTTTGTACATTTAAAAACAAAATCAAGACCAATATAATGCAGCTGATGGGTAAACTAAAGATAAGGGTAATAATTTGATGGAACTTAGTGTTAATTAAATCGAACAGAATGAATGTAAAGTACATTTTAATATATAATTTTAGGCAATCCGTTGACACGTTTTCGATCACATTGCATTTCGATGAAATGATTTAAATCGTGCCGTTTTGTAGTAATAAAATTAACTTGGGATGGGATAGGGGTTGGAATGGTTTTTAAGAGTATGCCAGCTTGTTTGGGATTTCCTTGTTGAAATTGTAAGCCGCAAAATATATTTCTAAAACGTGATAATAAAAAATATTAACTGTGTCTTTTAATAGCGACACAGAATTTATACACACGGATTTTGGGTCTCCTGCACATTCTAAATATACAAAAACTATTAACAGCTGAAATAATTTCTATTTATCCAAATTTAGGTCAGTTTAAGTAGATATCAAAATCGAGTTTGGGAGTTCTTTTACGACCTCTCTAATAGGAGATAATTATATTTAAGCATTTGACTGCCTCATTGGTCTAGTGGTTACCATGTTCGACTACGGATGTAAGGTCCTGGGTTTGAGTCCCAGGTTGGGCGAATTCAAAAATTGATATTGAGTTTTCTATTACGATTTTCTCAATATTTGCTTGAAGTTGTGAAGTTGGCGGTGTACCCTAGTGCCTCGGAGAAGGCGTTAACCAGATCTTGCACCTGATCTCTCGTCGTGTCGGATTCCCGTCACATCGGCTATGAGAGTAATGGAATATAGAGTGCACTTGTGTACTTTCCGTGAACCAGAATTGAACCAACGTGGTGGGTCTGTGCCCTGAAAATCCTCTCTCATATGAGTGAGGAGGCCTGTGCCCAGCAAATGAACGTTAATAAGCTGCTACTTACCTTTTTTACTCGACTTCGATATATATAATGTTTCGAGTTTTTTAATGAAACACAAAACTATTTAATAACTTAGTAAATATGTAAACATTAACTATACCATATAAAAACAAATCATGTTTAACAGGATGTGAGAATCAGGATTGAAGTAGGAATGACGAAGGCATTTTTCCAATTATTGATTTTGTGCCACCATTTGATTTTATACTTTGGGTAGTTTGAAAGTATAATTTGACAACGCCGAGTTACAGAGTTGTATTTTCCAACAATATGTAGGCAATAGGCTAACCGATTCTGGAATCAATTAGTAAATTTGCTTTCGCTTTCAGAGAAATAATAAGTATAATCATATATGTGGTGTAATACTTTCAATATAAATAGTTCAGGGTGATAGGCCAAAATGAGTCTGTTAAAGTACATGCTTGACGAATCTGAGTACAATTATCAATTCTCTCGTTCTTCCAGTAACTCCTATTCTCAGCTGAGCTATCATACTCTCCACCTCTTCGCTCTAAAAGCCAATAGGGCTAACAGCTACATAACACTTGGAAATGCTAACATTATACTGAAGCATGACATTCAATATAGAAGATCATTCAGATGTTGACTTAGTTTTCACAAAAACTGGAAATAAAAAGGTAGTCGCTATAACAAAATAAGGAAATTCTGAATCGATTCAAACAGAAAGGTTTGCGTGTTAAGATTTATTATTTCCGGGGAGTGGCGTCTTATTTCAGCATCCGTCTGATATTTTTCTGATGTAATTTATGAGACGCAAGACATGTTGGAATACACTTTTAAAATATGGGTAATGTTTCCGCGTCCAATTTGAAATCTGCCATCATAATTTATATGTTATAACATGAAAATATAATCCATCTTCTATTATATCTTGCCTAATAATAACCGAATAATCTTGTAGTAGATTTAACAAAGCTTTGATCTGCAAAATTCTGGGATATGTGCAGCTTGCTAACCTGTGGTGAAGGAGCATGGTGGGTTTATGCTTTCAAAACCCTCTCGTCTATGGTTGAGGAGACGTGTTCCTTAAGCAGTGGGACGTTAAAAGGCTGCGAATTATACTTCCTGCAGAATTACTTACACGCTTTCTACAGTAAGTAGTGTGTGTTAAAATTGCGTTTTTGCTCCAAATACTTTCGCTTACGTGTGAAAAGGCCTATGTCTTATATTGGATGTTAATAGGCTTCTAATAATTACTAACATTTAAGATCACATTCATCATAAGAATTTTCATCATAATTCCCGTTCCCTTAGGTATATAGAAAGAAAGAAAGAAATATAGGAAAATCCAAATTTAGTAACCGCATATCGGTTTCAAGATATATAACGGACATAGGTAAAAACTACTTTTTTATTTATTGTGGCAATATAATACAGAGTGTACAACTACAAAAGATAGTGTAAATATAAACCGTGTAAACAACATCTGTTAGCCACATAAAGTTACTCGTACGTGCTCAATAGAGTATATTCAATCAATAAATAGCCTTCAAGAGAGTATTGTTGAGCGTTGTTGGAAATTGACTCTTGACTTCAATACTGAATAGAGCAACACGTTTTGTTTGATATTATAACACCATCTTGAAGAGTAATACTGTTGCTCTTAGACAGATCACAGTCAGCCATAAATATGTCTATTGGCAACAAAGATACTATAGTAACTTAAATAAATAACGAATAAATTAAGATAAACCCCTACTTTATTTTATAGTGTCGAGTAGTTACAAAACGTTAACACATAGATTAGATTATAAGTTATAATTAAGAATACGGAAATTTGTATTACGAGTTCTAAAAATAGATTAAAGATATCATGTAATAATATATTGAAAACTTTAAAAGTTAATATTGTGTAACTGCAAAAATCGTACATCGGTGGGATGTTTTACTTTTACAAATTTCTTCTGTAGATTTACCGACATCAGCTTAAAGAGGGTCTTTATATTTACTTTTAACTGTTTTATATTGAAATACCTTGTCCCTTCGATCATAGTCAATCATACCCTTTTCCCTGAAGTCCATTAGCATAATTCAGTGAATCATATTTGGATTTTTTTATTGCAGCCATGTTAAATTAAATTTCAGAATAATAACATTTTTCTATATGAACTTATGGCACAAAGAGCTCGAATGAGCTGTTTGCGTTTATTCGATGGAAATGATGATACAAGGTGAAAATCCACATTGTTGGAGAGTTAATCCGTTAGTAAAAAAGCCGCGTTGTTACACTAATGGAGGAATAAAAAGTTAACGTTGATTTCTGAAACAAAGATAGATGCATGCTTTGCGATATAAAGAAGTGTTTCTTTCAATCTGACTTTCCAGCTTCAATCGGTTTGTTTTAGACTAAGTAAAACAAAAAACTACGTCACTGCCGCTACGGTTTACGAACTTTTACCAGCTAAAAATAAAAAGTATACAACGCTATTGTGACCATTCCAGGGTAGGAATAATTCATTTTTTTGTCGCATTTAAACGCATACCGTGTTGAACTTTAACTTCAAATTAAAGGGAACGTTTAAATTTAATGCCTGAATCTACTTAACCGAGATTTTCAAGTTGCATACTAGATTTTACGCGGAATATTTGTAAGAAATAAAAACAAAAACTCTTCCTTAAAATTTTCGTAAAATAAGTAGCGTTTATTATTCCTTATTAGGGAAATTATATATTAGTATAAGACGCAATAAAATGAATTCAGAAGTTATGGAGATTAACTGAAAGAAACATAGATATCGAAAAATCTGCACATTAATAATCAGTTGAATAAAATAACATTTCACACACTAATTTTATTTTAGATATCATCACAATACGTTATAAACGTATTAAAACTATTTAATAACGCACTCGATTGAAAGCTCACGTAAAACATTTAACTTGTAACATTATAAAAATAATTCGCTGCATGAATTTTTTATTACACTTTACGAGTGCTTCGTTGTAAAAGTAAACTAAGTAGCAGCCCATTAACGTCCCACTGCTGGGCCCATCACGCTGCTCCACTGCGGATTGGCAGGCATAGTACACAAGTGCACTCTCTATTCCTTCACTCTTATAGTCCGATGCGACACGATCGGTGAGAGATCAGGCGCAGGACCGACGGCTTAACGTGTTCTCAATATTGATAGTTTCACGGAAATTATTTTATGCTTCATACCTAAATGTAAATTGTTATGAAAGAGGAACTTATACCAAGAAGTACGTAGTTAAAGCTGTTTTCTGAACAATTTATACTTAATATACTATATCATGTATAAATTATTCGGAACCGGTTCGCGTATAATATAAAAAAATAATAATAAAGGCTATGTCTTGACGTCTTATAATTAAAAGATATACAAAGAATATTTTTCGTTCTAGGTAAAGATGACTTTCGTAATATTAAGGGGACAGAAAAATGACGGTTGTTCATGCTGTTATATTGTAATATTACCTATACATCAAAAGTGTTATTACGGCTATCACTAACCCCACCCAACGTTAATCAATAATAGTTCTTACTTACGAGGGGGAAGAAACTAGTTAATGGGGCTCCAGGCGGTACACAATACTAGCCCATTTGCGGCTCCATTGTTACCTTTGATTTACCGCTTTACGCTAGCACATTATTTTGTTATGAAGAAGTAGTTTTCACTTTTTTATTCGCATTACTTAATATATNTATATATAATAGATAATCTGTGGAAATTAAATACATTCAAAAAACGGACAATCGTCTTAAGATTCCGCGAAATACACTTTTTTTACGATCAAATAGCAGTCTTTGCCAACTCTTCCAATCAGTGCCTGAATAACTACACCCCGTTTTCTGAACATCTTCTGAAGTCAGGTTAGTTACATTATTGACAGCTAAAGAACGGCTTTAGTAATCTCTAATTTATTGAATTCAATGGCACAAAGTAGCGATTAATATATTAAACAAAAGCTTTGCAAGATGTCCAACATATTCACTGGTTATCTTGAAATTAGGAATGTTCATTTCGCGACAACTCTTAATAAGATGGGGTTTCCCCATAGTTACACAGGATGGAGTGATAAATGTATAAGCTTGCAGTAAACTGTAAGTATATATATAAAAATAACGTTCAGATAGCACAACGTGAAGAGTCTCCTATCTGCCATCAACGTGATGCGCCAGTAGATACAGCGGCCTACACTGTGTCAGAATGTCCGACTTGGGAACCATAGCGACATCCTCTGTTGTCCTTGGACGGAGCGGATCTCTCACTGTCAAGTACAATAGGCGCCATACTTGACAGTGACCTAGAATGGAATGCAGTTGCCTTATTCTGTGAGGCCGTCATTTCGTTGAAGGAGACAATGGAGCGAGCACGAGAAGCTGCAGCAGACGGCAATTCCTTTCGGAGGAGGAGTTTGGGCGGCAGAAAGCGTCTTTTCTCAGCGGAGGGCGTGGAGGCGATTCATCCTCACCTGGAGCAATCTCTCCTACAGGCTGGTGCAGATTTTGATCGGACATGGTTGTTTCGGAAAGTTCCTGCACCAAATCGGTCGAGAGAAGTCGCCCAATGCCATGAGTGTGGTGCAGCTATTGACTAAGCACACCACACTGTGGTAGACTGCGCAGCCTGGGGACCACAGCATCACCTTTTGGTGGCGCTGATGGGCGGGGATCTCTTGCTGCGAAGCATTGTAGGCCCGATGCTCTCCAGTGAGAGGTGTTGGGCTGAAGTAGCCTTCTTCTGCAAGGCCATAGTCTCACTAAAGGAGGCCTACGAACGAGAGAGGGCGAATTCAGTAGATGCCCTCTCTCACCACCGAAGGATGCGGAATACTAGTTTGCACACCTGCTCCCGCTTCTATGAATCCTCAGTCGGACTCATCCGGGACAGCAGGTAGGAACACGCAAGCTGATCATCTGGTCTTTCACTCACGGATGAAGAGGGTTTAGCTGGGTTTTAGTGCGTATTTTGTCCGCCGAGTCCCACACTGCTGATCTATAGGTCGAGGGTAT
The DNA here is from genome assembly GCA_015832385.1 of Elymnias hypermnestra. Lineage (NCBI taxonomy): Eukaryota > Metazoa > Arthropoda > Insecta > Lepidoptera > Nymphalidae > Elymnias > Elymnias hypermnestra. The sequence goes on along the minus strand of JACTOM010000048.1, from coordinate 735,449 downwards.
TGCGTAAATGTATTTCGCGGCGAAAATAAAGGAGGCGTCTTTACGAACGCGTATTATCTCCTCGCCTCCTTGAACATCTTCAGTTGGTGTCATCCGGGAGTGTCAGGGCAACTCCGCAAGGGAGACTCTGATACTCCTTATTCAGGGTGACGGGGGTATCGCTGGGTTTTAGTAGGTATTCTGGCCTTACCGGCGAGTACCACACTCTCTGTTTAGAAAAAAAGGGAGAGATACCTCGCAACTAAAAAATATAAATAGTTCTAGGCGATAGGAAATTCACTATGTTGTCTAGGTCAAATATAACTTTTCGTTACACCATAAATAGTTTTAGCAGAAACAAGATAGGGCCGTTTCTGTTTCTTTTACTATAGACTTTAACAATTAATACGGCTAAACAGACACAGAGTTTATATAAAGAAATAAAGATTATTTTTAATGAAGAGTATTTTTCTTTTCTCAAGACAGAGGACAATGAAGAAAATCCTTATGTCTAATGTAAGATTTTTTAATCCAGGATCCCGCTTTCATTTCATCTCATGCATTACTTATAAACTTATAAAGACAATGCCAAAAAGGCTTGGATTTAGTTTGTATTCAAACTGTAAACACAACTATATAGTTTAAAAGTGAGTCACTCTTTTGAAATCACATTTGAATTTCGCTGAAATTAATATTGCTGAAATTTGTATAAATACATAAAATGTATTAGTAAAACATAAAGCCTTTTATATATTTTCACATGCTTTTGAAATTCCCAAACATTTCCGATTTACAGTTTTCATTAATCGCATATCGTTGATAAAAATTTCGTAGCGGATGTAAAATGTATCGTGAAAATGTGGATTGTCCCATTTTTCATGTCACCGTGGAATAAATCACTCTGCAAAGAGTATTAATTTCACCATGACAGGTTTTGAAACCTTACGATTATTGGTCTCTAATATATAGTAATAATGTAAGACTTATTAAAAGAGTAAATTCGAAGACAGTAGTTACCAATTGTTCCAACATACATCCGCAGCCCGGAGAAATAGGATCTGTAATTTTTTCTATAGAATTGACCTCTTAAACCATTCTTGAAGTCATCCATCAACCACTTAGAACCCATCTGAATATACACAAACAACTTCATTTAAATTTGTCCAAAACAAAAAAAAATATTAGGAGTTCATTTACCTGTAATTAACGTCCCACTGCTGGTGATAAGCTTTCTTCTCACTCATAGGAGAGAGGGTTACTGGAACATAAACCCATTATGCTGTTTCACTGCAGCTTGACAGGCATAGTACAAAATCTGTCCATACTTCGCTTTCATAGTCCGATTTAACGGCAATCCGACAAGACCGGAGAGAGATCAGGCCCAGGAACAATAGCTTAACATGATCTCCGTGGCATGGGGGTGGAGCACGCAGCCAACTTCCCAACTTCGAGCAAATGTTGAGAAAATCTTAATAGAAACTCTTTATTGGTTTTTGAATTGGCCCGACTCGGGACTCGATTTCACCATCTTATGGATCTCAGTCTGAACGATATGGCAACGCTGAAATTCAAGAAGAAACAATTAAACATCTAATAAGATGATGTGAATAAGCTCTTGGAAGCCCAAATCTTCTTACTCTACCGTTTATTTCACGATACGCTAACAGTGTCATTACAGTATGGTATTTTATAGCATCCATTGTATTTAATATTGTTAGACTTCTCATTAAATGTATCATATTATCCATGACTCTACGACTGTAGCATATATTCATATAGTTTACGCTGCCAGCCTTTTGGGTACTCATGTGTTTCACTCCGATGGCGCCTTCAATTTTTGATAATTTTAACCAGTTAATCAACTTACTTTTAATATACTATCTTTTTATTCAGTTTTTAATGTTGCACATAGAATTCGAAAATAAACATCTGAATTTTTAAAACAATTAAGCTACAAATTATAGGAACAAAAATGACAGCATCGTTAAATTTAGGAATTTGCGAAAGAGGATAGCTAATTGTATTAATGCTAATTGTACAACAGAGAAAGAAAAAATAGGACGCTTATGGTAAACAGAATCCTGTCCCTTTCCCTCTTTATTTAAATCTCAAGTCATATAAAAAAAATAGAGTCCCTTCCTACGTCCTACAGACATTAAGCTCCATCTCACATGAACTTCATATACTCGTAAAGAAAGCATTACATAGAGCGAACCTTATATACAAAGAAACCTTGCAGAATTTTACGTTCTGTTGGAAATCTATATAATTTTCTTTAAATAAATAAATTTGACTTATTTAAATAAACTTTATTGGAAGAATAACGAAGTATTTTTTAACGATTAGCCATGCCCCGCGGTTTCACCCGCCTAGATACCGATCTTATGGACTGCCACGTGATCGGTATCTACGCGGGTCTACTAAAGTCGGAACAAAGATTTATTTTTGTTAAAAAAAGGTTTTATTTCACTTTGTTTTTAATTACTTCCTTTTAAACTAATAGATACAGACTTATATTCATAATCTAATCAATATACAGATTTTACTTTACAACGAATATATATCTAATACATTTTTAAATTCGTGACGTCATTTACGTAGAACGTCCAACATTCGCATATTAAAACAAACTGTACGCGTATTGAAAGAATTTTTTAAATCGGTCCATTAATTTTTAGCGTGATTATTATAAATTGTTAAAAATAAATTCAAAAATTCTACATGCAAAACTTTTTTCTATAATATTAACGAAGAGATTTATTTGTAATACTTTATTGTTCCAGAACTTATTTACACAACATTTGAAACTGGCGTTCGACTTGGGATATATTATTTTCTTTAGTTTGACATTTTTAAATACCTTGTATCTTTTGAATGGAATGTCCGATTTGAATCATTTGAAATGTATTTTACAGGTATTTAATAAAATATCATTTCATAGGATAAGGATTAATACAGAGCTATGAATTGTATGGTTTAATTAGCACTTTTATTATGCTAAATTTTAAAATGCAAAAAAGTAGTTATAGTGGCATAGTTTTCGCAGCGAACGTGATAACAGATTTATTGTTTCACATCTTGGGTTATATTAATTATTCTTTCTTAGGGATACATATTTTTTAGAGAACGTAATATAACCTATGTCACTCAGTGAAAATGCAGCTTTGTTATGGTGAAAATATATTTCAAATCATTCCAGTAGTTTTTGATTGAAAACGTTACATAAATACACAAAAAGAACACAAACGTTTCCTCTGCATAATAATAGTTCAGTTTGAAAATTTGAACAGGATATATATAGGAAAAGTGGTAAGCATTAGTAGGAAGTGAAAAATACTTGTGTTATTAGTTTTACAAGGGATTTGCGCATGTATATAACTGTACCATAAGAATATTCGATCGCCTAACAGGATGAGACGGTGAATTTATTGTGATGGTCCCCCTGCTCATTTATGTGTCCGTAACTGAAATTGTCGGTGACCTACATATTTCATCATGGAGCTTTCGCCATTATTTGAAAACATTACTTTAGCTTTATAGTATTATAGCTGCCATTCAGTAGACAATTTGTGATATTTAATTGTACAATTTATTTCTGTTGTCATTGTTATTCCAAAATGAGCGAGGGCAGTCATTTAAAATGACGCTCCAAAATTGTCACTTAAATTAATACATTTAAAACCTGTATTAAACGGGAGATAAATGATAGATCATACTATATTTTTAGACGATAAAAGCTTGGGTGTGAATCTATTGCTCTGATTTAAACAAATTAAATCATATATCGAAATGATGATCATAGAGATAATCATATTTGATTGTGTCTTTATGGGTTATTCTCAGAACTGGGTGCGAAGAAACCCTCGAACTTTAGATTTTAAGTCGTTTTTTGATATTACTCTTCATCGTACATTGGAGATAATATTAGGACATGACTGTATTTCCGACCAAACGTGCTGTAAAAGGTTGTTTCAATAAAGATTTTTTGATATAATTTTATTTGATTAGGCCATCCTTCCGACTTGTAAAGTGAATTTACTGATATTTATTGCCAGCTCTACTCAATTAAACGCCTGTCAACCCGCAGTGGAACAGCGTGGTGGGTCGATGCCCTAAAAGCCTTCTCTTGTAGCAGTGAGGAAGCCTGTGCCCAGTAGTGAGAAAATGAATTTAAACTTGTTCATATTTTTTACTCGGTTTTACTAACCGATAGGATTACTACAAAATTTATTACTTGCACTTGTGGGAACGTTATAGGCATTGTAGTATTAGCTTGCAGAAGCTAACGCTCATGTCATGCATATAATATCGTGTTAGAAGATATATAGGTTGACGATTTCCCTGATACAGTAGTGCAAGTACTCGCTCTACTTGCAGTAATCCCGGGTTCGATCCTCGGACGAGCGAAAGGAAAGGAGAGTCGTCTGAGTCTTTTCTAATTTGTCTGAGTCTGGACTGCTTACATATCCTACTGAAATAATCCTATTAGAAGTATATTTTTAATTTACCAGAAAATCGACAATACTATTGGAATAAAAAGTGCCATTTATATTTTCTATTAGCTCGTTGCGGCTGGAATTTCGTAATATGCTTTCTTAGCTGACCTCTACTCGACAAAAGGAATATTCCTAGCAAATTTCAAGTCTACGCCTTATAGTTCCAGAGATATCGTGATGAGGCAACAGCTAAAACCCCCGAAATCCGCCTTGCATATGGAATTTCGTAACATCCGTTCTTAGCTGACCTCTACTCGGCAAAAGGAATATTCCTACCAAATTTCTAGTCTCTACGCCTTATGGTTCCAGAGATATCGTGATGATTCAATAGATACCTGAATATTTCTTATATATATAGAGATTTAGCAGGTATGTTTCAGATAAAATATTGTTTATAAGAAATTATTTTTTGTCGCCAGTCAATTTCACGAGAAGAAATTTAAAACTAATCCACGATATGCTTTAACTACAAGTATATTGCAATATAATGTCTATGACGTTATCTTTTTATAAAAGTAATCTTTAAATCACCCAGGGTCCAGGGTATGAAGATTTATTAAAGTACTTAAAGCAAGCTATAGTAATATATATATCTTTAAAGTCCTGAGACCCATAGGTATGACTGAGGGCCTCCATAGTGTAACGCCACCGTGATCTATCTTGGGCTATGCGCTGTATCTCAGATCTTGTCAGTCCTGCTCTTTTCATATTCACCACCAGGTTTTTCTGGTTCGACCATGGTACCTCTATCCTTGAGGGGTACAGTGCAACGTCTGAGTATGTGGACTGTCCAAATGAGATGATTATACGATTAAGTACAATCATTAAATAATGAAAAATAAAAACTTATACCCGTAAATTATTACATATTACATTGTAAAAGTTTATTCTATATATTTTAGAGGACGTCAAACAGCCTAAAAGCGATAACGTCGTCAGATGCCGGAAGTGACGAAAAATATATGTATCGAAAATATTTATTCTTTTATTTCTCTAAAATATTTACTATTTTTTGGGGTTATAATTCACCGTCCCTGACAAACACTATGGTTATCGCTATTACGATAGAATCGGGTTTATTAAAGATTCGTTATCTACAGACCTATTACGTCATTGAGGTTTTTTTAATGATCGGGCGATGAATATTTTTTTGATTAATGAATTCAATAATAATCTTCATGTTTTTGTTCAACGGATAACGTAAGTGAAAATGTTTACGATCAATAAAGCAAAACCTATCACCAAATATCATAAGTCAAAATTTTAGAGTAAGTGACTATTACCTAAAAGTGATTATTAATAAGCATGTAATTTATGTTCACCATTGTATTAAAGTCAATTATATCATTCGTCATTTTACGAATAGAAAGTATATTCACCGATTTGTAAGTAACACAAACTAACATAAAGTTAGTTTGTGTTAATTTCCTCCACCGATTATTTCAGTAATGAACATTGTCACAATTTTCTTAGTGATAAAGAAAATTTATAATGAAATTTACGAAAAAAATAATGCAAAAAAGTATTCCCCATTTTTGTTAAAAGAATTTTCTTTTTAGCCTTGATAATTTTCAAAATATTAAGTTTTTATTTGTTGTAAAATTGTCATTTTCCTATTACGACTTTTTTCGTCAGGGACGACGAATTATAAAAGGTATTATCATTACTCCTGTTAACATAATATTTGTTCTAATGATCATTTATTGTAAAGCATTTAGACATGATATATTCAGACTTTATTTATTATAACAATAGTAATACTAGTTAAAATAAACATGGTTTTTAAAAGTTTTCAAACTGCTACGCTCAGTACGCGCGCAATTTAGATCGCGTAGAGCACTCGGTCTTTAACCATCGCTTTTTTGGAGCGAGGGAGTTTTTCTACGAATTTCCTGGGGACAAGGGTAGCAGGACCTTTGAGGTTGGAAGTGCGTTACTCAAGGCACGTGTCGGGTGAGTTAACCTGCGCACAACTTCGTGAATCAATCAACGTGGTAAGTCTACCCGGCATTCGTTGTGGTGCCGTTTACGCATGCGCCGTCAGTTAGGGATGAGACAGCATTGACACTTAAGAGTTTTTTCTGCGATTCCAGTGAAAAATATGTACAATCTGCATGTTATTAGTTCATAGCTACTGCCTATATTACATGTATTTAAAAAAAATATATATTTTCCTCCCATCGCTGCGACTATGAACGCTATCGGGAATTTTTATTTGTAAACTACTCAATAATCCATTTGCGTACAAAATAATATTAATAATGAAAATATTTATATACATTAAATTAGTGCGAGAGATGATAGAAATAATTACGTTTTGTTAGAAAGATTATCGATATTTGTGCGAGGCGGAGGGTCCTTTTGCTGAAACATCACTCGGGTGGTGAGAATCCCGCCTAAAGTCGTCCACAGTGGCAGTATCCGCGCGCAACCGGTGTGTGCAAACGCTTCCCACATGTCGCTCGCGGCCGCTACTGCACGCAGACAAAATCCAGGTACGTACGAAGTTAAATTCATCACATAAAAATATAACGAAAAATTAAAACAATTATATTTTTAATCATTATTCATTTCTGTTTATTTTTCTAAATTCATATTTTAAATAAATTCTTAACTTGGCGCACAATTAATTGTAATGTTGCGTCTCTGAAGGTTAATGTCAGTTTTGTTTGTAATTTTTTTTGTTATCTTGCGATATAGTTTATAAAATTAAAATATTATTATTTTACGTTGTACAAATATATTTTATGTAGTGGTCAGTTACGTGTAATAATTAAAAGCGATCGACCTTTTTGCGTTATAGTTTTATTTCGTAATTTGTAAAGAACACAAAGGATATCACATTTGTTACTTTACTCTATTTTAATATACAAGATATTAATTGTAAAATCTAATATAATAAAATCTCGTGTCACGGTGTTTGTGATCGCAATCCTCCGAAGCGGCTCGGCTGATTTTAATGATTTTTTTTCGTTATATTTGGTAGGTCTTAATCTTTCACTCTACTATTTGCTCCCAAATTTTTAATAGCGATAGGAAATTGAGCGTATCAGTTAGACCTATTATGTTATTTCATGACTAATCTAAAATAATAATACAACAAATCTAAAAAAATAAATGTCAATGAAAATGCCTTAAAGCTGAGTGTCACATAACGATATCGTTTTCTGAATTACCAAAATAAATGAAACTTAAACTGAAAGAATAAGGAAATTAACTTGAGAATTGATTTAGAAAATGCAGGTTGCTAATTCATTTATCTTATATGTACATATATTTCTGAAATGAGAAGCCAATATTCCTAACAAGGAAAAAAATGTGATTATAGGCGTTTTGTAGAATAAAATATATGTTATTATTTAAAAAAAGAATGAAAACCAGTGATATATGACTTTCTTGGATGGGTAGTCACACAGACTAAAATTTTACTTAAAGACACAACAGAGTCTAGAATAATATGGTCATTGGTGTTAAAAATTTTACTTTTTGATATTGAAATCGGCAAAATGTAGTTGCTGTGAGCATTCTCCTGGGATATTTTGTGTAAGATCAACATACACCTAATGTTACACCGACGATCGAATTAGCAGTCTAAGTATATAAATATGTATACATGTATAAAACTTCTACATTGGAATTAAAGAAACGAATTAATTAATATTTACCTATCTAAGTATTGTTTAGTGCACTATGGCCCTTGAGCGTTCTACCACATTTATATAGAATACATACAGATGCGTACACAAAAAAGTTTGCACTTTTATTTTAAGTTAAATTTTAACTTTATATATACGCTCTTTGATTACAAATAAAAAAAAATATGGGAATTTACAGCTTTTAAATGTTTTATACTGAGCAAGTAAGTAGCAGACCTATCTTACCTTTATCGTAACACTGCTAGGTACTGGCCACCACACTCATAGGAGAGAGGGTTTACAGAGCATATTCCCACCACGCTGCTCTACTGTGGCTTAGTAGGCATAGTACACAATTGCACTCTCTATTCCGTCACTTTCATAGTCCGATGTGACGGGAATTCGAAACTTCCGAAGAGAAATCAGGCACAGGACCAACGGCTTACGAGCTTTTCGAATCATGGGACAAGGGGCACACCGCCAATTTCCTATCTTCGGGCATATATTGAGAAAATTTTAATAGGAAACTCAATATCAATTTTTGAATTTGCTCGATCCGGAATTCGAACCCAGAACTTCATGTATGTAGCCGAACATGCTAACCACTAGACCAATGAAGCGGTCGTTTTATAGCATGGTCCCAAAATGAGCAATATTGGTGTCTTAAAATGAAGTTCATCTTCCGTTTCGATATATTGCAGGAAATTGATGTGGAGGATGAATAGCGTCCGCAGAAATTTCGTCAGACAATTTGAAAAACTGAAATATCCTATTATAGTCGTTAATAAGCAAGTAGCTTCTGACGATATGTCCAGAGCCGGTTAAAAACCTTTGACATGTCGAGGAGGTATGACAAGGGTTTCGACGTGTTTCTTAATAGTTCCGCTTCAAATTTGATTGGCATACCCAGTGATCACCCTTTGCTTTGAAAGACTTACTATCAGTTAATAGGTTATGTAGAATATGTACATATATTTAGACACTTTCAATCGAGTAATATTACGCTGATTATTTAATTTCAGCGGTAGAAGTTTTCCAACAACAGTGTCGGTATAATTTTAAAATTTTCTATTGTATATGAAACACAATAGTCCATTGTTCGTGCTAGTATGACCGACATGTGCGACACTTGAAACATACAAATGAATTCTGAAGATAAGCTACGTGAATGAACTGAAGAATATAACAACAAAGCGCCGGCTACATGTTGATGTAGCTTTATTTTATTTTCAAATCAGAACGTAACAGTGAACAAAAATAATTACACTTTTAGGTATGTATTATTTTCTACAGTCAAATTGAAATCTAGGATTCAAATTTTTTAGATTTATAAATGAGTTTGTTTTGCCTGAAGTAACAAACTTCTTGTATGGCGCGTTGAAAAAATATCACTTAAAAAACAGAATATATAAATAATATATAAACTACCTGTTTCTCGTAGTGGTACCTGCATAGTTCTGGATCTCGTGGGAATGTGGAGAAACGGGTTTTCGCGAGCATCTATGTTCTGAGAGGAATGTACATACAGGAATTTCAAGTTTATAGAGAGAACAGTTTTGGTCTTCTCGCAGTATGAGAATGTTTTTCGCTTATATACCCACATCCCGTGGGAATATGATGAATCCTGTACTTAGTGAGCATCTGCGTTGCGAAAGGAATATGTATGCGAAATATTTAGGACAATTGGGCGAATAGTTTTGAAGTGCTTGTGATATGATGATAAAAGAAATTAATATGCTGTATATTTATCAGTTTTTTAACATTCTTTCTGTCGTTCGTATCGTACATTTATGACCAATGATAGATCATTAAAATCGGTGCCATGATTTGGTAAAATGACTAATTAATGGTATGTATGTAGCTAATGTAAGACGTGAAAACGTAACAGAAAGGCGGGGTCAATTTAATCTATACCGATATCGTTATACTAAGTACTTATAATGCGCAGACGTAGTCGTGGGCCCCTTACACTAACTAACAAATGTTAAAAATATAATATTCTCTACTAATATAATTACATAAGACATTAACATATTAATATGGTAGCCTATTCAGTTATATGCAGTACCCTTAATTCTCTGTCCATTTCGATAATAGCCTTGTCTTTGTCGATATTTGGTAAATAATTTCTATCGTGGTTCAAAGCTCAACCATATGTATACCTTGTTTGAGTAATTGGTAAATACATAGATATCAGGTTTGGCAAATAACATCAACAAACGCTTTGTGGAGTATACAGATGTTAGCCGCATTCCTAATTGGTATCAATATCAATTAGTATTACAAACCGGAATTATTATGATTGTAAACCATTCAAATATTAAACATCAGAGAAGAACAATGCCGTTCAATTTGTATATGAGTATATCTTATATTTGCGTAAACAACTAAGTTTAAGAAAGAAGTATTTTCTAGTTAATAAAACAAATCAAGGCAGTTAACATAATGACAGTTCACTGCGTATATATATTAGAAAACTTGTTGTATGTACATAAAAACATTGACTCTTTTAATAAAAAGAGTGAATGTACATCATATAACTTACGAAACCAAAACAAACTTGTTATAAATTCTAGTAGGCTGCATAAGATTAACAACTCATTTAAGGGTAACTGTATACGTTTCTATAATAAACTCCCACAAGACGTTCTAAAGATGTCAATTAATAAATTCAAAGTCTTTGTTAAAAGAAAGTTGATAGAAAAATCGTATTATAAGTTGCAAGATTACCTAGACGATAGAAACGCTTGGGAGTGAACAAATTGCTCTAATTTTAATTAAAATATAGTAAACTAATTTGTTATTGTAATGATGATGGGAAAAAAAAAATACCCGACTGAGTTTGTTGTGGGTTCTTCTCGGATCAGGGCGCGAAGGAACCCTCGTAACTTTAGATTTTAAGCCGATCTTGAGTACCGTCATCAGATGTATATTAGAATCAGAGTGTGGAAAAAAAATATAATTTGACGATTCAAAAGTGCTGTAATATGCCTACTTGAATAAAGATATTTTTGATTTGATTTTTGATTTGAAATATCTTTTTAAAAGACACTCGTTTTCCCTTTAATTGTAGTACGTTACTATCTATTACTGTGTCATCTCTATTAATTGGAATAAAAGTAAAAAATCCGTGAAAAAATTGGTGCCTCAGCCGTACAACTTTAGCAGTTATTTTAATGTTCCTAATGAATTGTTTCATTTCTCCATTGAGATAATAGCGTTATCGTTCGTTTGTGTCGAATATTAAACAATATTTATAAATTTGATAAGACAACTAAAAACAGTCTCAATATCATTTGTGTACTTAACCTGATCATGCTCTGCTATGGATCGGTCTGATATTTCTTATAAAATTGACATTTTTTGTTAATAATGTAATGGACTCGTCCGCACGTAAATAATTATATTTATGGATTTCTCATATTTTCATACATACGTAAAAAGATTAAATATAAAATATATTATTTATTAACCATTAAATAAAATTAGTATATTAAAACTTTTAAATAAGCAAATAATAACAAAATATTATTTTAGTCGGGTTCATGTATAGATGGGCCGCATTCGTGTATTAAACTGCGCCGAACGTCACGACAGCCTCCGCGCATATATAGGGGATGGTGAGCGGCGTGACGCGGTACGAAGATGTCGCGAATGTATGACTGCATGTATTGTATAACATTATGCGCCTAGTGCATAGAGGGACCGAATTTAAATATTATAACAATATTTAAATTATAATTAAATATTATCAATAAAATAAATGTCATACATAGTACTGGGGCGATACACATTTTAGTTGAGTTAATTTTGACTATTTCGAACGAGCGTGCTTCGGCATGTCTATAGTTGGTGTTGCGATCCTACCTTTCACTAGGAGAGCTTAGGGTTCGACTCCAGCTTAGCATGGTGTCTTGAATGATACTTTATGGGGGTGTCTCCACGAAGTAGTGTAAGACATCTTATTGAATATTACTTTGGTGCGTACTTGGGTCGTCTTGGGTTTCAGGCCTGTATTGATTTTGATCTTTATAGCGAGCCTCGCTCAAAGGCGCCCCCAGGCTGTTCGTTGTTAGGGCTGTGTGTTCAGGCCTGTGGCCATTGTGTAACAGCGAGCCTCACTCCGCCTTGACGGCGGACAACCAAAGTTACTGTAGTTGTTTTGGGTGATACGAGTTGCGTTTCAGGCCTGTGATAACCTCGGTTAGAGCAGCGTGCCTCGCATAACTTTGAACGCCGAAGACACTAGAGTAGTGCTAGTACATTATGGTTTCTGAAATGTTACTGATTGGTGACTCGGCGCTATAAGCGTATTCATCGTTAATCGGTAGTGCTAGAGCCATGACCGAATGTTGCTAGGTGTTGCATTAGCTTCTGCGTAGCAGTGATGATCACTGATCTTAACATGTGAGCAAATGTGAAGAGTCCGCCTGTTAGGGACAATTTCTTAGTTTACTGTTCAATGTAATAAAAATGATATTGTAGCATGTCATGGACATAGGGCCGCTGGTCGGATTTTTATTAATAAGGTTGCGGACTAGCTATAGACAGTGTGGCCTGCAAATCCCTTTGCTTTCAGTGGCTTGGCAAGAATTTATAATGAGCCAATGCTTTTGTTGGGTTGAGAGCTCAGCGACTGGACACTATGTGTGGGTGTGAGGCTTCGCATATGTGGATCAACGACATATAACATTATTATACAACATTCCCACCGAGGTGGTGACATATTATACATCTATGCAGTCGATCACAAAACTTAAAATATGTGATTATTATTATTATTATACCACGAAACCCACCGAGGTGGGGATACATACATCGATCGGTGTGGTCCGCCTGCCAGATACTCCTGATCTGTGTAATGGATCTGACAAGATGCATTGGTGATTTATATATCCCATTAGAGCGAAATCGCGCTTTGCGCATTACAAACATGGCTATTGCCTCCGCACAGCTTTGGCTGACAAAATATATGGATTTCGATCCTCGTTTGAATATACCTTAGAGACTTGTCTCTACATATTGACAAAACATATCCGGGCTTTAGTCCCGATGACACAACCATCGAAAGATCATACGCCGCAGGCGCACTATAAACAGGAATCCCTATCCAGGGAGGGGAACTCATAGCACGGGTCGGAGTTCATTATCCCTGGCGGGTGTGGAGCCAGTCTTTGGATCACTCTGGTATCTTATTCATATTATAGTATTAGAAGGTACCTGGGTGCCCATGGTAGGGATTTCTTCAGCGGTAAGTGGTTACTCCACTTACTGCTTATTTTTATATATGCGATAGAAAAAAGTCTGTTGATAAGCCTTCCTTGATGGCTATTATCATACATTATAAAATTAATCACAGTCATCCGTGCGATGACTGTGATTAATTTTATTAAAACAAAATGCAAAATTCCAATGGATATTATTTAATATATAATTAATGTTCCCTGAAATTACTATTTCTAATGCCTTATCGATAAAACAAAATAAAATCAAGATTATTGAATCTCACCGTCTCTTTACCTCGACGCTCTAAAAGGATTTGGATTGCTATGAATACATGGATTCTAACTAGCTGGACGATCATACATGGCCAAATATATATATGTTTATTATACTCCAGCTATGCCTTAAAATATATATATATTCTAATATATATATTTCTATAACAAACATCATTTTAGTTAGTAAACATTCCGTAACAAAGGATTCGGCCTGTCGTGAACTACACGAAACAAATATATAGACAAAAATGATAAATAATAGTAATTTCTCATAGGGGAGGTCTGGGCAGTCGGGAGATATGGGTACCTCATGTTATTCCACATTAAAATTAAGTTTCTTCATTCATTGTTGGTACAGTTAGTACACTGCAGAAAGAGGCTTACGCATTACCATATGCTGTGGAATTAATGCCATTAAAAATTCCTACCTAGGTAATTTTATAAAAATTGAGTATTTTTCGCCTGCCTTAAACTCCCACAGAGGGTGCCTGAGCCTCCTTGGGCACAATTGACATATTTAAGAAATTTTGTTATTACTTTGTTATTAAATATAATTTGTAGACTGTTCTTTATTAAAGATGTAGCCAAAGAGTTCAATTACTCGTAGCAATTTACCTTTGTGTTAAATTTTGATAATGTTGCTAAGGTAATTTTTAATTATGCATTAAGTGAAAGGCATTCCTCCTCTATCTCCCCGACATTTCCATATTACAAATAGAGAATTCGCTTTTTTTAATATGTGATTCCTAGATTTTTTAAGGTTTATTATTAAGTAGCATTACTGCTCCAGATACCATTTTATAGTTTATCTATATGATATCATAAATCATAAATGATTTTGTATCGAGAATGGCGCGACAAATCGCCATCATTTACTGGAATAAGATCATAGTCACCAATATCATGACTACTGATAAAATATTTTCTATTCTAAATGGAAGATAATACTTGAGTGGGCGGAAATCAATGTCGTATGTCGTAGTTACAATATATATAAATCGTTTCGATGCCTTAGTACAAACCGGCGGATGCTACGACGCGAAAAAAAAATTTGTTTAAGTTTGGGAATATATTTTCATGAGAAAATCGACCGAATGCACTCATTGGACTTAAACCGTCGCCATATAACAATGCAACCGGTGTAGAGCACATCGGTTCGATGGTTTCAAAGTTTATAACGTTCAAAGATAGTAACATTTTTGCGTATTATATAGCACTAGCAATGCCCCGCGGTTTCACCTGTGTAGATATCGATTTCGTGGCACTGGAATGTCTACTAAGTAGGCCTATAGACGTATTTTTGTTAACATAAAAGTTGTATTTCATTTAGTTTTTAATTACTTCCTTTCAGATTATTAGATACACATTCATAATCTAATCAATATACACATTTTACTACTAATACATTTTTAATTTCGGAAATTGACAAAAAACACGTGGCATTTTTATTTACAATTCGTCATTTGAGATATCAATAAATTATTTGTATTAATAAATCAATTTTAATATTTTTTTTACAATTTTCCCCAATGTGGTGACCGGGGCCTTTATTTACCTTTGAAATTTTTGGTACAACATTTATTATTTTACATTGCTTAATTTATCTTATATACAGAATATTCTTTACAGTGTTAAATTATAGCTTAGATATAATTACAGTTTTGAAGTTTTAAATATAAATTTATGCAATTTAATAGTTAACCCTAATTTGTGTATAAATATAAAACATTGTAAATAAGCGTAAATGCATGGTAAATATTGTTTCTTTTGCCAGAGATTTCAAAGCCGAAAATAAGGACCAATTCGCTAGTATTGCCATTTTATCGTGTCTCAGTTCGTTTGTTTACTGCTTTAACTATTTGTTCGAGGTACTCCCAATTTTAATGTTTTAATGACAATTAAATTCGTTAAATTCCTAACATAACTCCCCTTTTCCCTCCCTCTAAGTCACGGAAATGTAAAGTTTTAGATGTGTATAAATATAAACAAGAATTAAAAATTAGTTTGCCAAAGATGTTTCACTTCTGACATGTGTACTCTGTACACACCAACTTCTTTGTTTTTTTTTACAATTTATTTTTTAATTGGTTAAATAATTTTGGTAGATAATTTTTATTTTTGCTGACAAATTTTAATAACTTCTATTCATGAGACTCTTATATATGTGCACGCCAGGCAGTGGTTGAACGTTTGTTGTTTCACAAAAATTGTACTACCATACATGTCAAATGTTTCTTAACATATAAATGATTACTTTATTCTTTACTATATATATGTGTATATTAGATATTAAAAATCTAATTGAATGATATTCTATTCTATAAATATGAGTGTATATTAAATAAAAAAAATCAAATTGAAATACCAATAAACCAATAATTTTTTTAATATTGTATTAAGAAGATAAGAATTATAAAGATTACAATAAAGCTAATCCGTGAAAACACGCGTAGAACCAATTTGCAAAGCCTGCCAATCAGGCGTCATATACTCGTATATCAATCACAAAGATTTAAAGGTCCCACTATAAAATATTTTATTTCCATTAAATTGATTGCTACGCAATACAATAAATTACGCAATACTATGTGATATGAATATTTTAGGAAGTATTACTGTTATTCATTACTTCTTTTAAGGCCAAAACAGGACGAGAGTTTTCTAAAACCAAGACGTCATATTAGTATGAATAGCGAATGGTCACGAAAGGTGCTTAAAAAGGCTCTTCGAGATATCCTCCTATTAAGAATTTGTGTTTTTTTAAATTACTATTTAAATTCTTGAAACCAATGAGATTTTTTATAATTATTTCAATTTGAAATCTATAAAATTACGTTACCTGAACAAACTGCGTATGTAGACTGAGAATCTTTGCGGAAATCCTAACAAAATATGTATATAGATAGTTTATAAATTGCGGTAGGAATGTGTAGACAGTAATTTAAGTTTTTATTTAAAACAGTAAGAGAGAAGAATGAGCTACTTTACTAACAATTGCAATCGAACTGTATCAGTTGCTTTTTTTTATCACGAAGCACGTTAACTCAAGCGTTTTTATTAATATCATTATGATAGACACAATGGATTGAGTGATTTTAATTATTTTACGATTTTATAAAGAGCGAATGGGTAATTTATTTTGCAACCGCTCTTTATAAAGTCATAATATTATTGCATAGTATCTGTAATAAAAAGAAACCTTTAAAAGCCTGTCTCATAACTCGTATTCGTTACGTCTTCATTTTATTTTCGTACTAATTTAGTAGAAAGATTTGTGTGGAAATGGCGATTGGTACAATATGAGTTGGATAACCGTCAATTTTTGAAAGAACTACGTTGAAATATAATAGGACTAAAATCCAACCGTGGTCTTTTCATACGTAATGGCGACAACGAGCTCAGGGGGATAATTTCATTAGATAAAATGTTATTCTACTAACTTTTTTCTATATTTCCTTTCATTGTCTCTTATCACTTACAATATATTAATTTACTAAGTTTATGTTGAAAAAAACAATGTTTAGAGCTAGAAACACGATATCGAGAGATATATTGGCTATATAGAAGGAAATCAGCACTGACAATACTCAAAATAATATAGAAATTCCAAAACAAGTGGTTAGGGAAATTGTTAATGTACCTAAGAAATAGCGATCTTCACAAGGACCTAAACATAGAGCTCGAAAATAGAGAAGTCGCTTAACTTCTGGATATCACACGGACAAAGAGAAGACTTAAAAGAACTAAACCTTTTGGGGTAGTATAAGTGCAGACACAAGATTGTTAGGGTTATATTATTATTAACTGCCTCATTGGTCAAGTGGTTAGCATGTTCGACTACAGACATGAGGTCCTGGGTTCAAGTCCCTGGTCGGGCCAATTCAAAATCAATATTGAGTTTTCTATTAAGAATTTCTCAATATTTGCCCGAAGTTGGGAAGTTGGCGGTGTGTTCCACCCCCGTGCCTCGGAGAGCACGTTAAGCTGTTGGTCCTACGCCTGATCTCTTCTTCCGTCGTGTCGGATTCCCGTCACATCGGACTATGAAAGTGAAGGAATAGAGAGTGCACTTATGTACTATGCCTGCCAATCCGCAGTGGAGCAGCGTGGTGGGTCTGTGCTCTAAAAACCCTTGCTCCTCGAGTGAGGAGACCTGTGCCAAGCCGTGGGACGTTAATGGGCTGCTACTTACTTTTACTTTTTATATTATTATTTGAGATTGTCTATTAACTATTGAAGAAGTAGCAGTGTTTTATTGGATGGGATATTGACTATTACGGAAGTATCAGTATCATGATAGTTGTTTTGTATTTAATGTTATTGTGATGATGCAATTGATTTCATGTTCATAATAACATGAATAGAAAAGAGTAGCTGTTGAGTTTTTTGACGGATTCTTCTTAATAGTAAATACATTCCCAACCGGTGTTAGAGTCTTTGACGAATATTAGAAAAGAATACGAAGAAGATTATATTGTGTAGTATGGTGCTTTTAAACAAGAACTCGGTGGGAGTCAATAGACAATAAACTAAGCGTAGCCGTTGGACTCTAGACTTAGATAATACGAGTACATATTAGGTAGATTAGGTCAAAGTATTATTACCAATTAGTCTGTAAAGCTGGATTGTAATCTTATATTAAAAAACAATTAAAGGTTGATTGTAATAAAAAAAAATAATATTGATGTCGGGAACTCGTGTCTTATTTTTCAAGTTCTGTTTGTTGCTGCCAGGTTAGCATTTGACTGTAATCTCACCTAATGGATGTAATGATACAGTGTATTTTAACAATATATTACACTTGCGATGTTCATATTTGTGTGTATCAACCGTACTTTAAAACATAATCAATCGACAGCAGACATCGATGTGGGCGAGACGAACATCTCGAGCAGAGTGAATACCTACGTGTAGTAATAACTGATAAACGACTGCGAGAATGACGGAGGTATAAAACTGAAATGACATTAGATTACATGAATATTTCTAAAAGCTGTTAATGTTTTTCTTTAAATGACAAGAACATTTTGAAGTGAAACTTCTTTATGCGCATGAAGGTAAATTTTTACGGATAAAAATCGTCATTAGCGTCACGAAGATTGCAGCGTTTTATATGCTAATTCGTTTAAAGGTTAGGTAGTTTTAGTATTTACAAATAACATGTGGCATTTTAATATGCAACTCGTCATTTAATAATTTATACTATTTTTCACGAAATGCAAAATAAAAATATTTCTTTCTGAATTTTAAATTCTACATTTGATTAATAATTTCTAATAGCGATAAAAAACATGTGGCATTTTTATTTACAAGTCGTCATTTCAGATTTCTATAAAAATATATTAATTTTCGACACTTTTAATATTGGACAAAATAAATTCTTTATATTTCTAACATCTCTTTTCCCTCCCTCTAAATCTCGGAATTATAAAATTTATGTATGAATATCTTAGTTTCATAGAGTCGAGCCATAGCCTTAAACATTATTTTAATAAAAAAACATCACTAGTTTTCATTCACTCACATTTTACGAGCCTCAATTTTAAAAATAAACCATAGTTAAATAAATACTCACTACGTTTTGCGAAATTAATAAAATAAAGCGAAGTATCTAAAAGCCGCAATAAATATAAAATTTTCCCGTACATATAAAATTAAATTGCAATTTTCTCATTTTTACTAAAACTCATGTTATAACAGCAAACGAACGTTATGAGAATTTTATCCGCTTACGGTTTTGTTGAAATAAAATTTTGAAATTGCTCTTTTCGAGTTCGGCGACAAACTTACAGCAGTATTCTGTTCATCCGTCTGTTACGGTGCAATAACTTCGCTGTATAAGTTGAAATTTTTAAAGAAAACTCCAATACCTATTCATAGACTATTGCAGACAGCGGTTAAACTTTTGCTTTTCAGTCCACACTAAGCGCTTTTAGATTACTGTTTCTTTGTACCTTTGACTTATTTCGCTACCAACTTTTACTACCAACTATATAAGCTATAACAGTTTTCCTTATCCAATCATACTAACGTACTAGTCAATCCGAGATATGTATTCCTGTTCAATTTAATTTAATGGAGTTAAGAATAGATTAATAAAATTATTAAAGTGGGTGTAATATGTATTATTAGATTAAAATTAAAGCAAGCGAGTCCATAAAAATATTAAAGATTTCCACGCACAACATAAAATTTAGATTACTTTTTTATTGAAAACTTCAATATTTTTATTTTTGTAATTCTAAGAAGACGGGGTACTTCCTCGGTCGCGCTAACAGTTCTACAGCTGGTCTTTATAGAGCCCATGGCCAAAATTAACCAGTAAAAAAACCAACGTGTATAACGCTTAGAAAGCTGTTACTATATCATAAAATAACTTGGAGCGCTATGTTGTCATTTCCGAGCGGTACAGGTGAGTACACGAGTAAATAATTACTATTTTATCTTAATATTTTTATTTGTTATCATTTATAATGTACGGCTATAATGTAATATCACGTAATATTTAATATCATTTTATAAAAGAAAAGTATCCGTACCAAAATTTATGATCTTACAGCAGTATAATAACTCGGTAAATCCTGAAATGTAGATAATTGCTGTAAGATCATCAATTTATATACAGCAACTTTTTTATATAATGTTAATAAATATTACCGTTGCACCTTATAGTCATTCATTTTAAATGTTAACAATATAAAAATATTAGCATAAAAAATAATTATTTACTTGTGTACTCACCCTTACCTCTCAGAATTGACGACATAGGGCTCAGAGTTATTTTATGATATAGTAACAGCCTTTTAAAGATATTTTACGTTGGTTCATTTCACTGGTTAATCTTTTCTATGGGCTTGTAGTCTATTATAGCTATTAAAATTTTACTACAGCAAAAACATAATTTATTATGGTTAATGATTGTATGATTTACGTTTATTCAAATATTAATGTTTTATGTAAAATCATTAAACTTAGGCATACAAGATCTGACACCGTGACACCGAATCCAATAATGGGTTTCGACATGATCGTGCACGTCATGCAATCTCCGTAAATTCAGCAAGACACGTTTTTAATGGAATAAGTCCTGAATTGAAGAATTCTAAAACTAAGCGACAATTTACTTTAATAAATTTCAACCTTATTTTGCATTCCGACTATTAGTTCACAGTTTCTTTGTATATGTAGTTCAAGTTTTCAATCGTTAATAAAACACTTTATTATTCATTAATTCAATTTGAAATAAGTCTTCTGAAACTGAATTAAATTTTCTGTTAATACCGATACTGTGTTTCAAATATTTAAAAAAATGTTAATTTGATTTAATTTATAAATGTTTTTTGAATGTTAAAAATTTTTCGTTTGTAATGGAATAAGATCTGGAGGATACAAAATCTTGAAAGAGATTCACTTTGACTTTAATAAGTATGCTTATGCTTGCATGCTTATTTATACATAGTCGTTTAATATGAGGATTTACGTAAAGTCAAATATTTACTCTTTTACGAAAAAAGGTGAATGCACCTCATATAACTCAAGAAATAAAAATAAAATTGTTGTAAATTCTAGTAAGCTACATAAAATTGACAAGTCATTCAAAAGTAACTGTATACGTTTCCAAAACAAGCTTCCAGAAGTTACAAAGATGTCGCTGAGTAAATCTATCATTAAAAGAAATCTAATTGAGAAATCATTCTATAATTTGAAGGAATACTCGTACTTAGAAGACAAAAGGGCGCGGGAGTGAATAAATTGCTGTGTATAGATATAGGATAAATTTAAAATATATATATTGTAATGATGATGAAAAAAGAAAAATTCACACGACTGAGTTTGTTGTGCGCTCTTCTTAGATCAGGGCGCGAAGGAAGCCTCGTAACTTTAGATTTTAAGTAGTTCATTATTGTTATCATCAGTCATTATTTTAATAATATACGAAAAAAAGCTACATTTGACGATTCATAACTGTCGTAATAGGCCCACTTGAATAAAGATAATTTGACTTTGACTTGACTTTGACTTGACTTTGACTTTGACTTTGACTTTGACTTTATATAATAAAGCTACAAAATACTATAAAAAATAGTGAAGAGTTTATTAATGTAATAGTCTATTTAAAAAATCTATTAAGTCTTTAATAATAAAACGCTCTCGAAATAAACAGATGGCAGAAATAGCAACAAAGACGTAACAGATACGAGTATAGCAACCCAATAAGGAAATTCACCAATCTTGACAACGTATTTTATTGCAGATAAACCAGATCAATTACCGATTTGCCTTATGTCCAATATTAAGGCGGTTACAATATTGTAATCTAATAATGATTTTAATTTCATATGTAACTAGCAGGCCCGACAGACTTCGTTGTGTCAAAAATATTTGGAATGTGGCAGATATCAGTTTTACGAATGATTCGAAATGAAATTACAGCAGTACTAATGATCTATAGCTCTTACATTTTTGTGACTATTCAATTTATTTGGGTTGTTACGTTCAATTGATTTTGAACTTTGTACAGCGGTAATAAAGTTCAAATTGACTCTAGAAGTTACGAACACACCTACATTGCTTAGACAACAGTGAGTACTTGTAATTTATTATGAACTTTATTGAATAGTAGTAAAGGTCAAATTTACTCTACATTTTAGTTAGAAAACGTTTGTATGGGAAACAGAAAAGGGCTGTTTTTGGGGTTTTCCCCTGAAATTATTCGAACTTTTTACCGTAAAAACCACCTTTGGACTCCATCGGCCACTTTAAAAAAAGAATTGTCAAAATTGACCCTGGCGTTGTTGAGTTATGGGCTATCCACCACATTTTTATATTATAGATTAAGCCATTAGTATTGCATTCCTGAGCTCAATCCTGAGCTATCATTTACGTAATTTAAGCCCTTATAACAGCATAACTGTGTGCGAATACAATTTTTACGGTCTTCCTATAATAACTTAGACTTTATTAATTACAAGTTAAAGAAAAACATGTTAAAACTCGAATTTATGAATAAAGAGGTATTACATTAACAATTGCAATTGTTTCTATCTGGGTTTAAGTTGATGCGATGGTAAAATCAGTTAAACCTATTATCGCAAGTTTATTTGCCAATAAATGTATTATTTTAAAGAAATATCAATATGATGACTTGAAAAACTCAGGCAATGTCTGGATATTAAAACCGAAGGCAGTGAGGGCGATATTACGCCAAATTTTCGGTCAGTGACTCCGTTCTTCATCCCCGTTCTAACTTTATTGGGAAGTATATTTAGGAAAAACCTGTGTATTACAAAATAGTGTTGTGTATTTACATAAAAATATATTTTGCCTGGCTTAATTTATGAAGGATTAGTGAGCGGCTTGCTAGCTCTGAGAATTTACTACAAAACTACTTTCATAATTTGTAATATAATATTAGATGTCATATATATTACTAATATATATTGTAATATAATGTAGATCGCTTCCGAAAATGAAGGCAGAAGATAGTACTAATGACACCTTTGTTGATTGGACGAAAAAATCGATTCTCTTTAAAAAATATATTTTTAACGTTTTATTAGCATTACGTCCGCTCCAACATACTAGTACAAATAATGAAATTATAGTTTCAAAAAAAAGGGTGTGTGTGTATTTATGTACATGCGTTAGAAGTTATACTTCTTCTAATAAAATAATTAAGGTAATATAAAAATATTAAAATAAAAAAAGCAAATGTTGGCTATAGCTAATTTTAGGGTGTCGGTTTTTTGTGACAGTGTGCGCGCGTATTGTGAAAATTTACTCTCATCATTTTTCCCTAATGCGCCACAAGAAGTATCACATCAAAATACGTTATTTTACTAAAAAAAAAAACTAATAATGAAACATAAAATTAAAAACAGCTGATGAATAATCTCACGGGGCAACGAACTGATCAAATTACGCACGGACGTGCCACGCCGTTGACCCGTGCATTCAAGCGTCAGCTGTTTACGATTTTGTTTCTTTACTGTTTTTGAGTATATTTTTTATGAAAATATTTTTCATTTGTTTCATTTTTTATATGTTTCATTTAGCTGTACTAACACGATGGAGCGTAAATAATGCTAATAAAACGTTTTAGAAATACTTTCTTTTCAAATAAGGAACAATTTTTTCCGTCCCATTAAAGACCTCCACCGAAACTGCTTGACCGATTTTTATTATTTATTTTATATACTTTTCTTAGGTTTGAAACAGGTTGTTAATAATTTGGCGTTTGTCTACACGAGACTCCCAATTTTTAACCGAGACATACGAATACAAAGTTGAATAAATCAGCCTGTATTCATATAGAATAAACAAACGTGTTTTTAATTTAATTTTTATTTATCAGAAGTGAAGATTCAAATGGATAGGGTCATGTCAATGTCGATCTGTATAATACAATTAGGTTATATATTCTAAAATAATATCCATTTCGTATAATTTCATCGTGACAATGTCTTTTCCGCAGGGATCACGATGTCGACAGTAGATGAAATATCAGGAAAAAGACGTGCCTGTGATAAATCATAAAATTGCTTTTGTATTTTGACTCTTCAGCGTATTTCTTAGCTGAATTATTTGGGTACATAAATTAAAATTTTCTTATATTACATTTTTTGGTTGGATAATTTACATTTAATACAATAAACTTAGAAATAGCGCAACTTATATGTATTAAATGTTAAATTTATTAATAAAGTGATCAAATTAATTATTTTGTAAATGTAATATTTTTAGGTTAATAAAGGTATCAAGATAAACTTTTTCCGCAATTTTATAATTCTGTATTACATATAATAAATAAATCATTAATACCTTGAAAAAAAAATGGTAAAAGATTTATTTCCAATCAAATTTATCACATTTTTAACAAACTTTTTATATATCTGGGTGTTGTCTATATTTTATCTAAAGTTTAATTGACTTAATCAGATGTATAGTGAGCTGTTTTCAAACTGGACTTTTGAAAGTGATCACTTACTCGAAATTTAAATTAAAAGTGACTTAAGTTATTTACAATCCTGAAAGCATTAACATAATTGGAATTGTTTTAAATCCCTGAAAAGAAATCGTTTTTTTCCAACTTTCAACTTTCTTCCTTAACTCAAGCTTTAAGACAAAAGAAACCTTTGGCGTTTTTACAATGCCAGTATAAGTTTGTAACTTAGTTTTAAGCCTTCATTTGAGGTGAAACACTTTTGAATAATGTATCCGCGAGAAAATAATCAAAGTTTTTAAATAAAATAAAATTGACGTGTCTGTATGTAAAATTATAAAAGCTTTTTGTACAATGACTAAAAATGTTTACGCAAGCATGTAAACATTTGTAGTATTTGTTGTGTACCCATTTAGTAATCTCCAATTATTATTTTTATTTGCCTTTATTTCCATTTGTTTCCTGATAAGTTTCGAAATTGATTTTGAATGTAGTTTTACTTATTGTTGGAGAGATATACATACGAGTATATATGTATGTATTACTGAAATACAGTCAACTTAAAAAGGATAATGATTTAAAAATTATCTAATATAACGGACACCTTGTTATATCGACGCAAGGTTTCAAGCCGTGGGAAGTTTGAAAGCCGATTTTGAAATACCACACCCAATCGTGAATTTTAAAATTTATCACTAATATAAAATTGAGTATTCTATTTAAGATTTTCTCAATATTTGCCCGAAGTTGGGAAGTTGGCGGTGTGATCCACCCCTGTGCCTCCTGGTCCTGCGCCTGATCTCTCTCCGGTCGTGTCGGATTCCCGTCGCATCGGAATATGAGAGTGAAGGAATAGAGAGTGCAATTGTGTACTATATGCCTGCCAATCCATAGTGGAGCAGCGTGGTGGGTCTATGCTCTAAAAACCCTCGCTCCTCGGAGAGAGGAGGCCTGTGCCCAGTAGTGGGATGTTAATGGGCTGCTACTTTACTTTTTTTTTAATATAAAATGTTTGCAAATATTTCTAGAGTTCAAACTTAATATTATCTAATATATAAGAATAATTGCTTATGAATTCCTCTAAAAGAGGTTGATCGATTTTTATGAAGTTCTACACTTATTAGGTAAGTTTCAGAACTGTTGGTAAAGCACTTTTCATCTTTCTTCTCCCTATTTTTAAATGGCGATGTGTAATTATATTTTACATTAAATTAACCAATTTAAAAAAGTAAAAAATTAAAAAGTAAAAAACCAATTTTAAGTTAAAAATTTTGTTTGTTACCGAAATATCAGATTCAAAATTTGAAAATCTGCCAGTCTATGTTTTGAAAAGCAATAAAGTTTAGCTATGCGTGATCAAAAGCAATTCGAATCAAATAAGGAAAACTTAAAAGCCTTGGTTGGAAATCCTGTGTATTCTGGAGTGTTTGAAATAGCTTTTCAGCTTCGCAATACTTGAATAAACGTAAAAATTTTAATCATTTCACAAATATAGGGAAATGTGTTTCTTTCGGATCTAAACTGAAATCTTTTGAAAGAAACACGCGCACAGAAACATCATCAGTATCGGTTGGCATAGTTGATACAGTCACATATCTTATATGTGTAGAGAAGATATACACACCACACCTTTTATAAATAATATAAGAGACGAGAGTAAGCATCTAAGTATTTAGAAAAGCTAACTAATGGTATCTTTGGATATCCATTTACCTCATACTCATTTATAAAAGCGAAAACATTATTAATGTATTACGATCCTCGGAAACGGTACGAATAAATTTAAAATCATAACTATCCTCCTCCTATGGAAATTAAAACTTATCCAGAATAAATGAAGGTATTTACATATAAAATAGATATTATAATGTAAAGTTTCTGGGTCAAGATTTGT
This sequence comes from Elymnias hypermnestra, assembly GCA_015832385.1. Taxonomy (NCBI): domain Eukaryota; kingdom Metazoa; phylum Arthropoda; class Insecta; order Lepidoptera; family Nymphalidae; genus Elymnias; species Elymnias hypermnestra. The sequence goes on along the minus strand of JACTOM010000048.1, from coordinate 709,002 downwards.
TTGCGGCAGTCTTATTTGAATTTTAAAGAGGATTCGGACACTTTAATTTACTTTTGCATAACTAGCATTATAGTATGTATTTCGCATTGGTAATCATTATGTATACGTATATTTCGAATATATACAATTATGAACAATGATAAATTCATAGTAATAATAAAAGCTCTTTAAAAATCTTTTTTAGTTTGTTAGGAATATTCGAATGAGAGAATTGAGTTTATCTATATAAATCAATAAAAGTGTCTCTGATTAACAGGAAAACAGCAGCGTTTTAAATGTTTTTATGAATTAAATTACTAATTTTGGATAGATTTTACTACTAAATACCCACAAACAGCTGTTATCATATATATTATTACTGACATACAGCTGTTATCGTAGGGTATATATTATGTAATTTTGTAAATATGCTATTTATACTTATTTGTTTTTTTTATTACCAGCACGAACAATTCTTTATTTCACAATATTTAATAGGAAATATGCTTTGGAGGCATAATCGTGTAATTCAAATAGTTAATTTTACATGTGAGCCATTTGAAAATCACATATCATTATGATATTTTGTATGGCACCATAAGATATGATAACGAAAAAAAATATGGATATTTATGTTTCAATGCATGAAATATTATTAAAGCAGATATTGTGCTGCGAAAGGCTTGCATCTACCCCATCGGTGCGTACTAATAAAATATGAATGTTGTTATTATCCCCTAGGAACCCCTTTGCACCTGCGATACAAAGGCCCTGATAACTGTTGCCTCGTTGCTTTTATAAAATAAATATTGACTATTATTTACTATGACCCTATTATGATGACATAATATGGTATAATATTATGAAAGCAAGTTATTTTGATAGAAATATTAGTATAATATATTATAATAAATTTATTGTGCAATCAATAAAACATGTACATAGCTTAGTATTGTTACTACAAATAGGAAAGTGATATAGATAGTTTTTATTATCTGTAATAATAAATACCGAAAGTACTACGAAAAGGTAATTTAAAAAATCAGATCAACTTTTCTTTATGTTATTATTAAGTGTCATACATTATAAGTTAAAAAAAATATTTGAACATGAGAAATTATTTGATTTGAGATTGTAAAATTTTAAGGATATATGAAGGAAGACTGTGAACCCAGAGAACATGCTAATGTTTCGGTCTCTTTAATTATGTTCAATTTTACATCTTAACTTTGCCTTTACTCGTATATTCTATGATAATTCTATTTATTATATTATGAAATTATTATTCACTTGATACGTTAATTGTAAGAAGTTTATCTGTATACACGTGTCTATAGAGATAACACTGAATGTCAAGGTTACAGAATATTAAGTTGTAGTATAAAATTTATTTCTAGAACTCGGATCAGAGTGACTCTACAACATTTAACGTAAACTAAGCAGAGTCATTGGATTCTAGACTTAGGTAAGGAAATTTTAAGTAGTTAGGTAGTAGGTTAAAATAATATTAATAATTAGTATATAGGGCTAGATCATAATAGTATGTTATAAAGCAACCGCAGTTTTTTATAACAAACAAAAATATTTAATAGATATCTCTCATTCGAATTCATTATATTTAAAAAATGAATATATTAGTTAATTTTCTACATCGCTTCCTTACAAAAGTTAAGATATATCTTCTTAAATTATAGTAATACATTATTATGTAAATCGGCAATTATCAAGTTAATATTTAATTCAGAAGATGAATGTTTTAAATAACTATCTTAGACAAAATATAGACAGCGTAACATGACGTTGCAATAGGGTAAAGTTCATTCTGTCGATAAATTTAAAATATGACCTATTTCCCAAATTTGATTATTCTAGGTATTGTGGAACTACTATTTCTGATAAAGGTGACTGTATTTGCCTTATATATAAATGGATTAGAGTCTACTTCTCATATGTAAACTCGTATTTGACGGTACTTAAAATTGACATTTTAATGATATTAATATTTGATGATTTGTATGAATTTGAACTTTGTCGATTTGACAATGTTAATAAATATTTGATAGTATTTCCGCTTACTTTGTAGCAGTAACCAATAAATATATAGAAACTACAAAATAGGTAAACCCTGAAAGTAAAGGAGAGGGCTATGCTCGGAGTTTCTCTACGCGATCAAATTAGAAATGAGGAGATCCGTAGCAGAACCAAAGTCACCGACATAGCCCTACTAATCGCGAACCTGAAGTGGCAATGGGCGGGGCACATAGTCCGACGAACTGACGGACGTTGGGGTCGGAAAGTGCTGGAATGGCGACCCCGCACTGGACGACGCAGTGTAGGAATACCCCCCACAAGGTTGACCGACGAAATAAGGAGGATCGCCGGTAGCCGCTGGAGCCAGGCGGCACAAGATCGGGTCTTGTGGGCATCATTTCGTGAGACCTATGTCCAGCAGTGGACGCCCATCGGTTGAAGCGACGACGACGAAAGTAAAAAAAAAAACTTTTTCGACAGTTTCTTGTAAAAAAAATATGAGTTGATTGAAGTACATTTTTTGTTCGTAGTAAAAATGGAAAATATAATCTCGTTTTTTAAAGTATTCTAAACTGAATATTTGCTTTGAAAAGTTTATACGAATATTACAAACACAATAGTGACTGTGTACCTTTCGTGGAGGTTGGTAGTAGAAGAATTTCCGAGTTTAGTCGAATAGCAATTGAAAAGAAGCGGTCAACTTGAGTAAACTTTGTTTGGACTAATCCCAACTGAGTTATTTCCGCTCGAAGGTTATTACAATTACCATAAACCCCACAAATGTTAGAGAAACATTCAAACAATTTTGTAGTTGAATAATTTTTGATTGTAGTGGATCAGAAAACGATTGGAAGCGATAAGTGGACAAAAACTTCTTTCGGACTGATTTCAACCAAATTAAATTCTATCCCCTGCAATTAAACTTTTTTTTTTTTACAAATCCCTACGAAGGTTTCTCAGATATTTATAGCAATTTCAATAATCTTAGAGCAATAGTAACTTAGTCGAAATGGTTAGTCGATTTATTAATGGAAGAATTTTGAACATTTGTAGAAAAGATATTATGTATAAAAAGCCTGAATTAAAACATATGCTTTGACAGTTCTTAGTGTTCTTGTCATTAAACACTTCCATTTGAATGTAGAATCCTTCATTTTATTTGCCATATAAATGATATCTTCAGTCAAAGATAAATCATGATAATTAAAAACTTGAATGAAGTTTACACAATATACGAGACACATCAGTGCACCATGTATGTGCGTCGTCAACTATAGCAAACAAAAGTCTACCCTGAAACAAAAGTGGGAAATATGAAAAAGTAATAAAGAGTAGCTGTGTTTGACATTTCTCGATTTTTCATTTAAAAATGCTACTTTTTTTTTTTATTCCAGAATAGTGGGAAATGAAAATCCTTCATCCTTTAAAATGTATTTCTAGATTGAAGTATTAAAGATGTGAGCATGCTAGATTTCCTTTTTACTTATTTTAGCGAATTTTTGCACCAAAAAATGTCGCGACATAAATTGGTTTCCTAGCGATGTCTTCCTTCAATGCAATATTTATTTCCATTTTCAGTTTTGATTTTCATTGAGTTTGCTAGTTTGTATGAGTTTGGTTTAATGGCACGCTTCAGCCATGGTTCGTTACGACCTTGTGGTATAAAAGAAGATAATGGCATAAAAGAAGACCTTACAAGCAACGTTTAGCAAAAAATTCCACTACGATGTTTTGTAGAAACCATAAGAGGTAAATTACCTCTTACCAGGTTGGCGCGCTTCCATCTTAGAATGTATCATTAGTTACAATCAGGTAAGGTCATAGTCAAGCGTAACCTTGTCACAAAAAAACAGTTATTAATTATTTCATACATTCAGTCGCGGTAGGCACTTTTTTATTGCTGTCAAATTTTATTGCTGCTTTACTGTGATCTTACCTAATGGTAAGTGATGATACACTGTAAGATGGAAGCGCGCTGATCTGATAAGAGGCGATATACCTCATTTTTTGGGAGAACAGTGGTCACATTAAAAAAAAGGTAATTTTAGAAGGGGATCAATTTGACTAATAACAAACTGTTGAAATTGAATACATTAAAAAATTGCTGATTTTAGTCTGATTGTAGTTGACATAGGACAATATAGCCTTTTCTGGATTCTGCCGTGTCCGTAACTGTAATTTGGAAACTTTCAGATTGTCCTTATAGCTTACATAAATACATGGCACCATGCCTCATTCCTATAGGCGTAGGCAGATACTACGTCCTTCCACTTGCCGCGATCCGTGCAAATCTCCTTCGCTTCTTTCATTCTCATTAAACCTTTCATACTAGTTCGTCGGCTTAGACTGCTCTTGATGTGGCCCTTATTTAAATTGTCAAGGATTTGGTCCAGGAGTGTTCGCCTTGGTTGTGCCCTTCCAACTTTCCCATGTCTAGCCCCTTTCATTCATTCTCTCTACGTGCCCAAACCATCTAAGCATACGTTTTTCAATACCACAACGTTCTCTTATAACACTTCCTTTATTCTTACTTTGCTTTTCTTGGTTACACATTTTTGTAGGTAGCAACTAGTCCTTTCTAGAAAAATAAAAAAATAGAATTTAATAACAACTCCAATACAACTCTTAAGTACAAATATATTCAATAAATGGATTAAAAAAAAAAACAGAAAACGGCTTTACAATAGACACATACATTTTACATTGAAATATACAATACGAAAAGCGATAGAATCCCTTAGAGTATTAAAATTGAGCTATCTCCAACTAAAATACCCCGATCGCATGTCCCCTGTTTTTATCGGATGTACCCCACCGTTTTTACGAGTCATTTTACGACTTGCTCTATATAATTAACTTATACATAAATATTGTTTGTTATTCAATATTTTTTATATATATTTATTTGAAATATTGTAGATATTCTGAAATAGAAATTAAATGGGTTAGAGGTAAATATTATCAAAAACATATCCACCCTCTGTCGATATGCTTTATGAGGTGAATTATAAAACTAAAATATTATAGGACTCTAAAAAAAGTATATACAAGTGTGATTTCTATAGATTAGCTTAGTTGGTTATTATAAATAAAAATATCATATATTGTTCTTGTTACAAATAAAGTACGTCTAAATAGTCGACAGTCTGGAAGAAAAATTAGCTAAAGTTTGGAGTAACATTTTTTTAAGAAGTAATAAAATAGCAATAACTAATTTCAGTATATATTATTGAGCGATTTAGATAGATAGATAGAAACACTTTATTGCACACAAACATATACAGGAAATACAAAATTAAGAATTAAAAAACTAGAGCTAGAAGCGTGCAAAGGCGGTCTTATTGCTGCAAGCAATTTCTTCCAGACAACCTTTGTCAAAGTGGATGCGTATTTAATAAATTAATTAATGGGGCAGAACAGTGTCAGAAATAAATATTTGATTAAGTATAATTTGAAACAAATACTACTAATATAATAAAATAATTCAGAATACGAGTATATCAATATGAGGTGAAATAAAAAACAGAAATATAGTGTTATTCACAGCAATTTTGAGTCAAATTGTACTTATTCAAACGAATTTTCAAAATTGCTAATGAGTCTGAGTGACGGATATTATCAGGTAGCGTATTCCATAAATTTATAACCTGGACACTAAATGATTTTTTGTAATAACTAGTTTTACATATTGGATGCTTTAATTTATTATTAGATCTCCCGATCTAGGTCAAGGTAAGTATTAAGATCATCACAGTGGAAAGGGAAACGTTCTTTAAGGAAGGAAGGAGTATGAGGTTAATAGACAACAGAATAAAGTAAGGAGAGAGCATGAATGTCGCGACGTTGTCCGACCGGTAACCACTTGAGACGAAAACGATATTCACTAATGTGGTCAAATTTTCTTAATCCGAATATAAATCTAATACATAAATTTTGTAGTCTTTCCAATTTGTTTTGTAAGTTTACATCAAGATCCAAATAACTAATGTCTGCGTAATCCAGGATAGGTAGAAGAATTGTTTCGGCCAAAGTAATCTTGGCCTTAAGAGGTAGGAGATTTTTCCATTTGTTAAAGGACCCGATAGACGAAAACAATTTTTTACTCACTGAGTTAATTTGTAGTTGCCAGGTGAAATTGCAGTCCATAACTATCCCAAGATTTTTGAACGATTCACTATATGGCAACACAGTGCTGTCTAGCAAAACTGTGGATAAGTTGGTAAAATCTATTTTGCTAATTTGTTTTGCATTACCCACAATTGCTACCTGCGACTTATTGGGATTGATCATTAGGCCACACGATTTATTCCAGGAGCAAATTTTTCCGAGATCCACATTGATTTTATCAACACCAATCTTAAATTCTGAAGCAGGGACAGAAATGTATATCTGCAAATCATCAGCGTATAAATGAAAGGACGAATCAAGGGAGCGGGAAACAGAGTTAATAAATATGGTAAAAATTAATGGTGAGAGTACGCCACCCTGTGGTACACCAGCATGAAGACGAGAAAATGTAGAACACTTACTATCAATGCGTATACACTGCTGTCGATTGGATAGGTATGACTGAAACCAGCTGACTACGTTATTAGAAAAGTTGTATGACTTCAGAACGGCTAAGAGCAATTCATAGTCAACTGTGTCAAAAGCATTGCTGAAGTCTAGGAGAATAATGAGTGTAATCAGCTGGTTATCAAAACCATATCTTATATCGTCACTGATTTTAGTGAGTGCAGTAACCGTGCTATACCCCGGTCGAAAACCAGATTGGAAGGAACTTAGAATATTATTTTTAAAAAGATACAGGCGAACCCGAATAGAGACTATACGCTCAGCGACTTTTGACAGTAAAGGAAGGATAGAAACAGGACGGTAATCTGAAAAATTAGAAGGCATAGAAATTTTCGGCACAGGAATAATAAATGCTGAGCACCATTTTTCTGGAAAGGTAGCGGTTGACATGGAGTAACTAAATTTATGAGAAAGAATTTGTTTATTTATTTTTGCTACAGTTAAAATTAAATGTCTATATTAAGATGTTAATATAGTACAGACGGGATATCGTTTCCCTCCAATAATCCTAGAGACAGAATAGTTCAATGCATCAATATTTAACGACGTCGCAAACTATTATCTCTCTAGTAACAGCGAAGCTAATGTAGCTTAGCTAGCAAAATTGCTATTCTCCTTGCAACTGAGGCATAATATTGACGCTAAACTGTAAACACGTAGTAAACCGCAAAATATTGTTTTAAGAAAACTTTTCAGTCAAATTTAAGCAATAAAATATAAATGATAATTCTAGTCCAATTATATAATAATTTTGTTCTGGTGAACAATTTAGATTCGCTTTAAATTATATACAAAGTTTCAAATATAATTCCTCTATATTCTACGTCTTTCTTTTCAAAATCCTTTGCCGTTCAAACTAGTCGCCTTTGGAACTCATTACCTAATAACTGCCTCATTGGTCTAGTGGTTAGCATGTTCGACTGCAGTGAGGTCCTGGGTTCGCGTCCCGGGTCGTGCCAATTCAAAATCGATATTGAGTTTTCTATTAAGATTTTGTTAATATTTGCCCGAAGTTGGGAAGTTGGCGGTGTGATCCACCCCCGTGACTCAGAGAGCACGTTAAGCCGTCGGTCCTGCGCCTGATCTCTCTCCGGTCGTGTCAGATTGCCAATCCGCAGTGGAGCAGCGTGGTGAGCTTATGCTCTAAAAACTCTCTCTCATATGAGTGAGGAGGCCTGTGCCCAGCAGCTACTTAACTTAACTTTTAACCTAATAATAAAAAATATGCTCAATATCATAATTTTTTTAGGAACACGTTGAAAGAGTACTTCCTTTCTAAGCAAGATGAATCACAATAATGTAAAAGGATACTGATGATACAACTTTACAATGAGTGTTATCGAAGTGAAACTTCTTTAAGCGCATGAAGAAGATATGTTAAGTGAAGGTTAGGTAGTGTTTACAAATAACACGTGGCATTTTAATTTACCACTCGTCATTTTATAATTTAATATACTATTTTTCCTAAAATATAAAATAAAAATATATCATGAATACTCTTTTCTAAATTTAAAACATTCAAAAACATAATTTAATCAATAATTTCTAACAATAACAAAAAATACGTGGCATTTTTATTTACAATACCTCATTTGCGGTTTCCAAAAATTTTTTGTATTAATTTTCGGCACTTTTAATATTTTAATGACAGTCAAATTTATTAAATTCCTTGATTAATATGTCTTTCTTTTTCCCTACCTTAAAGTCTCCGAAACCTGAACTTTTAGATTTGTATAAATATAAACAAAACATAAAAATTAGTTTGCCAAGGAAGTTTCACTTCTGACATGTGTACTTTGTTTGCACGCAGTTTTAACCCTTTTTATGATAATTTACTATGATTAAGTATATCTCTTTCCGTTTTCTTACTCATATATCCTTTTAGGCAATTTTTGGTTGCCTGAAAGTGATCACTATTCTAGCGATAAAGCTGATTGTGCTCCTTAATGTGTATTTGTATGTCTTTTATGTTTTATGAGTACAATAAAGACTATTGTATTGCATTGTAACATTTATGTTCTTAGTATATACAGCAGACCCGCGATTTCTCTAAACGAGAATACAAATGTCTGACCACTAGATCCTCATGGCTTTAAATAAGGTTATAATTAAAATAAATATACATACAATAAAAATCGTTATTATTATTTTGGATTTTATTCTAAATAAATGTTATATGAACATACATTATCGAGTGCTATAAATGTCAATAGACAGCGTGTGCAATGTATATTATATTGAATTCGATTTGCAGTAAGGTAATTCTGACATGAGTACATCTTACGATGTCGTATTTCGAGTTTAATCTAGTCGGGGAAATTCACCAGACGCTCCAAACCACTCAACCTTATGTCGGATATTATCAGACATTGGACTAAAGGAAAATGTCATCGTATTATTACGTAAGTATATTTTTATTAGTCTACGTCTTCGACTGCCGTTTATAGAACATTTCAGATGTATGTAATCTCACAACTAAAAAGCGTGAGCTTGAAATGTTCTTACTTATAACTGTAGGAATAAAAATTTATTAGAAATAAAAAAATATTAATGTGAAGTTGATTATATCAATGTTAGCTTAGGTTAGGTTAGCTTTTTTACCATTTTATTGCTGGGAAACGCCTCCGCAAGAAAAAAATACTAACTTAACCTAATAGTACTGCCACACTGTTGTTTGAAAATGTTTCAAACATATTTAAATGTTAAGAATTGTTACATGTTTGATGAATTGTTAGATGACGGCCTCGCTGACGCAGTGGTGCGAGTACTCGCCTTGCTAGTATATGCCTCGGGTCCGATCCCCGGTAGGGCGAATTTAGAAAATTGTATTTTCTATTTTGTCTGAGTCTAGTCTGGTGGGAGGCTTTGGCCGTGGCTTGTTACCACCCTACCTGATTTGTTTTAGGTACGATACTGTGTAAAAACCGTAAGGGGTATATCGCCTCTTACCCAGATTAGCACGCTTCCATCTTAGACTGTATCATCACTTACCATCAGATAAGATCACAGTCAAGCGCTAAACTGTCAGCAATAAAAAAAATGTTTTGAGTGCTCCTACGCTGATATAAATATTTACACATTTATAACACTTAAAGACATGGTATCGGCTCGCAGTTTGGACTGAACGGGACTCCGCACTCTCCGCATACCCAAACAGCAGTTTGTAAACATGTAAATGTTTGCAAACGATAACCAATGATTTTATTTGTTACAAATTTTGAGCTAAGAATTTTGTTTAGACATGCTTGTTACGTCTGTAATTCCGATGTCTTGAAATTGAGTGAAAAGTTTATTGATAGGTAAATAACCGCTAAATAATGGATAAGTTTCTAGGACGATTCTAATAAAGTATAGTATTGTCATCGGTTCATGATAAGTGTATATATTTTCAACAGATTCAGACATCTTAAATTTGATGCTGATTGCGTTGAACAATTCTGTTACATATATAATATGAACATTATTTCAATATTAACGTGAGCTTTCAATAGATGATGCTGTATATTTTTTTGGAAATTATAATAATCAATTAATGTGAGACAACTTTAATAATATTGTCATCCAATGAAAGAATAAAAGTGCGTGCGTACAAAGTACACATGTCAGAAGTGAAACTTCTTTAACAAACCAATTTTTACTCTTGTTTATTTTCAAACAAATCTAATACTTAAGATATCCGAGACTAAGGGGAGGGAAAAAGGAATATATGTAAATACGAATTGTAAATAAAAAATCATGTTACTCATATGAGATAGCACCGTTTAAATGACTAATTCTCTAAGTGAAGTTTAAATTGGTACCACATCCGGGATCGAACCTTATGCGTTGCAGGTCGGTTACTTTGGCACCCCGCTGTCACAAGTCTTTTATATGGTAATCGAGTAATACCTTAAGTAAATATTGCAATGCAATAACAAACGTAAGCTCATTGCAATTCGATTACAGCCAATTAGATATTCTCCACAAATCGCACCCTCACTGTAAGCCGTTGAGGAGTAACATTGATCATCATATTTTACTACAAAAAGCACTTGACCCTACCGATGTTACGGTAGGTTTAAAAGATTCTGTCGAGTATCGTTAATTTGCTCAAAGAATTGAAGAGTTTCGTTACTTTGTCTTGGATCCCGTGATCAAAATCTAACCAAACTATCATCAAACAACCCTTGAAGTATATTCTTTCAAAAAAAAAAAAAAACGAAGCATCGAAGTCGGTTGGTGTGATCTTAAGGTATTCGTCCAATTGTAGCGGGAATGCTTAATACAAATTTAAGACCTGCACGGTTTTCTCATGGATGCCATCATCAGAACTGGACTAAAAAGTACTACCTTTCGTATAAAAAAAGAACCATCGGTGTCGGTTCACACAGTCGGAAGATTTGAGGTAACAAGAGTAAAAAAGTTGCACATCTTCGTGATTCTAATCACGCGATTACTCCGTAAAACTTTTGCCCTCATACGTCTAAAATGATTTACTTCAAAAATATTTAAACCTGAACGAATGAATAAAAAAGTATTGTAGTGACGACTACCTAACACACTTGACTTCTTCTGCATCAGATAAGTGAGATAGAACAAATTTGGTACCACAAAATAGGTTATAGTGTGTTAACCTTAAAAGATAGATATATGCTGCCCCAACTTTTGTAGATATTTTGAAGTGGGTTCCTTACATATTTCCCTCAAACTTCAATTTTGTAACTTTAACAGTTTTCGCAGTGGAATCCCTGAGATAAACACCGTTCCAATTGGTCCGAACGTGATGATATATGGTCAATACCCTTTGTCGATAAATATCTAACACTAGAATAATTTTTCAAAACGGATCAGTAGTTCCTGAGATTAGGTGTGTTCAAGCAATCAAAACAAACTCTTCAGCTTTATAAAATTAGTACAGATTGAATAACATTTGTAGAGTGCGAGTGACTAGAAACTGAATAAAAAGCATTAACAAAACTAACTAGTGTATGTGCTAATAAAATTTTCCATTGCATGAGTTAACCCTAGTTTATTTTACTCGTGCAAAAAATTCTATGTAAATTATAATTGTTGTGAAGTTGATGTGGAACGAAGCCTTCATGAGGACATAATTTACCCGTACCTACAACTCATAACTTTTAATGCATTTCAATTAACTTTAAACTAGCTTTAGTAGTTCACTAGCATATTTCCAAGCTGCTTATCGTTGAGAATTATGATAGATTATACATATTGCTATTGCATATTAATTTTTATTGTAATCAACTTACTATTAACGTCCCACTGCTGGGTACTGAGACTTCATTGAAGAGAGGGTTTTAAAGCCCTCATAGATAGCATATTATTAGCATAAAATTAAAGATGAACATTCAATAAAATGGCCTAATAGTGAGACGCGTGGATTCTACTTTAGGGAAATCCTAGGTTACTTACCTAGGATTTCCCTAAAGTTTTTCGGTATAAAAAATGACACGTACTTAATTGTAACTCTACCGATACTCATGGTGTGTTTCGATGAAGGAAAACATCGTGAGGAAATCTGTATATTGCTGGTGTAATTCTGCGGTATGTGTAGCCAACCCGTAGTCTGTAAGTGAGGAGGCCTGAGCCCAGCAGTAAAACCTTAATTGGATTCTACTTACCTTTTACTTTCATGGCTGCTTTACTCCGGGTTGACAGGCTACGAATAAAGACATCCTCACGATATTTTCACTTCCCGAAAACCACAATAATGGTAAGTAAGGTAAGTAGGAGTCCATTAACATTGCTGGGTTCCTCGCTCATATGAGAGAGGGTTTTTGGAGCATAGACCCACCACGCTGCTCCACGGCGTTTTGGTAGGCATTGTGGATTGGCAGGCAGGGATTGGTAAAAATAATGGAATTGAAAAAAAATCAAGCACATTACGAGTAGTGTCATTTTCATAAAAAGAAACTTGACCGTGCTCAGTATTCAATCCTACGACTTATCTAAAAGAACATCCACGCATCTTTCCATTAGGCCATCGTGGTTTTATTTTTGCATACAAATTATACATTATTAATGTAATGAATTTAATGAATTTATAGTCAGTTATCCGAGCAATTTCATGTAAAAATAAAGGAAGTAGTTTATATACGTATATAGTAATGGTATACTAGTATATAATAGTATATTACGTATATAATAAGTATCTTATGAACTAGCTGAACCCGCGACTTCGTCTACGTGATATGGTTTTGGGTAGCATTTTCATTAAGGCAAATTGTTTTACTAATAAGAAACATACGTATAACACCCCCGAAACCTCCCTAGCGGTTGGAATTTCGCAGAATCTGTTCTTAGCTGACCTCTACTCGGCAAAAGGAATATTCAAGGTGTCAATAGATACCTCTTATATATGGCATGTTTTTTTGGGAGCATTTTCATTAATTTAAGCAAATTGTTTTCCAAACAAGAAACATTCACGCACTGCCCTTTGAGGCTGGAATTTCCTAAAATTTACTTTTGATAGTTTGCATTATGTTAAAAAAATTCTAACCAAGTTTTACATATTATATAAGATATAGTTACATATCAAGTTTAAATTGTTTCAATGTGAAAATTTGAATTGTTTTAATTAACACCCCTGTCAAAAAATAACTGAATATCTTTTATATACATAAAATATAACTGCCTCATTGGTCTAGTGGTTAGCATATTCGACTACGGACATGAGGTCCTGGGTTCGAGTCCCGGGTCGGGCCAATTCGAAATCGATATTGAGTTTTCTATTAAGATTTTCTCAATATTTGCCCGAAGTTGGGAAGTTGGCGGTGTGATCCACCCCCGTGCCTCGGAGAGCACGTTAAGCCGTCGGTCCTGCCCCTGATCTCTCTCTGGTCGTGTCGGATTCCCGTCACATCGGTCTATGAGAGTGAAGGAATAGAGAATGCACTTGTGTACTATGCCTGCCAATCCGCAGTGGAGCAGCGAGGTGGGTGTATGCTTTAAAAACCCTCTCTCATAAGAGTGAGGAGGCCTGTGCCCAGCAGTGGGAAGTTAAAGGGCTGCTACTTACTTCTTACTTACTTTTATATTTTATGTTAAAGAAAGGAATTAACAATTTTCCAAGTATTAAAATAATGTATAAATATTAATAAGATAAAGTTACATAGCTGAAAATGGCATACAATTTGAACTCTTGCGGTAATGTCTCAGTATTTCAGACAAGAATGGCTATTGAACGTCAAATTTTCGCATTCCATTTTCATTGCTAAATCTATTGGATAGGAAACCACGTAAATATTTTAAAGTGTCTATTGGATACTTTTGTAAAAAGAAGAGTGATATTACTTCTGAAACTATTTTACTGTGGAAATTCGTTCACGCCATTCCACGCTTATACCTTTCATTCTCTCTATATTAATATAGATACTGTACATAATTATAGAACTATTGTTATAACTTCTCCCTTTTGTTTCCATTACGTGTAAATAAATTGTCTCGCAAAAAAACATTAAAGATGTACTTAATACAACTTTTTCGAGTATATATATTTTTTACAAAGTAATTAAATGTAACTATAGAATGGCACAAAATGTCAGTGATTTAAGTTATACACGAATTATAGAATATTTTTGTGAGGTAAAATTGCTGCTATAAAGTTTCGTAATAACGTTTTTCTTCCGCTTTATTTAAATTGCAACTTCAATAATTTCGCAAAGGTTTTCATCTTACTAGGGCTCTTTGAAAATGTTTCATTCATCAAATCTTTAGAACAAAAAATGAAAAATAAGACCTTCATATTGGTCGCTATATCAAAAGGTTTAATTTATAATAGTACTTAACACATTTTTCCTTCGTTTTATATTTGTGCGACCTCAATTGCGCGGCGTAATCCCAGAGCTCGCAGCCATTTTTCATGCTTTCAGTCCTCATATTCATTTTTAAGGAGAAATCGTCAAGTCTTGCTTAATAAGACATTTACACAGTTAAATCATATTTTACTCCTTTATCATCTAGGATACTGTATAAATGAAAATTTTCACGATGTAATTATGGAATGATGGATGGAATGTGTCTGGTATGGGATACGACTTCTGTTGATACCATGACATCTTCACATTTAAAATTATCTTCTACGTTGGTTGGTATTGTAGCGAAATTAAAAAAAATGCAGTAATATGGATCTATTACACAAGGTCACATATTTCTGTCATTTGGCGTACAAACTTTGTGATCATGAGGGTCAGAACGAAGTTATTTTTTAAACATCGCTGTAAAAGGTTGCTGGATTCCACAAATAACCCTACAGCTGGCGGATAAAGAATCAGCTTAGCTATTCAAAGAGATAATGTTGCCAGTATTTTAGGAACTCAGCCTTTGGATAACCATGTTGATGTTGCTTATTATTTGAATTTATTTATTTTTTTCTTTTTCTCTTATGTAAAGCGTCGACGTCGTCGCTTTAGCTGATGGACGTCCACTAATGGACATAGGTCTCACGTAATGACGTCTACAAGGCCAGATCTTGCGCCGCCTAGCTTCAGCGGCTACCGGCGACCTTCTTTATGTCATCGGTCCACCTTGTGGGGGGTCTGCCTACACAGCGCCGTCCGGTGCGGGGTCGCCACTCCAGCACCATCGACCCCCAACGTCCATCGGTCTATGTGCCCCGCCCAATGACACTTCAGGCTCGCGATTCGTAGGACTATGTCGGTGACTTCGGTTTTACTACGGATCTCTTCATTTCTGATTCGATCACGTAGAGAAACTCTGAGCATGTCCCTCACCATCGCACGCTGAGTGACTCTGAGCTTTCGCATGAGGCCCATAGTCAGCGACCACGTTTTAGAACCGTAGGTCATCACTGGCAACACGCACTGTTCGAAGATTTTGGTCTTCAGGCACTGAGGGTTATCTGACGAAAATATCTTTCTTAGTTTCCCGAACGCTGCCCAACCGAGTTGGATTCGGCGGTTGATCTCCATCTCGAAATTGAACCTACCTAGCTGGACTGTGTGTCCCAGGTATGTGTACTTTTCAACGATTTCGAGAGCTGAGTTCTCCACGATGACTGGGTGTGGCGGTACATCGATATTAGACAATTTTCGCAAATGTAAAGTGTATGTTTAGTTTTATAAATAATGTATTTTTATGTTAACTTAATTATAACATTAATAGTTTCGATAAATAAAAGTTAACTATAGCACAAAGTATATAAAATTATAAAATAAAAATTAATTAGGATTGTACGTTCTTAAATTTAATTATTATATTAATTACGTCTCGATCTTCAAGCGCCTTTTTATTATTGAAGGTCGGCAAGTCGGTCTTCTTAAATTCTCTTTTCGTGGTAAACCGAAGGTTTTGCCTCAGTCTATTCCTTTACATTTCGTAGCTATGACTTCTTTCTACCTGTCATTCCTTTTTTTGCTAGTAGTTTAGATTTATACTGCTTGATGGTTTTTACCAATTCTGCCTTACTTTGGATTCAAGCAGGTACCTCAGTTTTTGACACCTTTTGCCCATGTTATGCAGAGCTGTATACATTTATAATTCAATCTTTTAAATAGTTTTTCATTAAGGTCTGCCTCTTAATCATGTAAAATTACGGCCCAAACTTAGTGTTTTTAGAGTCTGAATCATGTTAGAGAAAGCTTGTCAGCTACGCAGAATATTTCTTGCTAGGGAATATCTAAGTTACCGGTACCTCTGTGGAGACGTGCGTAACTTCTCATGGCGAAAAATACTTAAAAAACCCGCCACATATTCACAAATTTATCTAGCCGATTCACTGTTTGTCTATAGTTTATTCAAAGTGTGAAATTGCCATCGTAAAATTCGTTTAAAGCTTTCTACGCCCAAGTAAGACACCAGAGGCTCCCTTGGGGGTATCAGTTTGATATGTGGGTACCCAACATGAAGTATTAATATAGGCGAAGGATTGCTGTTCATCGTGCAAACCAATCTTGAAGAAACGAGTTCCAACCTCGTCATTTTCCCCTTTAAGAAACTTAACCTAATTTTGCTGTTGTGCATGCTTTCCAGTGAAAAATCCCCTCAAACCCGCAACAAAAGCAAATCGTTTAGATCCTAAAGCTGTATAGTCCCTCTTGTGTGGATTTAGTTCGTGTTTTTCCAATTCCTGACTTTTGTTTTTCAGAAGCCCCGACGTTTATTTATTTTGTATAGCATTAAAAACGATGTAAAATACAAATGTTTTATAAGATATAATTTTATAAACGTTTCGAAGACTTATATATTGTGCGGTATTAAAATTTAGAACTTTTATTATTGAACGTATTCTTTTATAACTGAACGTATTTTGCAGCACAACGTTCAGTTCTCTCATAACAATATAGTTTCAGAGGAATATCTATTTTTAACATCATTTGAGACTGTTATGGTGATTTTATATGTATAAGTTAAGATGGCCTCGTTGGCGTAATGGTGCCACGGCTCGATTTCCTAGCGGACGCCCTATGTTTGATTGCTGGTAGAGTAAATTTAGGAAATTGTATTTTGAAATTTTTCGTAGGACATGTAAGTTTCCTCAATGTTACAAAAAAAAACACAAAATTAAAACAGCTGAGCCGCGCCGGCAGCTAGCCATTGTTGAACCGATATCATCTGCTTCTGATTTTGGTCTTCATCGTTCATCGAAACAGTTTCTTAACACCTTTTATAGGAATATACACAAGAATATAATGCAGTGTTAGGTGTACAACTTTACTTTCGGCGTTTTTTCATAAACTTGAAGCTACATCATGAAAAAATCGGTTGATCCTTTTTATTCAAATTACTGCCCATAGTTAGCCACTATTTACTCTTGGCCA
This sequence comes from Elymnias hypermnestra, assembly GCA_015832385.1. Taxonomy (NCBI): domain Eukaryota; kingdom Metazoa; phylum Arthropoda; class Insecta; order Lepidoptera; family Nymphalidae; genus Elymnias; species Elymnias hypermnestra. The sequence goes on along the minus strand of JACTOM010000048.1, from coordinate 691,639 downwards.
TCTTTTAAGCAGATTACGGACTTCTTGACTGAAAATTAACTCACCTTCAGATTGGATCCAAGAATGGATTTAATTTTTGAGTTCATCATATTAATGAAGATCTGTTTGTTAGCCAGGCCGTGTATTATTGATGGGAAAAGTAGTAGTCATATAGTGCAACATCCAGAGAACACAGCGGGTGGGGTAAAATGTTCTATTTCGGTGATCCGAATTTTTTTAGCCACTTCTGCGTCGTGGGCCCGAGCATTGTTTTATTGGAGAATGGCTTTGTCGCGTTTATCTTTGTATTGGGGCCATTTTTTTTTTCGTGCTTGCCTCAAAGGCGTCAATGGCGTTTGATATGGATCCCCTGTGTTGGTTTCATTTGACTTTACTAACTCATAACATATCATACCGAGCTGGTGCCATCAAATACAGAGCATGGTTTTGGGCTATAGATGTTCGTTTTGACCGTCGACAAAGAGACATTGCCAGAGTGATCCCATGATTTTCTGCGTTCGGGATTATCGTAATGGCTCCATTTTTCGTTTACATACAGGTACAATACAATGCCGAAATTCAATTATCATTCATCATGCCGATTTGCTTTTGGACAAGCTGTTCACAAGCGAAGAAACTCTTTTAACTCTTAGGCGCCCTAACTTCCTTGCTTTCGAATCATTTATATGGGTTTCTTTCCACTTCCATGACGGTCTCTGAAACTCATTACTACCAGTCGTAACACGTTCTTTTCGTAAGATCAACATCACCTTACGTATTCAGATGCATACTATGAGCATCAACCACAATTGTCTTAAAACGAAAACGGAATACAAAAAGTTCCCGCAAATGACGCCAATGTAACACTTAAAAACAGATATTTTAAATCGATAACAGATGTATAATACACACAGAGATCCACATTTTTTGTAATTATTACTTTGCAAGCTTGCTGTGTGATATTTTCGATCTTCTTATGCCTAATATGTGGCTTTAACGTAAGTTCTGATACGTTAAAGAGACTTATTGAAAAACGGCGGAAGCAAAGTTATACACCTATATAGAATAATTTAAATGATAACAATACAAATCCATTTTAGTAAAAATCACTGTGAATTGCAGTTAAAAAAAGTTCGTTTAAAGCGCAATCGAGATGAACGAGTGAACGCACCGTAATCAAAGTAATTGTACATATTGGTGTTGAGGTTTTCAGACCCAATTCCTCTCTACTCAATTAACGTGGCGAGAGTTTTCCCGGCATAGCTGTGAGAGAATTTATGCAGCCCATATCGAACTTTTGCACCTCTTAACTTTGCTCAGTGTATTTCGAGCTTTACTGGCGTCCACTATTGTTTGCACTTTTTGTTAAAACTCAATCGGGGTTTTAATTTGAAAGAATTTGGATACTAAAGGTATTTTCGATTTGGCGTTTTGTTATTTATACGCTTCCAGTATTTCACTGTTACTTTTTCAACTATATACGGGACATATTGTACATTTCTACCATTTCTTTTAGAGTAAATATATTATTTGTTCTATAATTAGATTATTTGAAGGTTCTTGATGCTCATTATTGATATTTAACCCATAGCCTTCTTCGATATATACACTAAAACTAAACAAAGAAAACTATGTAAGATAAAATTAACTTATAGCATTTTATATAATGTTCGACCTGACAGATAAATAAAGATAAATCGCCTTTAGTTTTTTATTTTACTAAGACCCTGTATACATAATATGAAAATTAACTAAAATTTAAGACTAACGCCATAAAGTTTTAATAGACTTTCAACCTATCTATAAAATTGAGATAAGATGACTCAAAATGATTACATATTTCAATGTACTTTAGTCTTATAATCGACTTCTCATATTCAATGTATGTATGTAATGTATTTTCATAAACTGTGAAACCACTTTTTTATGATACAATTTTAATGACATTATTATCAACACTATTTTTTTTGTTACAGATCAAAGCCCGAGACGTGTTAAGTCTCCTAATATTTTTACGGGAGGTGAGATTAATTATTTTTTAACTTAGTGACATATGTATCTTCTTTGTGTTTAATTTGTATCATAAGGTTTATTTTGACGAGGATACTGTACACGTAAACAAATTAAGAAAGACTTGTAAGTGACTCCATTTTTATCTAGAGAATTGTAAAAAGAAATCGGCTGGCTTGCGCTTGAAATCCATTTCAGATTCAATTTCATCCTAATCTTATTTTAATGACGGAAAAAATGACATGGTTTTTTTTTGTTTTATTTATTTATCAAAATTTCAAGTTCAACACGGGTCGAAGACTTTGTACTTCTAAATATCGCATAACATCTTCATGTTTTAGTTTTAACAATTTCTATCATATCAGGATGTTTCGGTCATATAACGAGTTTGCTAATCTAAATATAGACGCTATTTACAACGCTATATAAGCCTATTATAGAAAACTGAGATACTGTCTCAGTTTTCTATAATAACCGTTTTAATTTTTGCATTTAAATTAATATAATTAAGACTAAAATATGTATCAATAAAATCATACAAATAAGCTAACACTACTAAACTAATATGTATAATACTTAGAATCTAAAATTAATAAACTAACGTTTATATACTAATACTTAAAAATAAGACTATACTTTGATCGTAGCTTAGTAAAAAATTAAAAACAATAATGTTATGATGTCTGACCAGATAGGGTTTCCATGAGGTCTATACAAAAAAAAGGTAAGTAGCAGCCCTTTAACGTCCCACTGCTGGGCACAGGCCTCCTCACTCCGAGGAGCGAGGGTTTTTAGAGCATAGACCCACCACGCTGCTCCACTGCGGATTGGCAGGTATAGTACACAAGTGCACTCTCTATTCCTTCACTCTCATATTCCGATGTGACGGGAATCCGACACAACCGGAGAGATCAGGCGCAGGACCGACGGCTTAACGTGCTCTCCGAGGCACGGGGGTGGATCACACCGCCAACTTCCCAACTTCGGGCAAATATTGAGAAAATCTTAATAGAAAACTCAATATTGAATTTTGAATTGGCCCGACCCGGGACTCGAACCCAGGACCTCATGTCTGTAGTCGAACATGCTAACCACTAGACCAATGAGGCGGTCTATACATTTATATATTATTACTTAAGTATAACAAATATTGTGACTAGTATTGGCTGCCTTAATAAATAAGTAAAAATAAAATATGCTTAGTATTATTCTAAACAAATAATCACTATATATCGTCTTACGTTAAATTACTTAATTCTATTTATATCTAAAACTATTTTAACACAATATGTTAAAAATATCTCTCTTTCCCTATTACTTTCTAGTATAAGTCTTATGTTATTCTTATTTATTTTTATATATATATATATATATATAATTCTATTTGTAACATTGTCGCTTGTGCTTCATATTTTGGACAGTTAAGCAACTTTACAATAACTTCTATCAAATTATTAACCTTGTTACTTTTGTCAGAAACCGTTCGGCGCTGATTTTGTTTTCAAGAGTACGTAACGTTGAAATGGGATTGCTTATTTTACTAACGGGATTTGGAAGAGTAAGCCACCCGATGGGTACACTTTTCCTGGGCCTGTTATATTCAGGTATTAAAAAATCATTAAGCAACGGTTACCATACCAAAGATTTACATGTGTTTTGCTCGATCCTGAAGAAATATGGGCAAATTGGTTCTTGATCCGTATCTACGTTACTACAGGAGTAACTACGCCTAATTTAAAGGCAATTAATTTGACAGAGTGCAAGAGTTTCAAATTATTTATAGCACTTTTGAATCGTCAAATACAGGTTTACCACACATATCAATAAACGAGTGATGATAATATTATAAAAAGACTTTTAATCTAAAGTTACAAGGGTTCCTTTGCGTTCAGTCCTGATGAGAACCTACGACATATTCAGTTGGGTATCTTTTTTTAACATTATCTTTACAATATAGTGTTAATTTATTTTAGGTTCGTTAGAGCAATTCATTCACTCCCATGCTTTTTATAACACGATAAAAAGCGTGGGAGTGTAAGAGTTTTAATTGAAAACTCGTATTTTAATTTAAAGGATTACTTAAAAGTAATTAGTAAAGATATTTTAACGGGTACATCATTCAAAAACGCCACCATGGTATGTACCATTTGAAACATTTTTCAATAAATAATCCTTTAATGAAGTATATCAATTTATTAAGTGATATCTCTAGAAAGTCTTCTAGGAGTTTGTTATATAAAATCTACCCTTAAAAGAGTTGTGATACTTTGTAAGTATAATTTTAAGTATTAAGCATCTACGTAAAAGCATTGTCTAGGTTGAATTAATGCAACGCCGCTGAGGAGTACTTCAGTAGCTGCCTCGCAAAGACATGCATTGTACTTTAACAATACCCAATTATATCCGTAATTCCTCACCAGTTTACGATGTGAATAAATAACCCGTTTTTTTTATAAATGACAGTACTTTTTTATAAAAATGGAACTAAATCTTTTTAAAATGGTTTGGAGAAAAAGGAACGTAAGCAACAGAGTTTTTGTAACATATCAGAATATATATTGCTCAAATGCTCAAAGTATGATTCAGATAGGACTAAGTTAGACATAAAATTTTAAGGTTAATAAGGATAATATAAATACTGGACACCGATAACCAAAGGGATATATTTTTTTACATATTTCGTTAAATTGCTTTTTGATGTAAATAATGAAAATAATTAATATAGGATAATACGAAGCGATTTTATATTTAGAATATACAACATATTAATTTGGGAACAAGTGGAAGATATAAAAGAATTTCTATACTTGGAATCATGCAGGGAATATGGTAAATGGTGCTCTGAGCGGCTTTAAGAATAACCAGGTGGTATCAAAGGGCCAGACTGGCTGTGCATAGAGGAGTGTTGGTGCCAACACATATGTATCGTAGTGAAAGGTGGGTATGGCAGAAGAAGCATAAAAGTAAAATAAATTCGACAGAGATGAGAGCGTTGAGAAGTATGAATGGATGGAAACTGAGTGACAAAGTAAGACAGTGTGATAAGAGCACGTTGTGGTATAAAAGAAGATGTAGTGACTAAAATTGAGAAAGGTATGCTTAGATGGATTTAGGCACGTAGAGAGAATGCATGAAAGGAGACTGCCATGAGTGTGAAGATCAATGCGAACATTCCTGGACCAAATCCAGGACATTTTAAATAGGGGCCATGTCAAGAGTATTCTTAACCGATGAACTTGTATGTAAGATCTAATGAGAATGAAGGATGCGAAGGAGATATGCAAGGATCGTGGCAAGTGGAAGGAAGTGGTCTCTGCCTACCCCCATGGGAACGAGGCGTGATGATGTGTATGTATGTATGTACTAGATATTTGTAGCGGGCTAAAGACGCGAAATTAAATAAAAATTATCTTAGTAATGTTATTATGGTAATTAACTTTTTTTTTATTTAAAGGATTAATAGAAAATTTGAAATAATTGAATCCTAAGAAATTTTTTGTAACATAATAAATAATTCACTTGGTATACTTTGCATTATATTCTTTTCATATATAGAAAAATAATGTAATGAAAAATAAAATCAATCAATTCAATTAATATTTATACAAATAGACTTATAGTACTTTTAAATTGTGAAATACATTCACATTTACAAACCTCATTTCCATATCATGTTTTGAGAAAAACGTACAACAAGCTCAGCCGGAAATCTTTTTTTATAGCAAATAGAAGTTGACATTTTTCTATCTGGGATTTTAAGAGAAATAATAACACAGACTGTGAAATACTTTTCAAAGAATTGCGTGGCGTATCTTTTTAGATACATCGTTGACAGAAAAGAATAAAACATATATCAAATGGCGTTGGAAAACTTCCAGTTTCACACTGGATCCGATTTCATTGTACAAGTCGAAGAATCGAAGTTTTCTAATGAATAATTTACCTTAGATTTCTCACCACTAGTTCTAAAGTTACACGGACTTTTATACATTTTAACCAAAAGAAAATTCGTTGTTTTATTAAATATTTAATGCTAATCAATTTGATTGATCGTCCACATTTGTAAAGGTTTGCCTAGTTGTTTAGTATGACTTCTATTTCATTAGCCTAATACATATACGTGGACTTTAATAAGAGAGTAATGTAATGGGCTCTAAGACATGATGACTTTATCTCTCTGTATGTGCCAAATATTTCTTTGAGGAAAACATTTTGAAGAAACCTATGTATTCGAGGAGTAAGTCAAAATATTTGTAGAATGTAATTTCGCTTTGGAGAACATGATCTGTCCAGGCACCAAAAAATTTATATGAACGTGTAACAGGGACCTATATTTTTTATTCTGAGATAATTAAACGATGGGGACGTACAAATCTGGTGTTCGTATAGCTACCAGATAGGTCGTTAGCCTATATGATCTTTCCCGCTCATTCACTATCACGTTGTATATGCAAATTGGACCGCATTAAATTGAATATTCATACCTACCCTTTTCTCCCTTAACCGACAGGTTTTAAAGGTTTTCCCGATCAATAAAACTACTACGTAAAGACCCAAGTCGAACAGCAAAGATGTCTGTTTAATTTATCCCGTCAAATTGCTTGGCTGAACAATATACTTTGGTGCAAGTAAGACAGCTGATGCAAGCCATGGGCGCCGATATATTGGCCTTGTCAGACCTGCGCAATGCCTTGCACTTTACAATTATTTTGCGGCTGGATCTAATGCGTTAGATGGGCGAAAGATTTAAGACGGTCAAATAAGTTTCACAAAAAATTATGACACTGTCTTGCCAACATAAAGTATGTAAGAAAAAAATCACAACAAACTAATAATGGCTTAAGTTCAAATTCCAAACGAGCCACTTTTGTCTATTTTCTGTCGGGTTTACCGCGAACGGCCTCGTAGCAGTGAAAAGCGGTTCACCACAAGCACTATTTGCGTCAGCTTAAATAAAACACAGCAGCTTAGTAAAGATATTAGTATAAAAGTATATCGATTTTGTCTGACGGTGTTGAAGAAAACAGATACGTATTCCATGGAGAACGTATCAGACAAATACCGTGAAACAACCAAGACTTTCATTGGAATGGAATAACTCTTGAGTTTTTGGCAATGTAGCCCACAAATCCGGTAATAACCTACAAAAACACTTTAATCAAAAAATTGAGGAAAAAGACCCAAGCGGGACGAGTCCTATGCGTTTCATAATCCAGATTTTGGATTATATTCATATCGTGTAGTATTTTGCCCAGCATAATCAGAAAGAAAATAATGTCATGATTGGTTACCACTCTCAGCACTGGCAAAACCACGCCTATCTCAACATATCGCATAGAAAGAGACGGCCAAAAAGGAGAGCACTGTTTCCATGACAGCGAGCTCTTTTTAGGACCTGCACGCGAAAAGTGGCGGCCTCCTTAAGAGCTTTTCCTTCCTTCAGGTTACGCTGTAAAAGCCAGTAGGGCTAACAGTTAATGACACAACAAAAAAAAAAAGGCGAAATATGCCATATTTCGCCTTAGACTCCCGAACGGAGTAGATTCCAGTAGGTATTAAACGCAACTTGTAAACATTAAGAACTCTGCAGAACTGAAAACCGAAGTCCGAAAAACTGAATATCCGAATCTGCAAGATCTGAATGATTCAAGCCTCCTAACCCTGAAGACCCAAACAACGAAGAACCAAAGATTTGAACCCTCAAGAATCGAAGATCGAAGCCTGAACCCCATACAGCCGACTGAACCCGGTGGGATTTGCCTGAACCTAAATCCCAACAATCCCATTTATCAACTTCTGTTGATAACAATAATCTTTATATGTAAGGGCATCTGGTATATAAAGATACATCTCAATGAAGGTATAAACTCGCATAACTGCAGTAACTAGTAACGCCATATAGAATTTTAGTTTAGAAGATCTAGCGATGAATACAGCAAAAGTATAACTATTTTCTATTTAAAGAGGATGACAAAATTAATCTTTCTCTAGCAGCACTTGTAAATTCTTTATTAAAGGTTTTCGAACTTTAATTTTCAATGTCCCATTTAGTTTGCAATAACTTTCTATTCATAAAAACGTTGTACTCATTGAAAGTTGTGCTTAATTTTTTATTTTATTTTCTTTATCAGGCAAAGAAAAATCTACTTAAGAAATATGCATATTTCGCGAGAAATTCTGGGTTATTTACAAGACATTAGTTAATAGTGTAAAGCTTGGAGACTACTAGCCTATTTATCCATTTACTAGAATTTTAAAATAATTTTATAAGAATTCTAAGATACATACCTTACTGGCATTTAAGCAGTAGGTTTTCATAGTGCTTAAGCTAAGTGGATGTGGAAAGAAAACAATGAGAGAGGCTTAACAGGGCCAGTTGTAACAGTAGCAAGAGAGATACTTTAATTAAGCTCACCACAATTGCAAAAGAGATACCGGAGCTTCCAACAATAATAAAAAATATTGTCTTTAAAAATTCGCACATAAAATGCTCGGTTTTATACTGAGAGTAATTTTTGTAATTAAGAATAAAGTAGCAGTAGGGCACGACTTGAGATGGCTTTAAAGAAAAAAGGATAACTTTTTAATAATGTTTTAGGCTTTTTTTGGACTAAGACGTTAAATTGCAAGAATTCTTGACGACAAAGGAGAATTATTAGTCATTGGAGTTATAATTTTCGTAGTCGAGAAGATTATTATATAATACTTGATAGATCTTACAGATTCTGTTTCTATTTGTAAAATATTAAAATGCGACAATTTTTTTCTCTAATGTATTTTTTATAAAGGTTTTAAACGTACACGAGTCAGAAGAAAACATATATTTTTAACATTTGATACAACGTAATTGACTATCCCATAGTATGTAGTCTGATATTTTAATAATTCATGTACTTGATAAAGAGAAGGAATTCAAAAAAATTGTAAATATCAATATTTCTATGAAAAGAACTCACCGAATAAGCGAAAAGAGACCTTGTAATTAAAAATAAACAACTACCTCATTAAGTCTCTTTTATTCCATGCTTACTTTGACTCATATTTGTATTTAATATAATTTCTTGTGTAATTTATTCATTATTTTGTGAAGTGAATATAAAAGAGAAAATTGTATTCCTTTGAGATAAATTATAAATAGAAGAAATAATATGACGTTTAGATATCATTGTTTCCAAGAGAAAATGTTGATACGTGAGCAAAATGTATTGTTAAACGGTTCAGTCTCTCCTGTTAATTTTTGGTTTAGAAAATCATTGTGGATTGAATATATTTTATGGTAATAAAATTTTGCTACACATTATTTACTTCAGCTTCTTTTTGCTACTTAATTTTTAACATGTGTCGTTATTATTGACAGTGAGAATGGTTAATCGTAGCGAAAGACGCGCGGTTGCATGCGTTCTGCTGGCTGTCATGGCGGTGGTTGCAGCTGCGTCATACGACCGCGAGCGTCTTGAGATTGCCAAGCAAATCCTGGAAGAAGTACCTCTAACTGACGGGTGTGTATTCATTATATATTACTTAGCCTCTCTATGTCTCAAAATATCGATAAATCTATTGTTATTTTCATGTATCGATGAAAGCAGAAAGTATATTTCAAAGTAATTAAAGGTTTTGGTTATGCAACATTACATTATGATACGCCATAATTGTATTTTGAATAGCATATTAATATTGCTATTAGTTCTTCTTTTTTTACGCTGGGATATGCATTTATGCACCCCGACTAGAGTCGGGAGTGTGGGTCTCGGCGAGGGATAGACCTCGCAATACCGTCCCGTGCGTCCCGGATGGCCATCGATCCAGGTGAGGACAGATCGCTTCTACAGTGGCACGCCCACTACTGGGGACCCGAGGTCTTCCTTCCACTTTTGAATCAGAGCCTGGTCGGCTTGGACTCTGATCCTCCGGACCTCATCGACGTAAATTGGGAGGCCTTGAGCCCTCGCAGCTGCTATGTGCCGATGAGAAGCCATAAAAACTTACGCGCACAGTTCCCAAGGAGTACGTCCGCCAGAAGAGTAGCCGCAGTCTAGGACACTGTGCGGTACTCTCATATTGCTCTGACTGCAATCACCCTCTGCGCCATAATAACAAGGGGATACTTAATGCGGTCAAGGCATCGAACACACGGGTGCACTATACAAAGCCATACTGGCGATGATCCCAGCGTGTAGTCTCCTACAGAGCGATCCGGGTCCCCCCACATTTGGCAGCAATCTTCCAAGCGCAGAGGCTGCGAGCTGAGCCAAATTTTTTTTCAAAATTTGATTAAACGCGATAGTGCCTGTGATTAACATATAACTCATCACAGCTTTGATGTTTTTTATTAAATAAATATTGTTTTGTATATTAGGCATAATGATCTACCTTGGAATATTCGGAAGTTTTTACGGAATCAAATCAACGAATTCGAACTGGATACGGACCTTACTCAAGTCGAACCATGGTCTATCTCGAAGTATTCGCACACAGATCTGCCGCGGTTGAGGGAAGGCATGGTTGGAGCTCAGGTAATCCATTTTATTTTTAAAAAATAATACTCCGTTAATAAAAGGAAGCAGTTGTACAAATTTAGCAATTTTAGCAGAAGCTAAAATTCTCGAGGATCGTCAAGTGTTAAGACTCTCGTTTCATATGTTTTTTTATTCCTTACAGTAAGCGTCCAAACTCTGCTTCTATGCTATTTTATAGCCGACGATAATAATCACATCAAATCTTCTAAAACGTGATTTCGTTTGTGTGGTTATTTTAAAATAAAAAAATATAATTTTTTTTTAATCAACGATACATTGATTTAAGAAAATTCATTATAACTTGGATAATGATTAGATTGTGTTTCGCTTGCCTACATTTAATTCTGTTAATAATTAAGTAATTCTGCTTTGAAAATCAATTATAAAACAATTTTATGACATAATAACATCAATTTATTATAATTTATAGGTCATTCAAGCGACGTAAGTAGTGTTACATACATTTTATTTCAAACGTTACACGTCTCAAATACAACAACACTTTACTAAGCATATTATTAGTGCAAGGTTCAACATACTCGGTGACAAAAGTTTCCTGGCTCTATTTAAAGCTGTCGCATACTCGTTTAAGTAACTTAATTATGCAAGTCTTTAACATCGAGCCACTAAAAGCGAGAGAGTTGATATGAGCTAATTCCGAAGTCAAGGTTCACTGAAATTTCTGTGGTTACAATAATTGCATGTTAAAACTTTACACAGCGTTTAACAGTAGGTTCATTATTCAAAAATAAACCTGAAATATTTCTTTAACCATGGTTTAACTAACCTCCTTTCTAATTTTAAAGTACGTTATTTTTTGTATGATAGTTATATAAAAACGTGATATTCTTAAAATATTTTATTTTTAAGGTAATTTTCAATATTTTATAAAGGGTGTTATTTAAGTTATTCCCAATTCAATTACTTTTGTATTTCTTAAATAATAGAGTTTTAAATAATAAAAATGTAGTCACCAAACAATGCAAAATCAATTCCACAATAAATCACCTTAAAACATTGAGATATAGGGTTAAGTATCAAATAAATGTTTTTGTATGTATTACAATTGATTTATCTAACCTAACCTAACCCTACATGTTGGTGACAAATCTATTATTTTGCGAGAAAACCCTATTATTTAAGAAACATAAAACAATTATGCTTCTAACGCACTACAATTGTATTGGTTATCCATCTTACATAACACTATTTTGATATTTCATGACCTGGAAACTCTTTTTGTTTATCTGGGAACGAAAATATTTCGTGGCGACAGCTCTATTTAGTGGTGACACAACTTGATGACAAATATAATTTTTGGTGACAAGAAATATGTCCCCTTTTATAATTATAATATTTTCCACATTTACATACAGGATCATATACAACACTATTCAGTTTTAGGTAGAATACTGAAAATTACTTTAAAAAATGGACGAAAATTAACTTTCCAAAAATTTTGACATGAAATGGTAACATCAGAGATATTTATTCTTTCATTACTAGTAAATAAATTAATATAAACAATTCATACATCATTAAGACATTTGAGTTTTGTTTGCTTTATAAAATTCATTGAATATTTCTTAGTATTTTGCTCTCTATATTCTCGATCTTCATTAAGTCCTTTTGTGTATAAACGAGCGCCGATAGAATTCCGTTCCACTTTAAATAAGACGTGCTCAACTCTAGAAGTTTTGAATATGAATGAATAATTAAATTCTCAATTATCTGTATAGTGATTGCTACAGATTATAATATGAATAATTTAAGTGAAATTTATTTTTTACAATTCCGTCTAATACGTCACACTGTTCATTTACAAGGTGTTAGTACACCGCTCCCGAAACCGAAAACAGATGACAGTACTAACGACAGTTTTGATAATAAGACTGAAAAAAAATCTATCCTGATTAAAAAAAATATTTCTAAAACCATTATCTACTCCATTTCTCCATCATATTAGTACAGCTAAATGGATAATAACATGATGGGGCGTAAATAATGCTAAAAAGACATTTCATAAACATGATTTTTTAAAACAAGGCTCGATTTTTTTTCCGTCTTCTCATCAAAGGTGCCATTAGTACTATTATCTGCCTTCGTTTTCGAGAGCGGTTTCCTAACACCTTACACATATATATTATATATCTTGTTAATTTTTTTAATCATTAATATAATACATTAATATAATAATCAGCAAATTCCATTCGGTAAATGTAAAGGTCAAAAAAAATTTTGTGTAATGAATTTATTTAATTCACAAAAAATACTTTAATATATTTACACATAAATAAAATATGGCCATTAATGGATGCGCGCTATCAAGTAAAAGTACCATTGTTAAAAGAGTTTTTGTTTTGAAAACTTGAGAATGCGGCCATGTTTTAAACGGCCTGTCTATTCAACGAATTTTCTTTGAAGAGATTTTTGCTTGAAGTTACTTTTATCTGTTTCGCGTTTAGAAATCCTTTTCTTATCGTTTAAGTTGTAAGGTAAAATACGTGGCATTTTCTCTTTGTGTTCATTGTTATACTAAAAAGTTTTGTTTATAGAAAAAATCAGTATTAGTAGCTGATCGACCACCGAAAATATTGTTAATCTTTATATAAAAAAGTGTGTGTATACACGCGTTAGAAGTTATACTTCTTTGACGTAACCAGATAAAAATCTTTTCAAACAATGATATGCATAAACTTTGTCTCGGAACTTTTAAATTATCAGTCATGTATTTAATATCTTATTGAAATATACGCTTGATTGCATAAATAATGCAAAATAATATATATTAGCAGCAGTTAGTATCTTCGAAATTTTAACCATAAATCCACGCTGTAGTATATTTTGCTTGTCAAATCTAATACCTCCATCATTTGTTCACTCAATGGCACTTCACACAATTTGGCAAAGGCCAAAGATTCGAAAATAATAAAAGTAAACTTTCATTCGATATAAATAGGTTAAGATCCGTTTTCTATAGTTGAGTCTGAAAGTTATAAATTTTGATAAGAAAGTCTGGTTGATATTTTTAATGTCACACTATATCTAAGAAGTAATATAAAAAAATAATAAAGGTATTATATAATTTTAAAATAGAAAAAAAAACTAAGATGTTTAATGTAACTAACTTCAGGGTGTCGGTTTTATTGTGACGGTGTGCGCGCGCATCGTATAAATTTACTTTCATAATTTTTCCCTAACGCGCAAAAAGAAATATAACTTCAATAATTTATCCGTAATCTGACTAAGAAGGAGCTTTGATTTAAGTATGAATGTATTAGACTGGATTCGAAAATGGTTTAGACTGCCAATTTCTTTAACTAAATAACGGATTTCCACGTCTACCACTGGGATTGGGAAATAGGTTGATGTTGCGGGGAACAGCGTATTAGACCTATGATTAGTAAGGATGAACATTTTTAATATGTATTTTTTACTTAGTAAGATGATGTGCAGGTAACGAGCCTTCTTTACAGTTCTGGTCCGCATTCGTTCCTTGCGCTACTCAAAACAAAGACGCGGTGCAGTTAACACTGGAGCAGATTGATGTGATCCGACGTCTTGTCGACAAATATCCTCAATATCTAAAGCTTGCTACCTCCGTAACTGGTAAATAATTTACATAAATTGCACAATCACTTGCGAAAATTGAACTTATTTCTGTTTTAGATAGACCTTTTTCAATTCCTACTTTTAGATCACTCTCTCCCTATATAGATGTTGTTGGAACTGGTGAGGTATATATTAAGCGATGAAGTTATTTTTAAAACTGGTAAAAAACCTTTGTTTTAAAATTTTAATTAATTATACCATTCCAATTATTAAGTTACATTCTATCATCTATACACTAGCAGAATAAATTAAATAATTAAAATATTATCTAAAATTTTTACGATTCTTTAAATGGCTGCTTAAAAAAAAATGCCGAATAGGAGAAAATAAAATCAATTTGAAGTTTGAAGCTTCTAATTTTATTCTAAAAATTGTTTTGCGAGTACCACCTATCCCACAAACTTTATGAATATGAGGAGAAAAAAAATTGAAATTTCTTTCGATTTTATTTTTCGTGTACCGACTCGAAAGCTTTTTTCTAAGGCTACCACTATCTGGATTGGAAAGGCTGTCTATTCAGCTTCAATTTGTTTCTTTTTTGCTCTCGATACGACCATTTCTTGCAGAGCTATCGGACTTTGAATGAAAATCGGTCATTTTCTCTTTGTTCAAGCATATCTCTGAAACTATTGGTCACACTGAAAATCGACGGAGGGTTTCTTGCACTTGAATAAATTCTTTACTAGATCCTATGATGGTTCTATCCTTTCAGATTTTTTTTTATCCTTAACAGTGAGTCTCTTTAAGAGTGTGGCTTAACTCTTTAAGAGTGTGGCATTCTAGAAAAAATATTGAGAATATTGGGAAAATTAATAATGTTGACCGTGCCTCTTTAAGATCATTTTATCCCTAAAGTTTCCATACGATCTATCGAGCCATTTACTTTAAATACAATTAAAAAAAAAAATTAAAGAATCCCGTTTTTCACATCACAGAGACTTGATTGGTATTGCCGACTACCTTAAATTATGCTGACAAACAACATCGCGACTGGACTGAGGCAGTGGCAAAATGGCTTATTTGAAAATTCGTTAAAATTTTAGATATTTTTTAAATTAAATTAGCAATTTAGTCCACCATGGATAATCAAAACACTTTTTAAACATGTTAGTATAGTTTGATAAAATGTTAATTAATTGTTTTATATTCCCGTCTATTAAAGATTAAAGGCTCACGTAATTTTTTAAGAGTAGTTCACTACGACTATGTTATGAGTTTCAGAAGTTCGTACTAGATGGAGTAGGAATTTAAATTGCTTAATATTAATTGTTTTATGATAGTCTTATGATCGTGTAATCTTGTACAATAAGTGTTTCTATCACAGATATCTTGGAGGCTCATGGTGCTAGGCCACGCAAAATTGCATCTCTTATCGGCATTGAAGGCGGTCATTCAATAGGAAATTCCTTGGGGGTACTCAGAAGTTACTATCAACTTGGTGTACGCTATATGACACTTACGCACACGTGTAATACACCATGGTAAGTAAAACAACGTGTATAGTAATCGTTATGTGTCATTACTTAAAGTTACTTAAACCCGTCATAAAATATATGTCAATAAATATTGTCATGTACTTCTGTGAGAATATGAACAGATCTTTTATTTCGGAGCGTCTACTACATCGTGAATAGAGTCATTTTACTAAATTTTAAGGCATCTGGATCTATTGTATGTAAGTTATATATACAGATGTTAAAAACTAGTCATTATTTTATTTTACTTTTTAAAATAACAGCTGTATTTTCACTTATGCACACAATTCACGAACAAAGATGTCCCATTTCATATAGTAGACTGCGAGAATATTCATAGTATATAATTTTAAGGCCTAAATCTAAAAAGGTTTTGACGTTTCATAATTTCGCTATTCATCTAAAACCGGTTTGAACTGTGAATTTAATAATGTTATCATTATTCGCAAAGTAGTTTAAAATAGCTCCTCGCTTCATATAAATGATTTTATAAAGCTAAAAACAGAACGAACCAGTATAATAATGCCTTATTTTACTTTTATAATGTGACAATGCACATACTGCACAATCTTATTTACATACTAGAACTGTGGCCGTGATATTCATTTTACAATTGTGATTTCTACTTCGAACAATAACTTCAGAATATATAAGCCTTTGTTATCCCTTATAATAATATCTAGGTGTTAGTAAAAATTACGTTGAAATCTAGTCAGCCATAGCCCAGGCAATAAACAGGTATAAGGTGTTTTAAAAATGATTTTCGTATTAATGTCCTTTATTTTATTTAGGTGCATAAAATATTATTGTTCATGTGATGGTCTTTATATGGTAAATGTCGTGAACGTTTGTAATTGATACGCATATCAGAATAAGAGTGATTGTCTTAAACTTACTGTTTAATATGTGTGTTGTAAACGTTCCTATCCTATTAAAGAAAAATAGTGATCTGGCTTCAAATAAGGCTCTCTTAATAAGCGCGATAAAAAGCTACATCTTAACGTCGTGGTCGTATTGTTCATGTTATCGCATGACGTTATGTACTTTAACTTTCTAGTTATAATAACATATTGTGTCCAGATAAAGAGGAATATTTCATTTCATGTTGCATGCAAAGGCGAATATGTAGATTTACTTGTCACATCATTTTGTAACACCGACAAAATGCACGCGAAATTGAGCAAAGCGAAAAATGGATGCGAATGGAAGCTTTTCATACATTTTATTCTTTGTCGCGACATTTATTTGTATTGCTATTCCGTAGGGCTGATTCCTCCAACGAGCCACCCGCTGTGAATGGACTAACGGAATTCGGAGAGGTAAGCGAACCAATTTTGTCCGTTTTAACAACGTTGCTTTTTATTGTTGGGTATACTAACATTTGTTTGTAATTGCAACCGCGAATGTTATTTTAACGTTGCTGTTGTTTAATGAAACGGGTTCAGTTTTGAAATTAACACTCCTTTAGTCTTTCTGTCCGGCCGTGTATTTTTAACCCAGTAATTTGTCTACGCTTGGTTAACGAAAATAATAATAGATTGCCCCACATCCACACGGGAGTTTGTGCATTGAATGTCCCGGCTTGAGACTTAAATGACTACCAAATGAATTGATTTTCATGATTGCTAATCGTTAAAGTATACAATGTTTTCTTTATTTATTAAATTAAGATTCTGGTGTAGCATCATGTTGCGCTAAACTTTGAGATAGTGAAAAAAGTCCGTCTTGTATTTATAGGCTCATATCTTACAAATTAAAACTTACCTCAAAGGTTTTCATTGGGATTCACGTCACTTATGTAATCAAAAACACAAATAATCACTAATAAACACTTACAGTTTATAAAATACCACATAAAACTGAACATAGTAATAGAATTTACGACAGTTTTATTTAATATGTTAAAGTATCACAATATTTTCAACGTTATTTAGATACGAGTAAATGTAATTCTGTTATAAACATAAGCATTCCTAATATTGATTTATTACTATTCGTGATATTCCTACCAAACATTGCTAATTACACAAATTAGTTAGTTCCCTTATTATATCAAAATATCTTCCCAGTCCGATGAAGGTTTATGATGAATTTTCGACGATCTCTTATCCCTAACAACACAATGAATTTCGCTGTCATTCGAGGTCGACAAATATATCAAACCGTGTAATAATTATTCGTCATAAATCATAATAACGTCGTTACAACTAAAACGTATAACTTATAAACATTGTATTAAAGTATTATTACTTACAATTTTATATTTTGTTAAGATTCTTAACGATAAATTTTGACTATGTACGGGTTTTTAAGAATAGAAAACTAGAAACAAGAAAACTGCTTAGTATTTTGTGTTAGGAAAAAGTATATTAGTCATTTTAAAGTAATTTTACTCAAGGATTTTTTAACTTATCAATTGAATATTTTTTCGTAATGATATCTTACCACTAGGCAAAAATTTACAGAGCTATTTCTTCACAAATGGAAGTACTTTTTAGAAAGGTTGTAAAAAATATGTTTACTCTGAAGTTTTACTCTGAAAATTGTTTTTTTTTAATCTATGTAAAATATCTTTTTATGAAACAACTTTACGATATAATATTCCTTGAATAAAGACACACTGTACTTGGAGAAAAATTATCGTAAAATAGTTTGGCTTCACTTAGACTGATAAACTAATATCATATTTTGATTAAAAATCCATTAAAAAAATTTGCATAACCTTTGATCGTCTGAATTGCGTTATTTTCCTTTCTATATATTAATGTAATATATTAACGTAGTTTTCATAAACAGCGAGATATGCGATTTCTTTTTAAATTTTCTATTACATCAATGGCTAGTGACTACAATATCCTGACTTGCATTATCAGCATAAAGTAAAATCATCATTTTACCCAACGAAATTAGTCAGGATATTTTTCATTACTTTTCATTTTCTTAAAAAACATAAATATATAAAGGAGCAACGCCAGTACAATTATTAGGTATTATAGTCCTGGTTTTCTGACCAGCATCGTGAGAAAGGAATAATTCTATGCTGATAGGTTGGGCATATGTAGTCAATAAAGGCTGTTATAATCATGAAAGAGTTTTACAATTGAATCATATTGTTTACCGCACTTTTGAAGCGTGGTTTATTTCGTTTCTGAACCTATTTTAAGCTATTGTTCTATTTAACATAATGCATTTTACTGTCGTATGTGCCAAATATTTGTCAAGCAGAGCAAATTCGCCAAACAAAGCGCTACGCGAACTTTTAGGCGCCAGTGTGTAGTCATGTTGTATTTGCTTTAGTTACCGCAGCCTGCAAATGTCAATAATTGTTTAAACCCTAAACCAAATAATTTATTTTAGTGTTCATTTAACTGGTAGAGTAATTTACTGTGGAGTTATTTTGTACATTAGATTTGTTGTTATTTACAAGCCCAAAGTATCATGTTCTGTTTCGCTTTTATTTACACCTGTAAGGTTCTCATGAAAGTGTGGGGCGAAAGTAACTTATGGTACCAACAATCATCGTCTTTTGTAAGTGGAAAAACGATATAATCAGACCAGCTGCTTTATATATTTCTGGTAACAAATTCACAGACAGATAACAATTGTAAAAAGTATCGCATAGATTACTAAATTGTTTATTTCGACAATTGAAACTAATCCTAAAAATTAATATAACATATAGAAAAGTGAAAACAGCCAGCTAATAGCGCACACTCTCTCCGTATATTTATTAAAATTATCAGTTGTTAATAATACGCTGTTTTATTCACCGACGTTCAAATACGTATTTTTTAATGTTATTACAGTTTTTTGTAAAATAGTAAAAGATTTAAAGGTTTCGTTAATAGATAATGAGTTTACGAAAATCATGTCAGATTGTCTAGGAATGAACTTGTTTTAAAAATATATTGGTATTTTTATATGGTCTAGCACATGCTTGCATTTGATTTTTGATAAATTATTATTCAATAATGAATCATCGTCCAGTGATGCATGAAATTTCGCTAGCAATAATGGCGATCGTTTCTATTGTTAACAGAAAGTAGTAAAGGAGATGAATCGCCTCGGCATGTTGATCGATGTCTCGCACGTGGGAGAAAATACTACTCGGGCAGCAATTAGACTCTCAAAGGCGCCGGTTATCTTCAGTCATTCTTCCGTTTATAGTCTGTGCCCACACAAGAGAAATGTTCCAGATGATATCATCCAGTCTATGGTAAACATTATATTAAGCAGCTTTATATCATTACTATCTGAAAATATGGAGAAATCTGTTTTCTGGTTGAGAAAGGAAAACGTATATTAAATCAAATCAAATCAAAATATATTTATTCAAGTAGGCCTATTACAGCACTTTTGTATCGTCAAATAATTTTTTTTTTCCACACACTAATTCTAATGTACGTCTGATGATGGTATTAAAGAACTACTTAAAATCGAATGTTACGAGAGTTCCTTCACGCCCTGTCCTTGAAGAACCCACAGCAAACTCAGTCGGGTTTTTATTATTTATCGAATTACCAAGTATCGGTCGAATCGACTATCGAGTAATCGAATTTCTAAGTTAATGAAAAATGGTTTTTCATTTGGAGATATCGTGAAATTCTGTTTGTAGTGACTTCGCACGTCACGAAAGTATGCTGAATTTTAATTAAACAGTTATAAACGATTGCCATTTTTCTTATATTTATAAATATTTTCATTGCATAAAATCTCTATGTTACAAATGCTATGACATGTCTATATATTTTGTATAAGATTTTATAGTGACTATTTAAATAATTATCAACCTTTCATCCCTTTATTTACGTTGAATTTGCGTTGTTTTCCACCTTATCTCTTTTAGGATAGATTTCTGTGATTTTTTAAAAGTTTTGTTAAGAATTTATTATAATTAACTGAAAATATGAATGATAAAATTATATTTACTGAGTTTGATCTGTTTCACTCAACTACATAAAATATATTGTATCCTACTCATATTTTAATTAAGTTAAAAATTGTTCTCTAAACTGTTTATAATATATTTAAACTACAGGCTGAATATTACTCGTTAGATCGTCTCAAACATTTTGATCCCAAAGGTTTCATTATTGTTCCTTTCTTTATACTTCCAGTAGATGGTTTTGCAGAATCGTCTGTGCTAATTAGCACCTAATTATAAAAGGATTAACATGTGACATGATTTATTGTCTTTTCCCTCGTTTATCTTTCACGCAGCTAATATTGTAAGATAATATAATTCTGGTAGGAACCTTAAAGTTTGGAGAGAAAGGACTGTTAAAATATATTTTTACATTCTACTTATTTAAGTTAGACTTAAGCCGCTTCAAAAGTTCTTTATTAACAGTTGATTATGTGGTTTCGTAGAAAGCAAATGGAGGGATCATTATGGTGAATTTCTTCCCAGATTTTGTCAAATGTGCTCCAAATGCTACTCTTTCTGATGTCGCTGGTAAGTTGATTGCAAAAAACATGTAAACTAAAATACAATGTTTGTTTTTGTTTTAAGATTTGTATTTTATATTATTTTTTACCCATAGAGCATTTCCATTACATCAAAAGGATGATTGGAGCTGACCATGTCGGAATTGGTGGTGACTTCGATGGAGTGAATAGGTAGATATATAGATATATAAACTTCCTTTTAATTTATAAACAGAACATTATCAGTAATATTATATTATAAAGTAAAAAAGGTTAGTAGCTGACTGTTAACCTCCCATTGCTGGGCACAAGCCTCCACTCTTTGAAGATTATGTCGGAATTAAGTATCGCCTTTTAAAAGTTTCTCATATTTTCTGATTAGTGTCTTTGCATAATTAGCGTAACTGTTGTTAAAGTACTTATGACGGTTTCTTGAAGCCTCATATCATTTACTTTCTACTTCCTAGAGTCCCTCGAGGCTTAGAAGATGTATCCAAATATCCTGAACTTTTTGCTGAGTTATTACGAAGTGGACAGTGGAGCGTTCAAGAATTGAAAAACGTTGCTGGATTAAATATGCTGCGCGTGATGAGACAAGTGGAAAAGGTAAATTTTATCAATAAGGAAGTTGAACATGTAACTCTTCAAACAAGTATGCTATCTAGTACTAGGCTATTATGGCTTATTTAAAAATCTAATTCAAATATTTGTTATTTTTGGTAGGTACGTGATGATATGCGTACAAATGGCGCGGAACCCGAAGAACATCCTGATTCACCCACTGACAACGGAAATTGTACTAGTAATGCTTTTGACATTGATTACCCTTAATGTGGACAATGTCTGGGGAATCTTAAATTAATACTTTGTATGTAGCTGCCAATAGCATGCCATTGTATAATGAGGTCTTTAAAAAAACTTGTATGAATACGTAAAGTAATAAAAACTTATTTTCTATTTGATTTGATATAAAACTAACAGCTGAAACTTAATCTTAAGCAAACAAACAGTGTTGGATTGTAACTTGACTGACTGCCTGGCTGGCGCAATGGGGCGATTATGACGGTCTCGCAGGCGCAGTGGTGCGTGTATTCGCTTAGCTAGCGGAGGTCCCCGGTTTCGATCCCCGGTAGAACGAATTTAGGAAATTGTCTTTTCTAATTTGTCTGAGCCTGGACTGGTAGGAGGCTTCGGCCGTGGTTAGTTACCACCCTACCAGCAAAGACGCACCGCCAAACAAAGAGATTTGTGTTCCAGTACGATGCTGTGTAGAAACCGTAAGGGCTATACTCTCTTACCAGATTAGCGCGCTTCCATCTTAGACTGTATCATCACTCACCATCAGGTGAGATCACAGTCAAGCGCTAATCTGTCAGCAATAAAAAAAGGTATACATTATATATCTATTCAATTAGTCTTTCTATTTAGTAGGTCTCTAATATTTTAATGCATTTATTTATAAAACAGATATTTTCTAAATTTGGCAAATACATACAGAGTATTTAACGGTGTAACGGCAAGCATAAGGATGAATATATTCCATTCATATAGATGTGTAGTTATAATTAATGATAAATGTATTCCATTGATGTTTTTCCAAATATCGGAGTCTTGTTTCATAAAAGTGTTATCAAGAGAGACCATGAAATCAATTGTGTCTCGGGAGCGTATTGATTTAGGGAGCGATAATATAGAGCTGTCTCATTCTTTAATTTATATATCTTTTGTATAACAAATATTTTACGGAATATTGTGGTTTAAATTACGTTGCAAATCATAATTCAGAATTTCTTAAATATTTGTCACGGCTATGGGAACGCTAAGGCAAAAACTAAAAACAAAATGAAACTCTATAAAAGGAAATGCAAATGAAATACGCTTTAAGAATAAAATACTTTGCTTTCGTGCCAAGGGAGATTAAATTAAAGAATGACACAGTAAAAAATTACCGTACAATGTGTAATCAAATTCACTGCTTTTACGAAAGGTTTTTACTCTGTTCATGATATAAAATCTCTCGACATTTATTAAACGAAACAATATATAAAGATGTTGTTAATTTACAGGCACATCTACATCTCGTATATAGATTTAGTTACAATATTATTTTTTACTAGCCATTGGTAGTAATATCAGATTAACGTATTTCGTTTGCGTACTTGCAACTTACCAAAGTAAATTTTAGATTGAAATGGAGTCTAGATATATTTATTCGTGAAAATAGTGGATTTGCTTGTATATAATATATTCTCTTGTAACCGTTAGAGTCAGAATTATATGTAATCAGTGTAGTAGATGCATAGTAGATGTTAACTGTGGCAAAAGCACTCCTTTACCTTCGCAACTGGTTCTCAACTTGTCTGTGACATATCACCCTCTTTACTTCTATATCCTCCTAAATGGCTCCGTTTTACAAAACAATCTATAAAATCGAATTTAAATTAGTTTAATTAATTTTAATTATTATAAGTTTAATTTGTATATAAATAAATATAAAATGTCTGATTGACGAGTCTATTGACTGTATAAAAAATGGTCTTAAGGATAAATTGGATTTAACAAATGGATACATGACAACTTATATTGAAAATGTAAGAGAGAAATACGAATAAAGGATAAAAATATTTTTATTTATATTGGGTATAAATAAAAAAAAATGATATGGTACGATTTAGGTACGTAGGTAGCGAATAAATTTTTAACAATGTTAAAAATCTTTATGATTAATCTTTTTATAACTAAGTAAAATATTAAAACGTTGTTAATTTAATTTTAAAAGGAATTGAGTGCCAACATACGGATGCCATTGGATTTGTTCTTCTTTCTAGTTTCTACGCTTGGGTATATAAGAGAAGAAGTATTACATTACGAAGAGGTCAGTAATCGAGGGCTGGATTAATTATTTATATTAAAAAAGATGTTAAAGCATGCCATAGTAAAATCAACCTTAACTGACATGACTATTTAAAGTTACATATAATATTTTTAAAATTTTATCATACTGATTGTAATATATTATTATCATGATAAGCACTCACATTAAGATATACCTGTGTGTGTGTACAAGATATTTCTTCTTGACTTATTGATGACTTCGACGCTGATTTCAAATAATTTTATTTCAAATCAAATTAATAGTATATGAATATCATATGCCCATATATTATGTAGTTTACTGACCTCTTTTAGTAAGAATCAGTACGTGTATGTAGATTATATTGCTATGTAGTTTCAGTGTTTATCTAGTTAATCCATGCATTCACTTCGGTAATATTTTCGTTTGGAAAATGTTTTTTTACATAATTTAATCGCTATTAAATTACTAAAATTAAATTACCAAAAAATGTCATTAACGCGTGCCAAAAATATTTACAAAAACTGTAAAAACTATTGGATAACCGATAAGTTAATTATTTGATATTAATGTCAAAATAAAAATATCATTACAACGAGATAACGCAATTTCTTTGTGATCTTATATTTATAAGTTTGAGCTGGTTTCACTTTCAGAAAAAACGTACATTCAAATGATTTAACTTCACTTCTTTGACATAAATATCATGAATAATGCACCAATCTACGAAACTTATATTTTATTTAATCATGTTGTTTTGGCTTTTGACGAACATGACATGATTTTGCGCCTATGTACTACTCCAGGAGAGGTCCTGGAAATTATAAAGGGGGTGAAATCTAAAAATTATGTGCGTTTAATAAAATTCTTCATAAAGTTGCATTGTTCAAACATACCGTAAATTATCGCGATAATTGAATTAAATTAAACATCAAATTCCTTTCATGGTAAACGGTATTAAAAGAAACATTTTTCGTATATTTTCATACTTTCGTTTTATTTTTGATATACACATTTATGTCTATATGACAATAAATTAAAATCATTTCGAGAAGGGAAGATTATGATGTCCACTTGTTCTGTATTTCTTCAAGTTTCATATACTTGTAATTTAAATTATTTGAATTGATATGAATTCTACACAAATCGTATTTACGGCTTAATTCTAATATATTGAAACCTACGTAAGTGGACGTTTTAAATATAGAAAACCTATATCAATAACAATTTAATTTTTATTATATAATTTATAAATGCTATGCTTGACTTTAATTTTGTAATTATGAGGAAAACACAATTACAATAATATTTCAGTAATTTTACAACTAATTTAATTTGACTATGAAGATAATTTGTACTGAATTATAATAACAAAAATATACATTGAGATATAAATATACATGATTGTGTTCTGATGCAGCTGTCATAAAATGGAAAAGTACCATGGGTATGATCTCTCTTTTTTGTTATTTCTACAATTAACCAATTATTATTTTGAAAAATGGAATAAGTGGAAATTTAATTCGATCTCTAAATTGAGCTGTGACACTTATATTTATAATATTGGGGTAAATTGACTATTTCTTAGATATTACGACTGAAAATTTTCGAACCTTTATTAACTAGCATTACTATCACGCATAAAATCTGACTGTTATTTTGGAACTTCAACATGTTGGAACATATTATTAATAAAATTATACTTTTCCATGAGCGCACTACGTTCAAATCTACGTAACGTTTTTAATTACAAATACTCAAGAATAATTGATTGATGTGTATTCAGTCCATTATATGATTACTCCAGGAAATGCCGACTGAATTATTTATAATTACGTCTGGAGAGTATAAAACCAAACAATAAAAAAAATAATTATTAAATAAATAAGTAGTTTAAATTGCGCCTTCGAATCTTAGGGTGGTGAAAGATAAAATAAAGTAAAAAACGTTTATAATTTTAAATTAGCAGAATATGGGATTTAGCATCGGTCAAAAAGGGCTTTACATTATTAATGTTTCATGCGTTGTAATAAATATTGCGTAAATCGTTTTATTACATTTGAATCCTATCAGTCGGCAATATTCCTATAACTTTAATTTTACGGCATCAGCGTATTTCCGTACAAATGTGCGCTTGTGTTAATTGTAAATGTGGTAGTGTAATAAACGTTTCACGGCTCAATTAATTTAAGCGATATATCCTTTATATTTTCTTAATACGGAAGCGGAATGACTTTATAAACTCTTTATATTGTATTTCATACACGAATTAATAAACACGATTGCTGTATACTCACTTCAAATTTGTTTTTATTTCACTGCCTCTTCCTTTGTTTCTAAGTAAGTCTTTTTGAGTTATAACTCTAAAATCTTAAGTTCGTAAGGCAGCGTTTTAAAGATATACATAATTTATTACTGCACTACTTCTTAAACGAATGATGGTTTTTTAGAATCACATGGTTATGGTTTCATCAGCATTATTGATTTTAAAAACGATGATCTAAGTCGATAAATAAGATGAAATAATTAACGAAATAAGTGCTCGTCCAGTGATCGAATTATGAACATAATTAATTTAAATTATAAGTTTGAACATTATTAGGGTTCTATTGTCAAATAAATATAATATTATAACTCCAGCGGCTACTAGTTTATCAAAGACTTTACTCAAAAAGCTAATGCATTAATTTGTTTATATAAAAATGAGTCCCTATTTCTTTATTCAGTAATTCGTGTTATATTTGTTCGTTTGAAAAGAAAAGAGCAAAGAAAATTAGCAATTCCAAGAAAACTTAACCACCATAGTAAGCTTTCTCATGTAACCTCCTAAGTGCTTTTGACAATATAAACTTTTAAATGTAACCTTATGGCAATCTAAACTCTCCCAATGTAAAAACGTTCATTACAATTGTTTCAGAGTTTAAAAAGGAACGTTACCCATATAGTTTAAAGCGGGCACTGTTTTTCTGAAGTATTAATAACCCGTTTTTATAATGAATATATAAAATCAATAAAATAGTCCAAATATTACATAAGGTCAGAAAATTTAATTATATATCGCTAGTTATAGATACTCTATTCAACTTAGTTTACTTTACAGAGGAGCCGTTTGAAATTGAATTATGTTTTTTTAAATTGATCAATGATATAACATTTTGTGGTAACCACAGTATCACTTTTACCGACTTTAATATGAATTTTAATAATAGAAAATATAGAATATTGCTATACTCGTATGTATAAACTAATATATTAAAAAAATTGTTATTATTCATCAAAAGTAGCGATATAGAAAGACAGCAGATTTATTACGAAAAGTTAATTGAGGAAGTCCACGTTATCTGATATTTTGAATCGTTTAAAAATCCCTTGATTCAGGGTACATGGATTACCATCCGGGAAATCGGCAGAGGCATTCTCCCAGTTTTCATGGCCGTAAGCGCTTAAAGCACTGTGAACGAGGAAATCCAATCTGTCCACCTATATAAAACATACATGTAATAGCTGTCATCAATCAACGATAAAATATTCATAGTTCTTTCTGAGTTTTGATTGGTTCTCCTTAATTAGGCAATTATCGTTAGTTATAATGAATCGGTGAAATTTGTATAACTATACACCTATTTAAATTTGAATGGCAGTTTTATGTCAGATAACTTCACTTTATTTTATAAGTAATTGCATATATCGCTGTCCCCGACGAATACTATGGTAATCACTATTACGATAGAATTGGGTTTAATAAAGAATCGTTATCTAAAAACCCTATTACATCATTGAGATTTTTTTTTATGTTCGGGCGATGAATACTTTTGGATTTATCCATTCAATAATGATCTTTATGTTTTTGTTCAACGTTTAACATAAGTGAAAATTTACTCGATCAATGATGATGGTGGTATTCTCTTAAAAATGATGACCATCATCATTTTTCTCTTAAAAATGATCATCGAATAAGTAATTTATGTTTATCGTAATATTAAAGTCAATTATATCATCGAATACGATAATAATGTCATTTTACGAATAGATAGAAAGAACGATTACTATAGCAACACGGATTTGTGATTCAAAGTCCAAGTCAAAATATCTTTATTCAAGTAGGCCTATTACAGCACTTTTGAATCGTCAAATATCGTTTTTTCGATATATTATTTAAATGAATGACTGATGATAACATTAAAGAACGATTTACAATCTAAAGTTACGAGTGTTCCTTCGCGCCCTGAGAAGAGCCCACAACAAACTCAGTCGGGTGTACTTTTTTTTTTTGTTATCATCATTACAAGATATATTTTAAATTTATTCTATATCTATATACATATAGAGCAATTCATTCACTCCCACGCTTCTTTGTCTTCTAAGTATTCAATTTATAGAATGATTTCTCAATTAGTTTTCTTTTAATAAAAGATTTAAATTTATTAAGGGACATCTTTCTAACTTCTTCTGGGTGCTTGTTGTAGCAACGTATACAGTTATACTTGAATGACTTGTCAATTTTATGTAGCCTACTAGAATTTACAACAATTTCATTTTTATTTCTTAAGTTATGCATTCACTTTTTTTCCTATTACAGTCGAACACTATCGTAAAGTTAATTTTCGTTAATCTTTTTAATTGTCTATTTTAGTAATGGACCTTTTCACAATTTTCTTACTGATAAAGAAAGAATATTATAAGAATTTAGGAAAAATCTAGTGCAAAAAATATTCCCCATTTTTAATAAAAGCATCTTTTTTTTAGTCTTGATAAAATTGTCATTGTCCTATAACGACGTCGAGGACGGCGATATATCCATATATGTTAATACTTATTGAATAGCGAAGACTGAGTCTCTTAAAGATAATGCTGTAGCATGGTATATCTAACATTTACAATTACTTTTTTAGTATTATTATTTTCGTTCGGAGTAGAATACTCAAACGAGGGTAATCAAAGCACACTCTAAAACAAATAAAGTTCATCCCCAGGGATCCACAACGTTACACGTGAAAGTCTTTTATATAACAATGTCGGCACCTCTGTTTCCCGCATTGTGGGGACTTGTGATTGCTCTCGCTATAAGTCATACCTTTTACGACCTAAAACTAAGTTGAGTGGGCTGAAAAGCAAAATGTGTGTACAGTGTAAGCTTCACTATAAAATATACTAATTGCAATATATTTTAAATTAAATTATTTTAACGAAATATGTAGAACTTCATTAGTTCTAAATCAAGTATTTTTATTGTAGAATTAAGGATATTTTAAAGGCCATTTTGAAATAAATCTATTAATTCGACAGTGCCCTGTATTATAAATTGTGAGGGTATTGATAATACTGTCTTACAAAACTACTTCCTCTTTTTCTTGCTAAAATTTGCAATAGTCATTAAAAGACCCTTTGATTCGTCGATTCAAGTTTAAATATATTTTTTTACTTCATAGTGCCTCATTGGTTTAGTGGTAAGTATGTTTGACTACATACATGAGGTCCTTAGTTCGGTCCCGGGTTGGGCCAATTAAAAAATCAATATTGAGTTTTCTTTTAAGATTTTCTCCATATTTGCCCGAAGTTGGGCAGTTGGCGGTGTGCTGGAGCACCCCATGCCTCGGAGAGCACGTTAAGCCGTCGGTCCTGCGCCTGATCTCTCTCCGGTCGAGTCGGATTCCCGTCACATCGGACTATGAGAGTGGAGGAATAGTGCACTTGTGTACTATGCCTGCCAATCCGGAGTGGAGCAGCGTGGTGGGTCTATGCTCTAAAACCGTCGCTCCTCGGAGTGACGAGGCCTGTGCCCAGCAGTGGGACGTTAAAGGGCTGCTATTTACTTTAATTTATAGTGGAAGACACTTGGTGTCACAGTATATTTTTTCAAATCAAATGAAAACAATTCAAAAGTGCTGTAAAAGCCTATTTGAATAAAGAATTTTTAACTTGTATTTAAATACTAATTATTTACTTCCAAAAAAGTAATATAAAAAAGTTAAAATCAATTCCTATTTAAACTACTATTAAATGAAATGCCAACCATAATAATTTTAAAAATATTTTTTTTTAGATTTTGATTTTGAGACTATACCCCTAGATAGAAAGCACTTGAATCGAAATCTTCCAGGAGTATATCAGTAGCTTCAAAACATTTTCTGTTCCTTCCTGTCACTCTAAACGAATAATCTTAAACAACAGAAATTTATCGAGTGGAGTGGATTCCAAGAGGCTGACTGTATGTCAGTTCGAAAGAAGTTTTACACAAGTTAATTGCGTTTAATAATTTTATAATGGGTGGCCACTATTGAAAACTACCCTCACCTCTAAAGAATATTTTTTAGCGTGTGTAATATTCTTATAGGTTATCAAATTAATTTTTTATAGTTAACGTTAACACTCTCGGAAATTACAATACGTTTACGTTTCCAAAAAAAAGCCAAAATACTGTTTCCAGACTAGTATGAAAAATATAAAGTAATTAATAAATAAAGCAAATTTACTTATCAACAAATAAAACTAAATAATTTTTTTTGGTGTGATCACATATCCTGTTTTTGTCGCAATTTACGCACTAATCCTGATCGGCAATGGAGGTGATCTATACCCACTGAAACCTAGCGGAACCCTCTTTATCCATTAGTGAGGCACCAGCTTACGCATTTTGCCCTGGTGTCCCGGATGAGTCCAACGGAGGATTCATGAAGGAGGTGCGTAAATATGCGCCATCTTGTAGTTCGCCTCCTTCGGCAGTGAAAGGGAGTGTTCACCGCATTCTCCCTCTTTCTAGCGTGGGCTTCCTTCAGTCTCGTAAAGGTAGGCCACTTCCGCCTACAATTTCTCACTGAAGAGCATCGCACCTACCATACTCCCCAGTGAGAGGTTTTCTCTCCATTTTTGGACCAAAACCTACTCGGCCTCGTCGGCATTACGCCGCAGGCCATCGGCTCTTGTAGCCGCTCTGTGCTAATACACTTGTCATGTATAAATACATTTTTTTGTTTGAATATTCTGAAAGTATATTGATTGGGCAGCGTTTCTGTCCAACTTATTTCCACCATTTCAGGGGCGCGATTCGCATCATTATTTCATAACTTTCATAAGCCTTTAAAATTAATGGTTTAAAAAATATAATGAAAATGATAAACACAAATTACCTAGCAAAAACTACTTTTATATAAGCCCGAATAAGTATTAATATACCGTATAAAAGACGGTCGATTTTACTACTAAACGGAATTACAAACATCCAGAATTAGCATATAGATAACATAGATAGCATGGCTTGAGTCTGTTTAAGATGTCTCAAGAGTATCGTGGTGGAGTAAACTTTTAAACAAAACGATACCATAATGCTCGCAAGAGCTTTCATATAAAGAGTTTATAAATATATATATATATGACTGAGTTGCCTATGTCAAGACATCACGCGTGAACGACTGGACCAATTTCGCTATATCTTTTTTTTTTGCGGTTTTTATAGTCAGGAGAAGTTTCTCATGAAACATAATTTTTTTTTTGCATGGTTTGCGAGTTGCATGGTCATCAGAAATTTTAAGAAAACTAAACAATAAAACTATAGTGTTCTATTATCATATTCTAATGTAACCTTATCAGTGCTTTTGACAATATAAACATTTTAAATGTAACAATACGCGGTGCAAATAATTAACATATTATTATATGTCGTCGTCGTATCTATCTATTTTTATATATAAGAGATATCCAGGTATACTTATTTTGATATCTGTGGAATCTTATGGCATAGAGACTTGAAATATGGTAGGAGTATTCCTTTTGCCGATTAGAGGTCAGCCAAGACCGGATTTCACGCGCAATGGAGGTTGCGGGGGGTTATACGTAGGTTTCTTATTTGTAAAACAATTTGCCTAAATTAATGAAAACGCTACCCAAAAGACTTTCTACGCAGACGAAGTCGCGGGTTAAGCTAGTAAAATATATGTTGATAAATCAATAAAGCGTTCACCTGTTTCTGTGTCGGAATATCAACTAAATTATTTATATAATAACTACAAAAAGGAAAAATTTTATAATGATATTAATAAAATAAATGCTTTGTTTTATAATAAATATTTTATTTATTAATTAAACCAATTCGAATCAGAGTCTGTTGGCTCAGCTAGTACTTCAAAAAACTAAGCAAATACGCTTCAGTGATAAGATGAACGATTTACAAAAAATGTTTTTTATAGTTATTATTTTTTCATCCCGCAATGTATACAAGTGAAACTTAAACTGCCAAATTATGTACATTTAAAATATACAAAAATTGTATCTACCTATGATCTGTTATAGACTTTGCAACGCTCTAACCGATGTGCCTCAAATCGATTTAGATAGGCAATAATACGAATATGATTTTAGCCCATTAAGCTTACTCACTGTTCACTTGAAATTTGCCCGTGACTCCTTTCATAACATAGATGCTCACTAGAGATTTCTCCGTAAGTGAGTGATGCCGCGGGGAAATGCTTGCATAAAATAATCCTACTACATTCTAATGCTGCGGATAAGGACTCGAGAATAGAGTAAATAAATGACTGTCATCGATCCTTGATACTAGTTTACATTTTCATGTGAATTGTATTTTAAAGTTTGTTAAAATTACGATCAAAGACTAACTAGTAATACGCTACATTGATAGACGATACATCAAGTTAATAAAAGCGAGTTAATAAGACTTTCAATTGACTATTATAAACGTATAACTTGGCTCTACCTATCTCGCGGTGGGGCCACTTAGTCAGTGGATGCACCTCGACCCTTACGGATCTTTTGTACGCTTCTTGGCTCACAAATGGTATTGAGTCTTCCAATAGGCTTAAGTAATATAAAGTTCTATCTACTATTCAGGTAAATTCACTGAATTTGGTACAGTGATTCGAGTTCTCACTTGGATATCTAAGATACCGCAATCGATTCCCAGCAGCACAGATTCAGAAAATTATATTCTAATTAATCTTAGTTTGAAGTGGTGGGAAGCTTCGAATGGCTTTTTACCAACCTACTAATAAAAACGCGTTCCGATACAATGATGTGGAGACATCACAATCAAAAGGTTTAATATGATTTGTTAACCTATTAACGCAAGTAGTAGTATTTTTTTTTCATGGGTTTAACGATATACTATCAGGCCTTCTGCCATCATCAAGCGCAATTCCGTCAGGCTCGAGGATAGTTAGCACTTTGATAGTAATAGAGGTCCTTCCGATAAAATCATCGATGCCAGCGATGTTTGGCGAAACGGCCAGCGCTAGGAAGACACGACAGATCGTGTTGGTCGAGTTGATAAACTCTGTTTTGATTGAATTCAATTTAACGTAAGCTGTTAAAGTTAAAACAAACGCATAATTTTCCGATCCATTATTAACATGAGGAGCTTATATTGAACGAAATTTTAGCGGACCATCAAGTTCGATTGAAATTAATTGTATGTTTGATAGTAAAAGCTCACTTCGTGCTATTATCACACTCGCTCTGATTAAAAGCTTACTCGTAGCGTGTTGTGCGAAAATTGAATTTCACAAAGCAAAGTTGTCTGGTATAACTACTGTTGACAGTAGGAGTTGGACGTAACTGTGGAAACAATATATTCAAGCACACATTTCCCTAACATAATGAACCTAGAACAGATGTTTTCCCAGGTACGAAAACAGGTATCTATTTTTGATGGCTTTTTGATTGTTTAAGCCTTGACTGTAATCTCACATGATGGAAATTAATGATTCTATCTGAGGTGGTAACCCATTAGCCTGATAACAGGTAATTTGATTATTATAGTTTCAAATTGTTTTTCTTGCTAGCACATCTTTGCTGATAATGTGGTAATTAGCTACGGCCGAAGCCCCCCACCAGTCTAGACTCGGATAAAATGTAATTCCCTAATTTGGCCCTATCAGAAATCGATTACGCGACCTACAAGTGAAGCAAATATTTTGCCATTTGCGCGAGGCTGGCAAAATTAAAAAAAATGTTACTCAATTAACTGTAATTCAATTTTGTTAAACAAAACGAATTTTAAATCGAATCCAGGGCCCTAACGTCTGTAGCTGAACATGCTAACCACTAGACCAATGAGAGAGTCTACAATCAATATTGAGTTTTCTATTAAGATTTTCTCAATATTTGTCCGAAGTTGGGAAGTTGGCGGTGTGATCCACCCCGGTGGCTCGTAGAGCACGTTAAGCCGTCGGTCCTGCCCCTGATGCCTCTCCAGTCGTTTCAGTTTACCGTCACGTCGGATTGTCAGAGTGGCGGAATAGAGAGTGCATTTGTGTATTATGCTTGCCAATCCGCAGTGGAGTAACGGGGTGGGTCTATGTTCTAAAAACGCTCTTTCCGATAAGTGAGGAGGTCTGCGCCCAGTGATCGTTGAAGGACCAATATTAATAATTAGAGGCATACTTCGTTTTACAAATAAGGATACATATATTCTGATAATTACATTGTTATACTAGTTCAATTTATTTTATTTACTATGGAAACCTCAGGATCAATAAATGCATATATAGTCGGATGAAACTCCAGTAAATCGTCGTTCCACGGCGGGTTATCTATTCGTGGGGCCATTTAATATTAATAAATAAAAGTTTAAATAACAAGGAATGTAGAGGCTTAGTGAGTTCGCATCTGTTGAATTAAAGCAATTTCTTACAGTAACAGTGTATCAGCCCCCTTTGTCTTTCTATAAAAACTTTATGCACCAAGTACTGTTCATAATGTAAACATATATGGGGCTAGTAGTCTGTAGTAATCGTAGTACTAATATTTTGGAATATTTTCAATGATGTAATTTTTAAATCTATACAATTTAACAAGTTTATGGAACGTACAAGAATAACCCCAACTAGAGCCAATTGCAAAGACAATATTTTTACGCATATAAATCCAATTGGCATAATGGTTATCTAAACTAATATTATAAAGAGGAAACATTTGTGTTATTGTATGTATGTAAGTATTTTTGTAACGTTATATGAAAGTAAATATGTACGTATGTTTGTAACATTTTCACACAATAGGGATGGAATGATTTCAAAAAATTTTCCCCATTAGAAAGCTGCATTTTCATTATGCGACATGGGCTATATTACTTTTAAAAAAATCAGGTTCCCTAATAAAATGCATTAATGTACCCAAGGTGTGAATCAAATTTGTTGCGGAAACTATAGATGATAAAACAAAAAAATTTTCTATAATATTATAGAACGTATTAGTATCTACAAAAAATCTGACACCATATAGGAGTATCTAACTACCGTAGTTATGACACTGTAACTACTTTTTTAGATTTTAAAAGATAATAAAAGTGCCGAAAATAATCTAACCATATTATTCATACCTCTGTATTAATCCTTATCCTATTAACTATATTTTATTAAAAACCGTTTCAATACATGTAACACAATTTTTAAATTACTAAAATCGGACATTCCAATCAAAAGCAAATTAAAAAATGTCAATCTAAAGAAAATTGTAGCGATCCTTATAACAGAGCCTGCGATTGGTGAGTCAGCTCATATTCCTAGGATATCAATGATTCTCACCGTCGTACCTGTACTGTTTTAAAACTACTGAATCGATTTCAAAAATTCTTTCACTACCTCCTTGAAATCAAGAATGTTTCAATATCTGTAGAGTATTTTCAAATTTGCTAATGTAGGATTTTACATAAGTGATGTTGCTAATTTAAAATTTTATTACTTCGATATATATTCCTTGTAAAGTAAAATTCCTGTATTGGGTAGATTATGAATGTGTATTATAATGACATATATTCGTTATAAAGTTAAATCTGTATATTGATCGGATTATGAATGTAAGTGTAATCGGATTATGAATGTATCTAATAATTAGAAATGAAGTGACTAAAAACTAAGTGAAGTAAAACTTTTATGTCAACGAAAATAAATCTATATTCCGACGGGGCATTGCTGGTATGATATAATAAGAAACAACACCTAATAAAACTCTGTATGGTGAACTTTGTACGAAAAATATAATTAATGAACGTCTTGAAATCTAAAGTTATGATAGTTAATTTGCGCCAAGTTTTGAGAGGAACCCACTACAAACTTTGTCGGGTGACAGTTTTTTCTTCATCACAATTACAATGTTATTTTAACTTATTCTAATAACATGAAAGCAATCTGTTCACGTCCACGTCGTCGTCTGTCGTGTAAGTAAAAAATATTTATTTAAATTCATCATGTACGTGTTTCATAAGAATAACGTCAACATAACAAACTTTACTTTTAGCTTAATACACGCGCATCACACATTAGAATTAGTAGTTCTATTGTTTTAAAGTTTTTCTTTGTTTTGATCCGGGTTTACCGCAAACGGACGTAGCCTCGAAACACCGAGTAGCGGTTTCCCGCAGCCACTATTTAAATAAAACACTGTTTGTATTTGGGATGAGATAGATTTACACATTTTATAAAAAATGTTTCTATAAAACGACTAAATCAATTTAATCGTATTTGCAGTACTCATGATGCATTCAAAACTAATCAATTCAACATACCTGTTACCATATTACTTGGTTACAGGGTATTGGCAACCTTTTAAAATGAGAGATGAAAAATCTATGAAAATCTCCAAATTATTAAACAACCGTTTGAATAACTAAGTATTTACCTTATATAATGGCTCCTTAGTTAATGAAAAGTCAGGCAATTGTTTCGTTTGTACTTGTTTATGAATTGTTATTTATAAATATAACTAGCAATGAAGGCATCCTGGTATGATCATGTCAGTAGGAATGATAGCCATGATAGCCCTAAGTATGTAGGTAAGTGGCGGGGCAGGGAGATGGAAACCAATAAAAATGTAGATGAACTGTGTGAAAGAGGATATTTGAGGATACATGGAGGAGGAGTGTGAATGTAGAAATGACAGCTGATAGAGTGATGTGATGAGATGAGAAAGGAAACATGCTGTGCCGACCCCACCTAGATACAAATCTCGTGGCAATGGAAACACGTGTGAATAATATGGTACACCGCAAACAAAATGAATATGGCCATCGCTATTTTCTTTACTTTAATTATTATATCTTATGAATGGAATGTCCGAGTTTAATAAATTCAAAAGCATTTTACATGTATTGAAACGGTCTTTAATGAATATTATTTAATAGGATAAGGATTAATGCAGAGGTTTCAATAATTATGGTTTGATTATTGTCGGTACTTGTATTACCTTTTAAAATGCAAAAAGTAGTTATTGCGGCATAACTACAATAATTGGACATATGGTATCGTGGACTTTTTTGTAGACATTAATAAGTTCTATTATACTGCAGAACATTTTTTGTTCTATCATCAATATGACAATCTTTT
The DNA here is from genome assembly GCA_015832385.1 of Elymnias hypermnestra. Classification (NCBI taxonomy): domain Eukaryota; kingdom Metazoa; phylum Arthropoda; class Insecta; order Lepidoptera; family Nymphalidae; genus Elymnias; species Elymnias hypermnestra. The sequence goes on along the minus strand of JACTOM010000048.1, from coordinate 654,432 downwards.
TGTAACCAATTTCATTATAAGGGATCTCCATTTTTTTTGAGAAAGTTATATAGCATATGTCGCTCAGTGAAAATACAGCTTTCTAATGATGAAAAAATCTTGCAATCGGTCCAGTAGTTTTGTGTGAAAATATTACAAACATACAAACATAAAAAAATCACAAATGTGTCATCATTATAATATTAGTTTAGTACACGCATATATATTTTTTTAATTCAAAGAAGAACACGTGCATGTAACAGCACGAAAATTTTAATTGTAGACGCGTACTCAGAATAGTAAAAAAAATTACTATTGTTTATTCACTTATTACTTCCAACAATAAATATTTATTGTGTAAAATATACATTTTCATCAGTTCTAGTAAGTTACAGAAAACTTCGAATACATTTAACAGCATCATTCAATCATAATTTTACATATAATACATACGTATAATTTACTGTATTGGGTACGATGTGTCAGCTCAATACGAAATTTGCGTTCAAACTACTAATTACCGCAAAATGTGCCACAAAATGGATAAAACGTTTCGTATCTGAAATAACTAAGCGGTTAATGCTTGTTGAATAACTACACATTTTGTTTTTATTTTTGGTAACTGGTTAGCGTTTGACCGTGTTCACTCTGATGGTAAGTTATTATACAGTCTAACATGTGTTAGCGATCACTATTATTCTCTATGTGGATTGCTATTAAATTACTATATTTGTTTATTATGCTGAAGTCTTTGTAATTATATCAGTAAAACGTTTACGAGTGCTACATCCGGGTTATCGTTATTCCGGAAATTCTCAAACTTAATCAAAACCGTTTAGTTTGTGATTGGGGAGTTTTTACAAGTGAATAAAAGAAATGTAGCGCAGGGGAATAAAAAAGCATTCGCCTAGTGACAGTTATTAGTTTGTATCAACGTTAGTATTGTGTCAAAAGTCATTGAAAGTGTGTAATATAATGAGAATAGTATGACGCGCTAATCATCTAAGAAGTAATTAACCTCTTATGACTTTCACACATCATCATACCGGAACACTGATCTTTTGCTTGACGATACACTTTTGGTGGTAGGGTGGTGATTAGCCACGGCCAAAGCCTGTCCTCAGTCTAGACTCTTACAAATTAGAATCTGTAATATCCAAAATTGCCCTAACGGTCATTAAATCCGGGACCCCTGCTAACAAAACGTGTACACGCACCACTGCACTAGCAAAGCCGTCGAATCATCTACCGCTCTTGCTAGTATAATATATCACTGTTTGCTTGGAGAATTCCTTTTAGTAGGTTGCCTGCGGCGTAGGATTTTTCGAATGTTGTGTCGTCGGAAATAAAGCCAGAATATTTATAAAATAATAAAATAAAATAGTATATTTTTGGAGTGTAATTTCTTTAGGCGCATGAGTGTAAAGTTTGTACGGAATAAACACATGATTAGCGTCACGAAGATGTGCAGCGTTTTTTTATGTTTCATACCTCATATCTTCTGACTGGGTAAACCGATCTAGATGAATCTTGTAGGGTCCTATTTTTTTAATCCTATAAGTTTTAAATTTGCATCAAGCATGTGCGCGACAGATGGACGAATAACTCAAGATCACGCCAACTGATTTCGATGGTTTCTTTTTATTCAAATCAAAATCAAATCAAAACTATCTTTATTCAAGTAGGCATATTACAGCACTTTTCAATCGTCCAATTATATATTTTTTTCCACACTCTGATTCTAATATACGTCTGATGATGTTACTCAAAATCGGCTTAAAATCTAAAGTTACGAGGGTTCCTTCGCGCCCTGATCCGAGAAAAACCACAACCAACTCAGTCGGGTATTTTTTTGTTACCATCATCATTACAATATCATATTAGTTTACTATATTTTAATTCAAATCAGAGCAATTCTTTCACTCCCACGCGTTTCTATCGTCTAGGTAATATAATACGATTTTTCTATCAACTTTCTTTTAACAAAGACTTAGAATTTATTAATTGACATCTTTAGAACCTCTTGTGGGAGTTTATTATAGAAACGTATTCAGTTACCCTTAAATATTAGAAAGGACTATACTTCAACGCTTCTTTCATGATAATTTAGTTAGGTTTTCACCATGGGAACCATGACAAAGTTACAGAACTCTACAATTAACCATACTCGGAGCAAATTAACGATACTCGGCATATTTGAGTCAACTACCGCAACGTCGGTATTGTCAAGTGATTGTCGTAGTCAAATATGTTAATCAATGGAACTCTTCAATGGCTTGCGATTTGTGCAAAATATCTAACTGTCTGTAATAAAATTGCAATGAGCTTACATTTGTTGCTGCATTGCAATATTTACTTTAGGTGCACTATGTGTGAAGCTGTAGTAGCCGAGTAGTGTGGGGGAAGGGGGGGGGGGGTGATGAGCTCGATTACCTTATAAAACACTTGTTTTCATTTAAGCGGTTCTTCTCATATGAACAACACATTTTTTTTTTAATAACAATAAAATTCTTAACATATTTTACTTTTTCCATCCCTTTAAGTCTCGGAAATCTAGAGTCTTAAATTTGTATAATGTAATAAATATTTTGTGTATGTCTACTTTGTACGCACGCACTTTATTGTAATTAAATAGACTAGGACTATAATAATACCCTGCAGTTAAACGTGCCTTCTGTCCCTTCACCCTCATATTCTGATAGGGAGGCAAATCAGTTACGTGCTCTCTAAACCACGGGCTGTATTACAATCCGAACTGTGATTTTCTAAACAGATACCTAGAATATTTTATTAGCTGCCGCAGAATTTGCTTTTTTTCTAACTATTATAGTATATATTCACTTTAAATAATGACCACACTTATTCTTTTTTGCCGCAAATTCAAATACATTTCTTTAATGTTGCAAATCGCCAGTTTGTTGGTTGAACTTTTTTCATTAAATATTCAAAATGAGTCCATGGAACATATTTATAGCGCAGTCTGAAAGCAGCAATTGTATATAAACGGTTCAAATTTGCGTTTACGTGTCACGGTATATGAGGAAGTATGGATTTATGTTTAAAATGTTTTTTTCATAGTGAATATGAAGTTTTTTAAAATTTAGGGTGAATCATCGTAATTCATGGTATGGCCACTATGATATACTTGTATCACGAGTCAAGAAAATTGCTTTATAACCATTTAATATTATGAATCATATTTAAAAAGATAATCTAAATTCTATTTTACAGTTATAAAGAGAGAAAACGATGTCTATCTTTAGAACTTCACTTACGCTTTTGTATATTCTATTTAAGTAATGAAGCATTTCAACACGCCTCAGGTGTCAAAAGGAAAATGAGCAACGACATGTAAAACGCTGTGTGCATTTTTAAAACCATTTCCCTTACTAAGAACCCGAGACTCTTCATCCAGGAAGTATGTTTTAGTTTTATAAAAGAAATACGACATGTTGTTGCTGTACTGTTAAAGTATTTTTTAATGAAACTGCAGTGTTAAATACCGAAATGAAAGAATGATATAATATACATTCAATATTTAATTGATTAAATTGCAACATAAACATGGCACCGGGTTTGTTCTATAATATAGATTAATTGAAATTTGTAGTGTAAAAAACACAGTGGTTTATATACGGATCGTAACCAAGGCAATGCATTGTAGTCGTATTCTTTTTAAAATTCATAATCATTCGATGTTCTACAATAAAGGTCTGTCATGAATTCAAAAATATCTCCTAAAACGTGAGAACCCAGAAATGCGTTAATAACTGCATTTTGCCTATTACGAAAACCTTTAAAATCAAAACAAACATGTCATCATACCAAAATTAGCGTCATTATTTATGAGTCAAATTAGTTTCAATATTTTAATTAACCCATTTGCGGTTCATATATAATACTCTGTTATGAACTCGTCTATAAACCTGCTGTGGTAATTAATTCATGCAAAATTCTGTTCATATTTCAATAAGAATTATAATTTAAGCCTCTCTCTACAAGGGAAGTTCGTGAGAATGATATTTGTGTAAGACTTTTTTAATAAATCTATGTACATAAAATTCAATGGCTTTGTCGCTAAACCTCGAGAACGGGTGAACTGATTTGGCTAATTTTGATTTTGAATTATTTATGGCAGTCAAGGGAATAATTAAAAGGCGAGTAAGTATTCAAAAAATGCTTGGAATGTACTAAATCGCTTTCCCTTCCAAAATATTCTTATCTGTCAAATATACTTCGGGACACATCTATTGGCCCACCTTGCATTTTCAGCTTCGTTTGGTCCTAGCTAAAATTTTATATTAGGTCGAGCAAAAAGTTTTTATGCAGTTTTGAACCTGGCACATTCATAATTTCATTCAATAGTCTTTTTTTGAATTTCGAACACAGAATTTAAAGAAACAAAAGACAATTTGGAGCCTGTTCGTTGTTAACAAACAATCGAATACTAAAAAAAACTTGATTTTATTGGTTTACTCGGATTTAATTCTTGAAAGTGTGATTTTTCTCATTGGTTTTGCAACAAACATTACTTATTCTTACCATTAAGGTAAGGTTCTATCAATAATCAATGGATACTTCGCCTGAAGTCGCCGCCCAAGCTGTGGCACTTATCCAGGCGGGACACAGCCAACGAAATGTGAGTGTTCAACTTAATTTAAGTCGATCTGCGGTCCGAAATGTTTATTCGCGGTACCTAGAGACTGGCGGCTTTGTTCGTCGCCAAGGAAGGCCACGATCTCGGGTCACAACTGAAAGGCAGGATCGATTCATCGTGACGACCAGCTTGAGAAATCGTCACCTTACCTCCATTGAGATACAAAACCAACTTCGCGACTTCCACGGAGTATCTGTGAGCGCTCGAACAGTTCGGAGAAGGTTAAAAGAACGCGATATGGTACCACACAAGCCAGCTAATGGCCCCAAACTAACGCGAGCCCATCGAACAGCGCGCCTTCATTTCGCGCGCACTCATTTAAATTGGACTCAGCAGCATTGGAGCCGTGTACTCTTTTCTGATGAGTCTAAAATTGTGTTACATGGCAATGATGGAAGGAAGAAGGTCTACCGACGTAAGGGGGAGCGTTTTGCACAATGCTGCTTTGAAGAGAGGGTTGCTTATGGCGGTGGCTCATGGACTGTCTGGGGCGGTATATCCGCGAGCGGTAAAACTCAACTTGAGATTGTTACGGGACCACGGCTGCCAACATTAAATGCTGAAAGGTACATTCGTGAGTGCTTAGAACCTCACGTGATGCCATACGCGGACTATGTGGGCCCAAATTTCCTTTTTATGCATGATAATGCAAGAGCCCATACGGCCGGCATCGTCAGGGAATATCTTCGGGGTGTGAACATCACAGTTATGGACTGGCCAGCCAGAAGCCCAGACATGAACCCCATTGAGCACATGTGGGACGAGCTAAAAAGACTTGTTAGGGCTCGTCAGCCAGTTGCCCAGACGATGCAGGAGTTGAAAACTGCCATAGAAGAGGAATGGGAGATGATCCCCCAAAATTTCATAGAGCGGTTGATAAACTCTATGCCTAATCGTATGAGAGCTGTGGTAGAAGCCTATGGAGGCAACACGCGTTATTAAATTAAACCTTTATTAAATTGAACATGTTTTTTATTCAATAATCAAGTGCCTTCATCAAGGCGCATACCCGACTTGTTAGGCGTAGCTCCATGTCGTGTGGTATTCTGAATTCAAATTTAAAACATTACGATCGAAAAAGATGGTAAAAAGTACCAGGTTTAAAACTGCATCAATAGTTTTTGTTCAATCTAGCAATAATATTTCGGTATGGGGCATCGAAACCTAAACTCTAAGGTGGGCCAATAGATGTGTCCAGAAGTGTATTTGATGTTCGTACCGTTGTTTAGAAATCAATTAAATTTAAAAGTTGTTCAGAAGTCAAATTAAATTTAAAAGAATTTGTTTTAATTTTCCCTTCCTTTTGGCATATCATTGTCAATTGACAACCAACAATTTCTGATCGCTACTTTAATATTTGACGGAATTTTTGCGGGAATCTGAGCGTAAAGGTTGCGTTTTTTTGATTAAAAATTCTTTTTGTTCCGATTCACGTTCGACCACATATTTTACTAAACATTCAGCAATTATTAATCAACCAGTAGTATAACATATAAGTATAGACGTGCTATGATCCATTTCTTCGATTGGGAAGGATTATAACATGTTTAAATGATAATTTTAATATTTTCGCTAGATATATAGGTATGATACCATCGTTAATGCAATAATAAGAGAGTTATCTAACCTTATGAACAAATCAACGGTTCGGCGTGGTAGAATGATATATAATATACAGTACTTAATTCCTCACCAGAATTTGCTAGCGTTGTCCTTGTATATAATATTGATGCGATATATAATAACAATATTTAAATATTCCTAATGAAATAATTAAATATTGTTATTATATATCGCAGACATAGCGAGATTCTAATAAAGTAATATATATAATTACTGTGCATGCAGGAGAGTTGGTGCCGACTCTTATGTATGGTAGTGAAAGTTGGGTATAGCAGAAGAATCACAAAAGTAAAATAAATGCGGTAGAGCTGAGAGCGTTGAGAAGTGTGAGTGGATTAAAACTGAGTGACAGAGTAAGAAATAGTGTGATAAGAGAATGCTGTGCTTTAGTGACTAAAATGGAGAAAGGTTTGCTTAGATGTTTTGGACATGTAGAGAGAATGAATGAAAGGAGACTGACAAAAAGGATTTATGAGTCAAGAGTGAATGCGAAAGTTGGAAGGGAAAGACCAAGGCGAACGTTCCTGGATCAAAGGCGGGACATTTATATAAATAAGGGCCAAGTCAAGAGTACTTTAAACTGACGAACTTATATGAATGGTTTAATGAAAATGAAAGAAGCGAAGGAGATATGCAAGGATCGTCGAAGGCAAGTGGAAGGATGTTGTCTCTGCCTACCCCTACGGGAATGAGGCGTGATGATATGTATATATGTTTGTATGTATTACTGTTTTTTTTTAAGTGTCAAATATGTCAAAAGAAAATTGTCGCGAATTTGATAGGCTGCTTTAAATAAGTCAGTAATGAAGATTATTGTAAATACATATATTGCGTAAATATATTGAATTATATTATTTTTGTTACGATATTATATTACAATTATACAACATTATTTATACGCCTGTTATCTCTCGGTATCGGAAATAAGCTTAAATCACACCTTAGAACTGTGATAACAGTGAGTGATACTTGCGTCAAAACCGGTCCAGCCAATTCGAAAATTACCAAAGTAAAAATAATCATCTAAACAACTATTTCATATTTTTATAACAAATATACCATATAAACAATCTGATATACATCTAAACTAATGTTATGAAGAGGAAACATTTTTGTTTTGTAAGTAAGTCTATAAGTATGTATTCGAGTTTTTCTCACCATTAAAAAGCTGAGACCGTCGCACGTCGCTCAACGGGGTCGTGAAACTATTGATGATAGAAAAAAAGAATGTTCTACAATATTACAGAACGTGTTTTTATCTACAAAAGAGTCCAGAATATCATATGTCCAAATACTGTAGTTATGCAACTATAACTACTTTTTTTGCATTTTAAAAATTAATACAAGTGCAGACAATAATCAAACCATATTATTCATAGCTCTGTATTAATCCTTGTCCTGTTAAATGATATTTCAGATTATTAAAATCGGATATTCCATTCAAAAGATATAACGAATTTTAAAATCACAATATAAAGAAAATCTAAAAGAGACAATTAAGTACTTCAAATAAATCTCTTCTATAATATTATAAAAGTTTTGCATTTCGAATTTATGTTCTATTTTTAACAATTTATTATAGTTAATTATAATTTAATTATTATAAATGTAAATTATAAAATGAAGCTAAAAAATAATAGATCCATTTAAATAATCTTTTAATACTTGTAAAGTATTTTTAAATTGATTAAAGTCGGATATTCTATTTAAATAATGTAACGAATTTAAATATGTATTAGTTAGATATATATTCGCTGTAAAGTAAAATCTGTATATTGATTAGATTATGAATGTACTTGTGTATCTAATTAGCTGAAAGGAAGTAGTTAAAAACTCAGTGAAATAAAACTTTTATGTTAACAAAATTAACCCACAATCATACTCAGTAGACTTTCCACTGCCACGAGATCGGTATCTACGCGGGTAAAACGGCGGGGCATTGCTAGTATTTAATAAAGTTGTTATTGAGATTAAAAAAGCTATTTAGATTTATTTTTACTTGTATAAATCAATAGTGTAATTTAGTTGACTTTTATCAGAATATTTTAAGGGGAAAACCCGTTTTTGCAGCTACGGTTTTCAGTTATAACGTTAAACAGCCTCCAAAAATGTTTAAAATAGCGTTAACAGACCGCGTAGTAACATTTTGCGACGGAGATTTGGTAAGGTTCCAGAGGTAATTACTGTGTTTTAGGAAAGGAAATAAGAGCATTTTGGGCACCTGATTTACGAAAAATACGATCTTTACCTTAAATGCTTACATTAATATTAAATGACAAGAAAGTCTGACAAGAGTTTTTATTATTAAAATATCAATACTAGCTGATACACGCAAGTTCACATCTAGGTTAGGAAGGTAGGGAATAGGGAATAGGGTTAGGAGTAGCAGAATGTAAAATACCTATTCTAAGACCTATCAAAAATACATTAAAACCTTTATAAAAAAAATTGTCAAGCCGTTTTGTCGAAATTCGATAGCAAATATTGCGATACGAGATATTTTTATATTAGATTAAGTATTCAATTAAATAAGCCGTGATTTGGTAATTACATTCGTTAATTGTTTAAACCTGGCCCTCATGAGTTATGGACCGAGATATTTTTACTCACAAGAGACTTCCTAAACCAACAAAGCAAGATATTGTGGTTTGGCACACTGTTTCTATTGCTGAAAGATTATCGTCTGACTGTAATCTCACGTAATGCCTTATTAGTTAGAGCGTTAACCCTCTTAAACGACTATACACGCCAAATTAAAAAAAAATGGAAAATGCATCTCCATGGCATTGCCAGTCAGGAAGAGCTGAACGAATTTCTCGGAGTCCTTGGAGTGCTCTATCACTACCTACTAACGTAAGTTTAGTATTTAATTAAAAATTAATATAATATTCTTATATTAGTTGCTGACTGAGAAAAAGCAGTTATTATACTTTCAATATGTCCACGTGTGAGCGAGGTATTTGTAATTTTGCAATTGCATTTCAATAGCATGCGTTCAAAGGGGCAATGCGATTTATGTAATGGGCACGTTGAGAGCAGATACGAGTCAGGTAGTTTTGTTTGTAATTGAATCGTACGTGTACTTGTTTGCAATATATACCTACATAACATATGTAAAATATGTTCAAAATATTTGGTTCATACATTTTTTTATATATTCATTTAAACATAATTCGTATTAGGTAATTTAATTACATACTCAAATTTTATCATGGTTTTTCTCTCCAAACCTTTTTATTTTAAAAGACCTATATCGAATAATACCAAATACTTCGCTTCAGGTTTATTATAATTAAATAATTTGGGTATCACTTCACTGAGGTCCTGGATTCGGTTCGTGATAAGGAATCCAGGGAATTGCATTATCAAAGAGTGTAAATTTAAAAAGGTATTAAGATTCGACCGTGTGTTGTGATCATAACTATTAGGAAAAAGTAAATATTTTCCTTCCTCTTGATTATTTATAAATGATTTTTCAAGACTTAAACCGGCTAGCAGTTTACATGTATTACTTCGTGATTTACGTGATACGAGTTTTACTCAGCGTGCGATGAAGAGGGCTATACTCGGAGTTTCTTTACGCGGTCAAATCAGATATGAGGAGATCCGTAGCAGAACCAAAGTCACTGACATAGCCTGAAGTGGCAATGGGCGGGGCACATAGTCCGACGAACCGAGGACGTTGGGGCCGGAAGGTGCTAGAATGGCGATCCCACACAGGACGACGCAGTGTAGGAAAACCTCCCACACGGTGGACCGACGATATATGGAGGGTCGCTGGTAGCCGCTGGAGCCAGGCGGCCCAAAATCGGGTCTTGTGGGCATCATTTCGTGAGACCTACGTCCAGCAGTGGACGTCATTCGGTTGAAGTGACGACGACGACGACGATACGATTTGTAAGAATAATTTAAACCCGCCCAATAGATACTACTACATGTTCTATAGTCACTATAACTGTAAGTCCGTGAAAAAGTATATGTATTCCACAAAAATATAAAAACGTATGAAACTTTAAATCAATTTTAGGTATAAAAGAAAGTTTGAGGGTAAAAATTCTCAATCACGTAAAGGTCCGAAGTAAATTCTTCATAAATAACACTTATGTTGGATATATTTGTAATCGTACTTTAACAGCCATGAAAGTATACTGCAAACACAAGAAGAGTTAAGATATTGCTGTCATATTAAAATGATTTGTAACCATAGCTCAAACCAGAATAAAAGTTATTCTATAGTCATACCAAAACATACCCGTAAATTTTTAATAAAGTTATTCAACAGCATAATTCCAAATTGGTTTCACCCAATAATAACATTTTTTATGAGCCAGATTTTAATTAACTTTTCCAATTACAGCGGCTATTTAATTGAAAAATTTGCGAGGTCTGAAATTTTTGTACAGAAGTCAAGTGAAGTAATATTTTACTTTATTTCCCTGAAGACATACCATTAGTCCAGAGTTGCAAAATGTGCTGCGACCTTGTATTAATAACATGCCGATTTATATACTGAAAGATATATTTTTGTATATACATAGTTGTACTTACTTTTATAAAAAGAAATGTAATTTTGACTGTCTATTTTGTAATTTCTTTCGTTTTTTGAATTTCATCTGGTATGATTAATTATACATATATTTTTATATCTAAAGTAATATTATAAAGAGGAAACATTTGTGTTTTTGTATGTAAATAAGTAAGTTTGAAACATTTTCACACAAAAACTACTAGACCTGGTTTAATACAAGAGGTAGTGCCGTAATAAATTATTTGTTTTTGAAACACTGTCTTATAATGTAAGGATTTTATACTTTTTACACGTAGGGGTCATCGATATGGTGTATATGTAATATACAAATTTTCACTCCCTTTTTCGTCTACTGCCCAGGTGCGTATCCAATAAATTATCGACTTTGCTACTTTATGGCGTTAATTCATGTGGTCAGCAGCATCACAGTTTATTTAATTTTTAATTATTAGGTGCTTAAACACAATATAAAACTTATCTGACTTATTTTTGATCGATTGTTCTTTAAAGCATAGTAAAAGACTTAATTGTACATCATACTTCCGTTTATTATTACAGAACAAGTTGCTTATATTATGCTCAATTCTTAGCTTCCGCAATAGTTTTTCACAAAATATCAATATGGCTTGAATAAAATAATAACACAGAAAAAAGTAATAAAAGCACTTGTACACGTTTATATGAATAATTAAACCTGAAACTTACTCCATAAACAACAACCGAATAACAACTAAATTCCTCAGCTCTCATATTAAATGAAAAGCCATAAAAAATTATACAAAAAGCTAACAACAGATTTAATTTATATTATAAATAAATGTACTATATGCCTTTATGAACTGAGATCGTTAAAGAAAAAATATTATATAAAACCAATAATACGTAATAAGATACAAGTTCCCTATTTAATTTACATTCTATCATTATTATTTAAGCATTTGAATAGTGCACTTATTTCATGGTCCGTTAATTACGTATATTCTTTTAAACATCTGAACAATCGTCGTCGCTTCAACCGATGGACGTCCACTGCTGGACATAGGTCTCACGAAATGATGCCCACAAGGCCCGATCTCGCGGCGCTTGGCTCCAGCGGCTACCGGCGACCCTCCATATATCGTCGGTCCACCTTGTGGGGGGTTTTTCTACACTGCGTCGTCCGGTGCGGGGTCGCCATTCCAGCACCTTCCGGCCCCAACGTCCATAGGTTCGTCGGACTATGTGCCCCGCCCATTGCCACTTCAGGTTCGCGATTCGTAGGGCTACGTCGGTGATTTTGGTTCTGCTACGGATCTCCTCATTTCTGATTTGATCGCGTAGAGAAACTCCGAGCATAGCCCTCTCCATCGCACGCTGAGTGACTCTGAGCTTCCGAATGAGGCCCATAGTCAGCGACCACGTTTCCGATCCGTAGGTAAGCACTGGCAACACGCACTGTTCGAAGACTTTAGTCTTCAGGCACTGAGGGATATTGGACGAAAACGTCTTCCGGAATTTCCCGAACGCTGCCCAACCGAGTTGGATTCGGCGGTTGACCTCTTTCTCGAAATTGGACTTACCTAGCTGGACTATGTGTCCCAGGTATGTGTAATCGTCAACAATTTCGAGTGTCGAGTTCTCGACGATGACTGGGTGGAGCGGAACATGGATATTGGACATAACTTTCGTCTTATCCATGTTCATTTTTAGGCCCACCTGTCGAGAAGCTCTGCTGAGGTCATCGAGCATTGCATTGAGATCTTCCAGAGTCTCTGCCATAATGACCACGTCGTCGGCAAACCGTAGATGAGTGATGTACTCGCCGTTGATGTTGATGCCCAGTCCGTTCCACTCCATAAGCTTAAACAGGTCCTCCAACGCCGCAGTAAAGAGCTTCGGGGAGATAACATCTCCCTGTCGCACTCCACGCTGCAGTTGGATAGACTCTGTGCTTTGGTCCTGTATACGGACTGACATAGTGGCGTTTTCGTACAAACACTTCAACACGTGTATGTACCGGTGGTCAATTCGGCATCTCTGCAAAGATCTCAACACGGCCCATGTTTCCACCGAATCGAAGGCTTTCTCATAGTCCACGAACGCCAAGCAAAGTGGCCGATTATACTCCTCGGTCTTCTGTATAATCTGCCGCAGCGTAAAGATGTGGTCTATGGTACTAAAGCCTTTTCGGAATCCGGCTTGTTCGGGGGGCTGGAAGTCGTCAAACTTGCGAGCGAGACGATTCGTAATGACCCTCGAGAACAGCTTATAGACATGACTTAGCAGCGCAATAGGTCTATAGTTCTTCAATAAGGTGTTGTCACCTTTCTTGAAGAACAGAACTACCACGCTCCTATGCCACGCCTTTGGCACCGTACCTTCCAGGATGACGGAATTGAACATTCGCTGAAGGACTTTTAGAATGGGTTTTCCACCCGCCTTCAGGAGTTCCGCTGTGATTCCGTCATCACCAGGTGCCTTGCTGTTCTTCATCTGTTTAAGGGCCATACTAATCTCGTACAAGCTGACGTCCGGGATATCTTCGGTATAATGTCGAGTAAGTTTGGCACGAGGATCTTTAGCCAAACTATCAATAGGCTTGCAGGTCGATGTGTATAACTGCCCATAGAAACTCTCAACCTCCCTCCGAATCTCAGGTCCAGATGCAATGAGTTCGCCGTTATGAGTCCTCAGCCGCGTCAACTGGCTCTGACCGATAGACAGATCTTTTGCGAACACTTTAGTGCCTTTGTTGCGTTCGATGGTATCTCGTATACGCTCGGCATTAAAGTGTCGCACATCACGCTTTTGCGATTTAGAGATCTGTCTATTGATCTGCCGGTATGCGGACGCGTCTGCTGCAGACTGCAAGCTCATTGCATGTCTCTGTTCCATGAGATTAAGAGTATGGTCTGAGAATCTCTTGGTTTTCTTTCTACGGGGTTTATAGAATTTCATCCCAACCGTATGGACAGTTTCCACTAGCCTATTGTTTAGCTCGTCCACGGATTCGCAATTCTCGAGGCAAGCGAAGCGGTTTTGCAGCTCCAGTTGGAAGCTCTCGGGGTCTTGGATATGAGCGCGAGTGGGTCGGAGCGTTGACTTCACCAGTCTGTTCCGTTCACGGACAACGTCAATATTCAATGTGCCTCTTACCATACGGTGATCGCTCCCAGTTTTCACTCTATTGATCACAGAGACATCATTGAATATATTTCGCTTCGTAGACATGATGAAGTCAATCTCGTTTCTCGTGGAACCATCGGGACTAAGCCAAGTCCACTTTCGATGTGGCCGTTTCCTGAAAAAGGAGTTCATCATGTAGAGGCCCTCCCTTTCCATGAAATCGGCCAGCATTTGACCTCTCTGGTTCCGTTGCCCGTATCCAAATTGCCCCACTCTCAACTCTGCCCCACTTCGTTCGCCGAGTTTTGCGTTGAAATCTCCCATTACAATATTGTAGTGTGTCCTAGAGGTATGTATGGCTCTTGATATATCCTCATACATAACCTCTACATCATCATCGGGATACGATGATGTGGGTGCGTAAACCTGTATGACCTTCAACGAATACCGTTTGGTAATTCTGAGTATAAGGTACGCTACCCTACTGGACACACTGTTTACTTGGACAATATTGTTAACGAGAGATTTGTGGACGAGGAACCCGACACCACCTTGGGATTGGTGTTCACCCTCCCGGTAGTATAGCAAGTTACCGGATTTGAGAATTATCGTGTCCTCCCCCTCTCTACGGACTTCGGATAATCCCACAATATCCCAGTGTAACTTGCTCATGGCTTCTTCCAGCTCGAAGACTTTTTCGTCGGTCCTCAAAGTGCGTGCGTTGTATGTTGCCAGGTCAAGTCGTCGGGGTTGGCAGCGGAATCTTTTCCGGAGATTCTTAGCACCCCCTGCCCCGCCGTTACTATAACCGCTGCCAGAGCTAGGAATAGCGGGGCTGCCGAGAACTGGGGGTCATTGCTGCCTTGTTGTAGTCATATATTTCGTGGATTTGCCATAATCACCACGCTTGGCAGGCGGGTTGGTGATCGCAGTTCTGACCCTCTAGCACCGATAACGCTGCTGCCCGTTATCAGTCTGCGACATTTAGGTCAGCAGGGAATGGATATACCGCCATTTATCGGTATGGGAGTTGGATAGGAAAGATTTGGTTTGTGGGATAAGATGAGTTTTGGGGAGCGTTAGGGTTAGCTATAGGACATTACTGAAGAGCAGTAGTAATAGGTCGAGGCGTCCGGGGTCGCTTAGCCGTATGCTTAGCTAGTAACCGGACAGATTATCTGGCTAAGCACCCTCTGAACATTATTTTCAGACAATGTAATATGAACAAGAATTTCATCAAGTAATATATTGAAACTACATCGCAATTTTGAATACATTATTCTTCTACTTGAAGTAAGGAATTCTAATAAATATTGTAGGACTTTATAAACGACAAATTGCGCGATCATTTAATAGTAATTTATAATAACACAATTAGCAATAGTCGCTATAAAAACCAATAATATACATATTGTACAAGAAAGTTAAGTATTTTCAGTTCTTAGCTTACAGAAGAATGAAAATTATACGTTAATTAAAATATTTTAGTGCAAAACTATGCATCTTTTCTTTCGAGGAACTACTTGAGAAACTATTTCTTGCTAATTCCCAAGGTTATACAGTTTCGTATTTAAAACAAAAAATGTTAAAGTTAAAGTTTTTGTAATTCCGATGATTATATCACCCTATTTACCAAGCTAGGTCATCGTTTATTTTATTCATAAAGCTTCTGAATCATGATGCTTAAAAAAACATGTCATTAGACACACAAAAATGACTAATTTATCTTTGGAACGCTTACTTCCCAATTTGGATTAACTACATAGAGGCCATCGATTTGTTTAATTATAATTTAAACATTGGAAACAAAGATCATGTGGTTTATTGGATTTTAATAATAATCTATCTATTAATCTAGGGCTTTGTCTTAGATGAGTTCATATAGTGAATGACTGTCTCCATGGTACAGATACCTATTACCGGAGTCATATGGAGATTCGGTTCTTTCATTCTGTGTACAAAATCCATTGTTACTACTTTAAGTTAGTAGATGTTCTCCGCGTCACCCGCATAGTTGCTGATTCAGTCGCAATATGAGAACACGTTTACTTTTTTAGCGTCTGTTGCAAAAAAACTCTGTAGCCGTTTCAAATATGGAATTCAAACCGATTTAAGAAATGACCTGAAGCTATATAATAAAGTCAACAATTAATCTCAGTAAATAGGATGACTGGAAAAATATAGGGGCTAAACAATTAATTTTATGAACCTTAATCAAAATAGAATAGACTAATTTAACATATCCCAAATAATCTAAGTCCGTTCAAGGAAATTTTCAACCCTTGCTCACAATAGCTAGTGACTGCTTGAGCTAAGAACATACCTTCACAATTTGCCTGATATCGGCTATCGTTTTATGCAAACGACCCGCATCCGACCCTCACAATCCTAATATATTCCCGGGCAACAGCACAAATATGTACCTAAACTTTGCTTACGTCGGCACTGATGTTTTGCTAGACTAAAGCTTATTTGGCTAAATTTAAATAATTATAAAAGATCAATAGTTGATAAAAAAGCCATGATGATGAGAATTACCGCGTTTCACCACTCAACCTGTGACGAAACCTGTGGATTCACGTTTAGGGAAATTACAAACATAAATACATAGCATCACGCCTCGTATACGATCCTTGCATATATCCTTCGCTTCTTTCATTCTCATTAACCCTTTCATACAGTTTCGTCGGATTAGAGTACTGTTGACCTGGCCCTTATTTAAAATGTCCTGGATTTTATGCATGAACATTAGCCTTAGTCTTTCCCTTCCAATTTTCCCATTCACTCTTGACTCTTAAAATCTTTTCGTCAGTCTCCTTTCATTCATTCTCTCTTCGTGCCTAAACTTATCCATTGTCAATTTCCCTGCTTAGATGAAACAGAAATAGACGATGGATAAAGCGTATCCCGGGCAAGCACCACTCACTGAGTTTCTCTTAAGAAAAAGAAACATACGTGCTTGATTTTTATTTTAATGTATCGTCGTAATTTTTGCTGAAGGAAAACATCGTTAGGAAACCTCCAAATCCCTGGAACAATTTATGGGGTATTTGTAGCCTTAACCCATGATGATGGTGACGCTAAAAAATCCCTCTCGCTTTTGATTATTATTTTATTACATTTAAATAATTAATTAATAATTTGAAAAACAATGTTAGCGTTAAATATATGTCAGAAATGTTTGAAAAATGCAATTAAACTTGAATGGATGAGTCAAAAGTATTTTATAAACATAGGGGAGAGGAAGAGACATAATAGTAGAAATTTTAAGAAGCATCCCGACTGAGTTTCTTGTTGGCTCGATCCAGAACAGGGTGCAAAGGGTGCACCATCATTATTTTAGATATCGTTCTTTACTATCATCATTGGCGGTACTACAAATATAGTATACAAGCTGAACCGGTGACTTCATCTGCGTTAATGTTATTTTCATTGGTTTGAATGGGTAGCATATTCATTAATTTAGGCAAATTGCTTTACAAATAAAAAACGTACGTATAAATACTTCAATGAGTTATTTGCTGTGTATTTCTGCAAAGGCAGTTTAGTTCTTTTTCAGATTTCTGATTATCGCTGTACCAAATTTCAATCAATTTCGTAAAACCCGTTTATAGCTGACCTCTACTCGGCAAAAGGAATAATTCTACCAAATTTCAAGACTCTACGCCTTATGATTCCAGAGATATCGTGATAAGTCAATAGATACCTGGATATCTCTTTTATATATAGATAAAGGGCTACAAAGATCTGCTCGAATTAAGAGTTGTTACTTTGATTTATATTAAATACCTTAGAATACTAATAAGAACGGATATAACTAGAACATATTTCTAAATATTTTCACTACAATATCAAACTCACACTTATCTTTAAGCATAGTCGTACTAGGAATAGCTTTAATGTTATTAAATGGATTCAAATATAACAGCCAGATTATGTAACCGAATATAATTTATATGCAAATAGGAGTGAACGTAGAGATGACAGTAACTTAATACTCCCTGTGACTACATTTTATTGCATTATACGTTTAACCGTAATATGATCAGTTATTGTATTAGCATTACTTAATGTATCTCTAGCTAGCTAGCTCTTACAGGCAGTCCTAGATCATTTTAGGTCTAGGACTGCCTGTAAGAGCTAATGCCTTTAATTTATCCTTAAGTTACGAATACAATAGAATTTTTAGTCATTGCGAAATATATATTAAAAACATTAAATCCTCTATTTAATGATTTTTCAACTTAAAAACTTCAAATATTGTATTCTTTCAATTAATCCCACTTAATTTCATGATTTTATGCCACAATTCTACAGTAATTCATATCGTCACAGATTCAGGTGTGTTTTAACCTTCGTAAGACAGTAATTGTTGTTTGATGCTAAGTAAAAAGTGTTTTTTTAATTTGTTTAAGCTTTTTATAACAAAATCACATTGTTACAAATTGCTTGGTACGAATGTTTTTATAAGTCCCCTCAGTTTCGTTATATCCTACTACACTATTACATTTAAATCTCTCACGAGCTCTGCTATATAAATAAAATTAAAGTCTTCTATGTTGACTAATTGTACGTTTTACATTGTTACGCAAAGGAGGCTTCGCAATGTTTCTACATTTTTAGTAAAATACTTTTAATTCAGTTTAGCGATTCCGACAAACAAAAATCATTAAAATCATATTAAGCATGGGCTAAACATTAATTATTTTCGGATTAGATCGAGGTATTTTCATTATCTTTCGGACAAAGAGTAATCGGGTGGAATGCTCTCATTCAATATGAGCCTTAAAGCTAAAATAGAGAGTATAAGTTTAAAGCCAGAAATTTGATGAGAGATTCATTCAATTTAATCTATTCGTTGAAGTCCGGGATAGTATTAAAATTCAAAGCACTTGTTATTGAAATAAATTACAGTTCAACTAAAAATTTGGCTCCAAAGCTAAAAAATCATTGATTTTTCTATATTGGTGAACAATCTTTTGCTTTATAATAATTAATTATTTTTTTTATTAGTTATCGTAATAACTGGGTTATCAAAACAATACGTAGACCTATACGTACCGGTTAGCTAATAAATAAAAAAGTGTGAAAATGAATATAATTTATTTCAGCAACTGAAGTCTAAATGGAAATTTATGACATTATGTATGTTTTTGTAAGCGTTAAACTATTATTTTACCTAATCATAAGCGATGATACAGTGTAAAATGGAAGCAAGCTAATCTAGTAAGGGGTAATTTAATTCATGGTTTTTGTACAGTATCTTTTCCAGTTCCAGTTTCTTGTCTTGTCTATTCGAGTTTCTTTATCCAGATCGCTACTTTTTTCTTTGGCAGCGCATCTTCGCAGTTAGCGTGGTTAATAGTGATAGCCGAAGCCTCCCACCAGCCCAGTTTCAGACATAATAGAAAATACAATTTTCTATTTTTGTTCTGTCTTAAATCGAGCCCAGACGTCTGGTTGAGGAGCTAGATTGCGACAGCGGCGCCATCAAACTCTCAAGAAACGTGTTTAGAATAGCGTAGCGAATTTACTTCCATTATACATAAAGTTTTTCATATAAAATAATAACAGAATATCAGATTTACTGACGTCGGTGAGATCAAAGCCCAACCTCTCGACATTCCCTTCATACTACTCTTACCGCGAAACATGCTAGCAACTTTGAAGTGCGTCCTTATTTTATATGAAGAGGGCCTATAGTTTCCGACGGCACGATTTTCAAATAACCAAACATGGTTATGGTGTGTTCTGGTTTTAAAGTAGTTTACAATGTTTTCTACCATTAAATAACAATAAATTGTAACTTGATTGGAATCTAATTAATTCATTTAAAGCTAGCTAATATTTTCGAAATATTTCTAATTAGCATTCCTGTCTCAACAGCTAAATTACTGAAGTCACCATCATCCTGCATCATGCACTGTATTGGCTAACTGTTATCGTTATCCAATGTAATAATATTTTCAAATTCAGTCACATTGACAGTTAGGATGTAATTTCATTTAATCAATAATAACAAATCTAATTACTTATTGGATGTGTCTATAAATCTTTTGAAATCCGAAATTTTTAATAATTGTATAGATTATGGGGTATTTCCAGACTTAATGAAGTACTGTAAAATTATACCAATGTTTCATCAAGTAGTACATTTTATCCTCCTCCTTTAGACTAATATCGGTTGTTTCAACTATCTGCAAAGCATTTGAGAAAATTATATTGAACCAGTAGCTACAAATTTGGATCTACGCGGGATCGCTCAACAATCGAATTCGGTGTACAGTCATAATATAATATTTAGGAAGCCTGGGAATATATGAAACTCTGATCGCGAAATTACGTCACTATAACATCACAGACTTACTTGATGAGTGCCTATTTAAACAATACAATACAAAAGGTCTGTACCAATGGAAAGCTGTCTGTCGGGTCAGTAATAAAACTTCTTCAGGGTTCTATATTTCTTGTTTACATAACGACCTTATTTACTTTGTTAAAGACGTGTATGAGATAGTTTTGTTTGCCGGCCATACCCCACTTATATTTAAGGTTAATCGACAACAAACTTATTATGACGACGTAAACGACTCTCTCAATAAAGTAGAACAACGGTTTGAAACTAATAATTTATTACTCCACGGGAAAAACCACTGAAATGTATTATGGTCACGTTGCCAAATGTTAAAGAAACTGAAACCTGAAAATTGTATTTTAGTTAAACTTAATAATGAGGAACTATACAGATAATTTTGTACCGTTTTCTTAGATATTACTCTAGATAATAAACTACAGTGGGGACGCCGTATACGTGCTGTATCGAACAGGCTTAACTCTGTGGCCTGCGTTGTTAAAAAATTCGTCGTTTTACAGACGTTGAATTTGCCAGACTAGTCGGTCGGCGTCGTCGTCGCTTCTACCGATGGACGTCCACTGCTGGACATAGGTCTCACAAAATGCTGCCCACAATGCCCGATCTTGCGCCGCCTGGCTACAGCGGCTACCCGCGACCGTCCTTATATCGTCGATCCACCTTGTGGGAGGACTTCTTACACTGCGTCGTCCGTTGCGGGATCGCCATTCCAGCACATTCCTTCAGAATGGCAATGGCAATGGGTTTACGTATTCCAAAACTTGTTATTCATCTTTAAAAATATTGACACTTTAAGTAAAAATGCACCTCATGTAACTTAAGTAACAAAAATAAAATTGTTATCCAATGTAGTATAAAATTGACAATAAATTTAAGGGTAACTGTATATGTTTCTATAACAGATACCTAGAAAAGGTTCTACAGATGTTATTTAATAAATATTTTCGTAAAACAAAGCTAATTGAGAAATCCTATTGTGATCTCAAGGTTTACTTAAACGGTAAACCAGCGGTGGATTGAATGACTTGCTCTAACTGATATAAAATAAATTGAAAATTATATTATAATGGCTATAAGAGAAAAATGTCACCCGACTAAGTTTGTCGTGGGCTTTTGTCAAAAAAGGACTCGAAGGACCCTTGAGGGTGAAAATATTGTTGCAAATCTTTGCAAAAAAGGGCAAGTGGGCTGAACAGTTTCAAAGTCTATGACAAATATTATATAAAATTATATTAAAATAATCTCCTACACATATTTTAATGTATATATACTTATAGTATAAATGCATAAATTACGGAACGTTGTACTCTCCTAATTAAATGCTATCCTTGATAGCTAACGCTTTTGGTTAGCAACAAGCGTCACCAAAGGGTAAATACGTATTTGATAGCATGAATCCTTTGACAATCCAATCCGATGAATATCTACTTCGATAAATGGCTATAAATGTACAAGCCTACGCTGTTAACAAACAGAATAAATAATTTTGTGAGAATTGGATTTAAGAAATCACTCATAGGATACCGAAAGTCATTTTTTTTATTTCCTTCTTTTTTGTTAATATTTCAATTTCGTAAATTTGACACCAATTTTAACAATGAATAATGATGATGGGCTTAAACCCACAATGACTTATTAGTTAGACACGTTTAATTTTCAGAAGTATTGCGGGTTCATACCCAGGGCTGGCACCGGTTTCAATTTGTGAAAACAAACTTAGGCGCTTGATTGTTATTTCCAATTAATCATTGTGTTTTGTTATACATAAATAATTATATGGATTTTTCATGCAGGCAATATATATAATACATAAAAAGATTGTAAACTGTGTTCGGAAATAGTACTGGGGCGATTATTAATTAAGTTTATCTTGACTAGCTTGAACGAGTGTGCTATGACATGCCTACACTTTGTGTTGCTATCCTGTCTTTCATTCGGAGAGGCTGAAGGGAATCAGCCAACTTATTATGGTGCCTTGAATGACACTTTGTGGCTTAAGGCTAAGTTGAGTAGCCATTTGTTGAAGACTTGTTTTTTTTCGCTGACAGCGTTTGACTATGATCTCATCTGATGGGAGAGATACTCTTGTTTTCTACACAGCGTCCTACCGATATGCAATTGTTGCTGGTATGGTGGAATCACAGCTGAAGTTTTGCCCCACCCCAGACCCATACAAATTAGGAAAAACATTCCTTTCCTAAGATTAGCCTGCCGGTAATGTAAACATCTGCTTGTCAAGCGAGTAATCATACAATTTTGACATTCAGTAGATTTTTTTTTACAACAAACTGCAAGAAAAATGTTAATTATATTCATCCATCCATCCATCAGTTCATAGGCACGTAACAATGTGTTTGTGGACAGCGATCTCTAAGAGTTACGGATCCAAGTTACGAATCCCCAATTTGTGCGCTGAAAGTTTAACAAAACTCTCTTGAACTCGATCACGCAATTTAGAATCTACACACCTCTGTATTTTATTGATTGAATTATAGGCTGCAAGCTGTTTTCTCAAGTCATGTCACAGATGACAGAACTTGAGAAATCAAGCATTGTTCTGTTGGCGACTTTTACAAATGTTAGACTCTTGCTTCCTTCGTATTTATTTCGTGTAGTAATAGTTCAAAAGATTATATTGGACTTTACATTAAACTTAATTAAGATTGTTATTAAATTATATTTGTTATGAGATAAGGGTATAAAATATAATAACATGAATATATTTATCTTATTCTATTTTATATTCTTTCTAATCATTTATATTTTAAATAGTAGTAGAAATTATATAAATGAGGAAAAATGAATGGAAGCCCTTCCTCGTTGCTTAGCGAACGTTTGCCAGTCGCGTTTGTTATATGTACTCGTATAAATGTCGTTTTAGCGGCAAAGTCATTCCGTAATCTCTAAGCATTTTGGATTTCGAAGCAACAAGAAGCAACAGTTATAAAAATTGAAAACAGTTTATTTCCATAACTATTTTTTACTTAACACATACTAGTTTTAGATCTAGGTATTAAGATATCTGAGTCTGAAAATCTCGCCTATTACAGTCACAGGAAGTTATAAAAATGAAATTTTATAAAAATGAAGGATTTAAAATTAATAAACAATTATTTGCAAGTTTATCTGTTTGTTTGCGTGTATTTGATTATCTGCGAACAACTGCAGTACCCAAAACATTAAATGTTTGAATTTAATAAAATTTCGGTATCATAGTATTTAAGTTTCTTTAACCACTTAGCTGCAGTGATTTTACAGTCATAACTGTTAACAGAAAACATTTTTAGTTTGTTGTTTATTTTATTATACGGTACAACCGATTGTTTGCCATGCAGACGGTAGGCCAAGGAAGTTCTCGCTTTAATTAATTACTTGTAGGAATAATACTGCTGCTTCTACTTTTATTACATTTTAAGTACCCGTCGGATATTAAGTAAAATCAAGGAATCAGAAAAATTTCTTTTATTTCTTTTAGTTTTAAAAGTGAATCGGCATAACAAACCAGTTGTGGACGAAACAATGGTTCGCAGCTGACTTCGATATTTATTTCTATCAATACCTATTAATTTACATGTTCCGTAAATATCTTGTTCAAGATTTCAAACGTCAATTAAATACATTTTTATAATTCCGCTCAAGTGAAATTGTATTTTTTTAACATCTACTGAATGATATTTTAATACATTTGCTTTCCAATATTAATTTTTATTTTATTTTAAGTAATTTATGAGGTTATTTGTGAAAAGTTGTACGGCGCCATCAATTAAATAAAAATTCACGTGAAAGGTTTAAATTTATTTCTATATAACGAGTTAAATAAGTTCGTGCTAAATGGCGTAGGTATTGAGTTATTTTTTTATATTATGATGATATTGATGTTTTTTTTGATGTCTGTACATGATTTTGATAAATTATTCTTCAATGATGAATCATATTTATTTCAAATATTGTTAACTTTTTCCAAGTATTGTTTCAAATAATGTTAAAGCTATTAATTCAATGAAAGCTTACTTAAAAGCTTTAAATGTTTCTTTCTATGTATTGAGGTTATGAAGTTTGTGTTATATGGTGTAGGAATTAAGTTAAATTTTTTATGTTACATGTTATTTAGCAATTTATTCGAGCTAAAATTTTGTGAGAATATAGCGTCGCGATTTCGCATTTTTATTTACTGAAAATTTTAAATTACGTACACGGTTTTTATACGAGCCCAACGGAATGTAATGACATTCTCATAACAAGAAATTTCCCTTACTAACGAGCGCCTAAGCAATTCTTGAAAATTTTATAACATTTTATTTGGATTTTTTATTTACTATCCATACTGAGCATGGAACTTTTTATAAGTATATGAAACTCCTCTATTCTTCATTTACTTATTTAAATTGTATAGTCTTATTAGACCAAAAAGTTCTCGTCGTGTTATCACTATGAAACGAGGTCACGACTAAGAACCCTAATAGAGTAATAAATCGGGTTATTCTGGCAATTATGGTGGAGATTATCTGATAGTTTATTATATTTGTCCGATATATTTCCTTTAACTATACACTTATATTTGATTCATACTGCATTCAAAGTAATAGTAGTTGACCCACGCAACATTGTACACTTAAAGGTTTTACTTAAAGTATAGCGCCATTTATTTTGTACTTAGGTAACTTAGTCTTAGAACTCATATTAAATGGTCTCTCGGTTAAAAAAACACGTAAGTAAGTAAGTAGCAGCCCATTAACATCCCAGTGCTGGGCATAGTCCTCCTCAAACCGAGGAGCGAGGGTTTTTAGAGCATAGACCCACCACGCTGCTCTACTGCGGATTGGCAGGCATAGTGCACAAGTGCACTCTCTATTCCTTCACTCTCGTAGTCCGATGTGACGGGAATCCGACACGGCCTGGGAATGATCAGGCGCAGGACCGACGGCTTAACGTGGTTTCGGAGGCACGGGGGTGGATCACATCGCCAACTTCAAATCGATTCAAAAATGCTGTAATATGCCTACTTGAATAAAGATATTTTTGATTTTTTGATTTTTCACTTCCCAACTTCGGGTAAATATTGAGAAAACCTTAATAGAATTGATATTTGAATTGGCCCGACCCGGGACTCAAACCCAGGACCACATGTCTTTAGTCGAATATGCTAACCACTTGACCAATGAGGCAATATAAAGTAAATCACTATAAATTATAATTAAGACCACCATAGGTTCCAAATCAGAACAAAGCTAGCAAATTTAGTAAAAAAAACATGTGTTCATCTCGGTCAAAATTGTTACAGGGAGTTCTTTGATAAAATAAATAAATAGAAATTATACGAAGCCACACTAATTATATTTAGTGATTTTTTGAAATTAGCTGTAAGTGTACTTGTCTAGCATGGTGATGATGAGAGGTTGAAGTATAGTATACAAGGTACGCCGACTAAAAAGGCAAACTGTAAAACAAACAACCACTCGCATATTTTAAAAGTTTTCATTTTACAAATAACCATTTCTCAATTGAATTAACTTTACTCGTGCCTTTCATCGCGATTCGTGTTATGAAACAGTAATAAAGCAGCTTTGTAGTGAATAATTAGTTTTCGGGCCAACAACTCGGCTTGTTAACACAATATTTCAAATTTTTCACTTGTTTTATTCATGTTTTATGTTTATATTAACACTAGGTAAAACTAAGACTTAAGACTAGAGCTGTGTATTTTATATGCTATGTTTACTCACTATATTTCCTTTTCCTTCCTGATTTATTTTTCCTTCACTGAAAAGTACAATAATGGATTAAAAATGAACAATTAAGCACGTAAGTTTCTTTTATAAAAATAAATTTAGTGTTGCTTGCTCAGGATTCGAATCCGCGACTTCCCTGAGAGTAATTATGATATCATAATGTTATTTTCTCGCAAAAAATATATACGTAGTTATCCAATGGAAAGATTATTGAAGTTTACATCAATTAATATTTCGTTAACAGAGGAAAGTTTGTTATAGAACATCTAATCATTGATTAAGTAGATAATACACCACATCTTTTGTTTAATCCTCCAAATTTTTGTATAGTAAATTTAAATTAAATAAAATTTCGAGTTAAACTCTTTAAGATTAGAAACCCTTGAATTAGAATTATTTTTAAATTGTCAGTAGCTTATCTTCTCCATATATATTAAAGTAAAAAAAAGTAGCAGCCCATTAACGTCCCACTACTGTGCACAGGCCTCCTCACTCCGAGGAGCGAGGGTTTTTAGAGCATAGACCCACCACGCTGCTCCACTGCGGATTGGCAGGCATAGTACACAGGTGTGCACTCTCTATTCCTTCACTCTTGTAGTCCGACACGACCGGAGAGAGATCAGGCGCAGGACCGACGGCTTAACGTGGTCTCCGAGGCACGGGAGTGGACCACACCGCCAACTTCCCAACTTCAGGCAAATATTGAGAAAATCTTAAATAGAGAACTCAATATTAATTTTATAATTGGCCCGATCCGAGACTCAACCCAGGACCTCAAGTCTGTAGTCATCAACATGCTAACCACTAGATCAATGGGGCAGTTCTCCCTATATATATCTTGTTCAAATTTAGATCCTTAATGAAATAGATTTTCGTTCATCCACTTAAGTCCTAATACATTTTTATACATTTAGAGGAGAGCAGTTTTGCCTTTAAATTTGTTTGTAAACATAATTTGTTCCTTTATTCTTCCATATAAAGCCAGAAGTTTCACGCAAACAAAGTCGAAATCCTAGCAATGTATATTTTAAGTTGTTCTTAGAATTTATTTTATTTGCTAAGTATAAACAAAGACAATATATCCCGTTTCTAATTGGTTATATTACTTTATAAATTATATTTGAAAACATTATATATCAAATGTCTTCGTTTAATGTTCAGAACCTGCATACATTTCCCCCATGAAGCACAGGAATATGAAATTACGTTTGCAATTCTGTACTATGTAAAATTTAATTGAATATCCTGAATTCGCAATGTTTTCAGACAGCAGATTTAAATATCAAACGCTTGATAACCATTTTATAGGATATTTATAAAAGGAAAGTAAATTGAAATTGGTTTTGATAATAATATGTTGCGTGGCTTTTGATTAAAATGTACGCTAAATATTTACTTTTGTTTGTTGTTTGTTTAATTCGGTTGCAGTGACAAATGGTTTACATTTCATGGATGAATAAAATTATTTCAATTCAAACGAAAATACTAGAGTAGAGAATATAAGTACTTGCATGTTTATAAATTATAACTTCCATTCCTAAAGTTTAAATTTATGTATATGATAGTTAACTAAACTGTTACCAAAAATTATATATATCACAATACACGTGTTAGATAATCTGTGAGAGCTTATAATATATATCTGAAAGTTTAATGGCATCTTTATAACATACGAGCCTGTATGCTTTTGAAGCATTGTTATGTGTAGCCTGCCTTTCTATTGTATCGTTGAACATTTATAAATTATTTCGGTAATTTACTTCTACGGATCTTGATGATCCATTAGTAATTTCATAATTAGTTTAATTTAAGATATATAATTATATTAAAGTTAAGTTTCGATATAATGTAATCATGGTTAATTGTATATTTAAGTTATATAATATTTTATTAACATTTATTGTAATGTTTCTCAGTTTTCATATAATTTAAACTTGATAATATATATACACTATATATAATGTATATAACACTACAAATGTATATCCTCTATGGAAACTGTTGCGTTCCTAGCTATTGTCATTAATGAGTTTGTGTAAATTGATATCGGGAACATTAAGTGATTGAGCATTATAATCTGAGTTAATTAGTAAAGTGTTTGATTGCACCAACATTACCCAACGAACGCCCACAGTATGGACATTATGGATGCCATTAATGACGATGTCGGTGGAGAACCCTACGCCCCTATATTTAATGCTGCTCCTTCTCTCGTATTCTTCGACATTTAAGTTTGCGGGCTATTTTGTAGATCTGCAAGAGATGAAATTTCCTACTATTCATAATTTTGTAATATCTCTAGAAAATAAGGCAGGGTTTTATTAGATACCAGTCGGTTTTATTTTCTCCGACACATACGAGAGTTATATACGACACACACATACACGACCCCTTATATTAATTTTATATTTAATATTATAGATTAGTTTTAAATTAAGTATTCATTTTTAACTTTCTCTTAATTATGTAGACTAGGCGTGTAATATAATGTAAAATTGGGAAGAGACTGACCCCTAAGTCACGGGCTTACCTAGTTTAAGGATTCAGGCTATTTAAGTTATGTATCTTTCTTTGGTGTTCTAATTAATAAAGTTATTATGCCACATAAATTGTATGATATACAAATTCATGTGACACTTATTCCGACTAAACGTGTTTTTATTTATATTATTTCATTAATAAACTTTTGTTTCCCATTTTCGAAACTCAAACATAATTGCTAGCTTTTATACGAAAAATATATTCTTTTTACATTATATTTTGTTTCCAATTACAAGCGATCCGCTTTGTTTGCTAAATCCCCTAATCCAGTGTCCCATGTGCGTTTTACTCGTTGTCAAACCCGAATTTCCTTTTTTGTAAATGTTTTTACATTTTAATTTGTGGCGTTTTTAAAATTTCTGGATACAATTACAGAGATTATATTTATTTGATAACAATTTTACAGTTCATAAGACTTTTACTTATGTCCAACTTTATTAGTTTATTTGGCATCAATTTTTATGTTCAGTTCAAATTATGAAATATTAAAAAAATGTTATACCATAAATTCTGCTTTTATCAAATATTTTATTATCGTTTTCTTAACTATAATGACAAAGGCTGTTTAGGATATAAGATAAACAAGGTACCCATTCTCTTAGTGCTTATGCCATTAATGTAGTTTTCAAAACAAAGAAAATAATATTAAACTATTGTTTACCTCAATGAAAAAGGTTGACCTACAGTATGCAAAATAACTCAACACTATGCACTATGTGGTGTTTAATTCGTAAGTTTTTAACTTGTAGTATTTTAAATTATATTAATCTTACTACAGATACAGTGGCTATTGTTGGGCTTCTTTAAAAAATGGAAAGGCAAACTGAGCCGTCCGCAAAAAATATATTTTATATTGAGAAAATCAATAAAAAAAAGTGGTTTTTCCTTGCTTGCACTCTCTATTTTACTTATTTATATTATATTGTCAAAAATGTGCGGATAGTAAGATATATAAAACCCTGGTTGAAAGCTTATTAAATCATTAACAATAACAGGCATTTTATCCGGTAATTATAAATTCATTTAAATTAAGAACAAACCTGAAATACTTGACTTCACGAGCAGGCATGTTATAAAATATGAATTTCCTCATTAATTCTCAGTTAGAAACTCCATTTTAATAACTGAAGCCAATAAAACCGAGCGTATTTTATAATTATACGAGAAATTCGACACAAATGTATTATAAGACCTCTTTATTTTTGTAATAAAAATTGATAATTCTCAAAACATCTTTATCTGGAAATTAAGAACCAGAAACTCTTAATTTTCTCTTAAGTGAACAAGTAACTGGGTAATTAAATTTTCGTATAATTTTCAAAAATGTTTGACATTAAATACCCATTATTATTTATATTTTAGAGAAGTATACTTAAAATGATTTCTGTCTTTTGAACAGAAATGATAAGATGAACTTAAGCTTAAACGTTTAGAGTTTCGACCCACCACGCTTCTGCAATGTGTATTGCAAGACTATGCCTATCCCAGAATGAATAACAGTGCCCTTTGATGATAAATTCACCAAAAATAAAAATTGACGGGTTTAATCAATAAATTTTCAATCCCTGTTATTTAAGTGGAGTATATTTTTTCACATATTTATTAAATTAAATTTATTTTGTCAAAAATTCTGTGTATATTGAAATCTCAGGGTTAAACGGACTCTTTCTATGTAATCAGTTTAAGAAGATTGTGATATACTTTATTCAGTGCTAGTAACAAGATTTGGTAGGTTGATAAAAATAGATCGTGTTATAAAGTTACGCATAATATATTTTCGTTAATATAAGTCAGTCTAGGCATAAGTCAGCTATTAATACATTTACAAACTAATCATCAATCACTTTGTGTCCAATTTATCAGCAACGTAGCTTCAACTTTGATGGGAAAGTTGGCCGAGTTAATCGGCAGGACTTTCAACTTGTTTCTAATATAAATTCTCAAAGTTTGGCAATGTATCTTATTAAACACTAAAGATCGTTATGGCCTGTCTATATGTCTAGCAGCTCTCTTAACTCAATAACTACTTTGTGACACCCTTATTATAATAAAAATGCTAAACCATGTAATGCCAATTCCGATTAATAAATTAGAAGATGCAGTTTCCTAAAACAAGTTCTCGTTTGTTTAAACGTGTGCGTTTTTATCAATTTCATGCAAAACATCTATTGTTGATTACAATCTTATTAATTTAGAATACTTAGAACATTTTATAATAACACCAAAAGTCTATTATTTTAACGCCTTCGGTACACTACAATTTTTTATCAATTCCACATAGTTTAGACTTTTCCGTCGTTATATGCGAGGTTTTCATAAACGTATTAACGCTCCAACGAGGTATTCAATTTTATTCTACAAGCTTTTCCTGGGGAATTTTAGACGATGGAATAGTCGGAAATAAAAAACAACACTGCTTTATACTTCTTTCATAATCTTATTAATCCGTTTATATTCTTTTAATATAAGTAGGCAAATTTTAATAGCAAATAGCAATTATCGCACATTTTCTACCCACATAGAAATTGCACAAAACCTACGAATAAAGTCGTAAACCCTATAGTTATTTATTTATTTAAAACATTATTGCACACATACAAGAAAAAGAAAATATAAAGAAAACCAGAAAATTAAGTATTAGAGTGTGTGTAAGTGGTCTTATCACTAAGAGATCTCTTCTAGAAAACCTTTGGTGAGAGGAACAGAAGACAGGACGGGTAGATGCAAATAACCTTAAAAGAAAAAAATGTACTCTCTTGGTACTTTACATATATATCGGGGCAATTACATCAACATTAATTTACAAGCATTTCCTTAATGTTAAAATCATTATTTATTTTATCTACCTTCACTTGTATAAGCAAGCTCCCCGCCCTTAGACTATAAATATGAGTGTTCATTGTTTCTCGAGACATTTCCGCGCAAGTAGTCGAACGGAATGGACCTCCATACTATTGTTACTATTGTCTGTTCCAATTAAATGTAATAAAGTGATTCATTAAAAGCAAACAAGTTATTATTTATCGTTACTATGGAGAATTTCGAGGATAATTAAAAGATTGACGTCAGCATCGCTGATGTCATTGATTTTAAAAATCGCCCACCCCCATCCGTTATATAGCTTAGTACATAATATGCGAATACTATACAACTTACAATTACAATTATATACATACATAGATATAAATAAATTTACAATTTCAATACCACTTAAGTATATATACAAATTATGCGAACTTAAACGATTTACACTTTATTTATCGGCAGATAAATTGTATTTTTAATCGATGTTTGAAAATATGTAATGTCAGATTGATGGATGTGTTCTGGGATGGAGATCCGCAGCGTTATGGATTTAATTGTGTAGGAGTTCGTGTGTGACTGAATGTGGCTAAAAGGTGTTATAAGCATATCTTCATATTGGGAATGGAGATTTAACTTCCTCTCAGACATCAAATGGAAGCGTTCTCTAAGATAGGCTGGACGATCTGGATTATAAAGTACGCTGTATAAAAGTTTTTACGGAATCTGAAAAGTTGCCACTCTGGTTGTTTACGGTAATTTAAAATATAGTTAAACTTGCGATGACCGAAAATGAATCTTATGCACAAATTTTGTAAATGCTCCAGCTTCTGTAACAGTTCCTCAGTTAAGTCCGGTTATGGTCCGGGATAGAACAAAGTTGGTGACCGTAGTAACTGAGCTAGCAAGATTTTATTTTTAGTTTGTAACAGGTGTTTCCATTGTCTCAGTGATTTGTCCATTGATTTTTGACTCGCTTCGGATACTTGTGGTACCACCGAAAGAGTGTTGTTGATTAAAACACCTAAGTTCTTGCCTGTGGTATGTTATTGTAAGTGAAAATCTTGAATCTTAAATAGATTTCTGTGTAACTCTGTTTGTGGTTTGTAATGGATTTGAAAGGAGAAAAAGAGAAACTGAAATAGGATAAAAGGAACTTACACTATATTTAATACGAGTTAAGCTTCCCTAGAGAAGCTACGTTCGTTTTGCGGCAGGATAATAGTAAATTTTACTTTAGAATTTTCGTCCGGATTGCTAGGAAATTTCGGCACTGGCTAGTGATCATACCAAATAAATTATAATAAAAAACACATTTCCAAGTCCCACTTAGATAGGAAAAACAAATATTGTTCTAATAAGAGTGTTTTTTTTTCTGCCATAAAAAAATGAATAATTAATTAATAAAAAGCATACCAGGGCCCTTAGACGACGTCACTTTCGAAGATTATACCCTTATAAAATGTATGAGAATAAGGTTTCACATAGAAACATATCGAAAAATGAAACGTATCAATACATTTTTCAGCATTAGCAATCTTCGAAAGGGACGAGTATATTGTCTACGGGCCCAGTTGGTTAGAACACAGCTAAATGCTAACCAACGCTAGATGTATAAAAATATTCACAATATATATATCTAAGTTT
Source organism: Elymnias hypermnestra (assembly GCA_015832385.1). Classification (NCBI taxonomy): domain Eukaryota; kingdom Metazoa; phylum Arthropoda; class Insecta; order Lepidoptera; family Nymphalidae; genus Elymnias; species Elymnias hypermnestra. The sequence goes on along the minus strand of JACTOM010000048.1, from coordinate 621,448 downwards.
AACATAAAACAAACATTTATTATAGAAACTTTACCCTTCATCATTAAAGCCTTATTTCGGTACATTTATAATAACATTCCCAGTAGAATTATTCAAATATACTATGTTATTTGTGCCCTGGATTCATTGGGGTCAATTTATGTTAATTAGTATAATATGATATTGAAAAGCGTGTGTGATACAAACGTGTTTATCTAGAATATTTATTATATTTTTGCTCTAGTAAGTTACGAAATATTTTGGTACACAATAGAATTCTCAGCTTTATAATATATTGAGAAAAAATTTGGGTTGAATTGCTATATACGAGAATATTTGTTAAGGCTTATTGTCTTATGGGGTGTAAGGCGAAAACACGTCCCAGTCCGTTTCTCCAAACGCCAACCGCACCTGCACGCGGTGCAACCTGCTCCTACCGACGAGGCTCAGGCGACCGACAAATGGCGGTATAACCATTTTTTATAGCTGACCTAAATGCCACAAACCGATAACGGACAGCATTGTTATCGGTGCGAGAAGGTCCATTCACAGGTCACATATTGGCAAATCCACAATATGACAAAAACAAGGCCTCAAGGGCCCCCAGTCCCTTGCAGCCCCGCTATTCCTAGCTCTGGCAGCAGTTACGGTAACGGCGGGACAGGTGGTGCTAAGAATCTCCGGAAGAGAATTCGCTGCTAACCCCGACGACTTGACCTGGCAACATACAACGCATGCACTTTGGGGACCGACGAAAAGATCTTCGAACTGGAAGAAGCAGTAAACAAGTTACACTGGGATATTATAGGATTGTCCGTAGAGAGGGGGAGGACACGAGTATCCTCGAATCCGGAAACTTGTTTTACTACCGGGAAGGTGAAGTTCAGTCTCAAGGTGGTGTCGAATTCCTCATCCACAAATCTCTCGTCCACAGCATTGTAGAAATTAACAGGGTAGCGTACCTGATACTCAGAATCACCAAATGGTATTCGCTGAAGGTCATCCAGGTCTACGCACCTACATCATCACATCCGGATGAGGATATAGAGGTTATGTATGAGGACATATCCAGGGCCATGCATACCTCTGGGACATTCTACAGTGTTGTGATAGGAGATTTTAACGCAAAACTCGGCGAACGAAGTGGGGCAGAGTTGAGAGTGGGGCAATATGGCTATGGGCAACGGAACCAGAGAGGACAGATGCTTGCTGATTTCATGGAAAAGGAGGGACTTTACATGATGAACTCCTTTTTCAAGAAACAGTCGCTCCAAAAAATGGACCTGGCTGACTCCCGATGGTTCCACGAGAAATCAGATAGACTTCATCATGTCTACGAAACGGAACATATTCAAAGATGTCTCTGTGATCAATAAAGTGAAAACTGGGAGCGATCACCGCATGGTAAGAGGCACATTGAATATCAACGTACACCGAGAACGGTACAGACTGGTGAAGTCTACGCTCCGACCTACTCGTGCCCAAATCCAAGACCCCGAGAGCTTTCAACTAGAACTGCAAAACCGCTTCAATGGCCTTGAGGAATGCTATTCTGTGAATGAGGTTAACAACGGGCTAGTAGAAAATGTCCATATGGTTGGGATTAAGTACTTCAGAGCCCGTAAAAAGAAAACCAAGAGAACCTCTGACTACACTCTCAAACTCATGGAACAAAGACAGACGATGAGCTTACAGTCTGCAGCGGACGCGTCCGATTACCGGCATATCAACAGACAGATCTCCAAGTCACAAAAACGTGATCTGCGAACCTTCAATACGGAGCGCATCAAAGACGCTATTGAACGCAATAAAGGCTCCAAAGTGTTCGCAAGAGACCTGTCTGTTGGTCAGCGCCAGCTTACGCGGCTAAGGACCAGTGATGGCAAGCTCATTGCGTCGAAGCCAGAGATTTTAAGCGAGGTCGAGAGTATCTATGGACAGCTATACTCATCGACTCTCAAGCCTATTGACTATTTGATCCTAGAGCCAAACTAACCCGACACTACACTGAAGACATCCCGAACGTCAGTCTGTACGAGATTAGTATGGCTCTCAAACAGATGAAGAACAGCAAGGCACCAGGTAATGACGGAATCACAGCAGAACTCCTGAAGGCGGATGGAAAACCGGTACTCAAAGTCCTTCAGCGAATGTTCACTTCCGTCATCCGCGATGGCACAGTGCCGGAGGCATGGCATAGGAGCGTGGTAGTGTTATTCTTGAAGAAAGGCGACAACACCTTATTGAAGAACTACAGACCTATCGCGATGTTAAGTCATGTCTACAAACTGTTCCCGAGAGTCATTAGGAATCGTCTCGTTCGTAGATTTGACGACTTCCAGCCTCCCGAACAAGCCGGATTCCGAAAAGGTTTTAGCACCATAGACCACATTTTTACGCTGCGGCAGATTATACAGAAGATCGAAGAGTATAATCGGTCACTTTGTTTAGCGTTCGTGGACTATGAGAAGCCTTCGATTCGGTGGAAACATGGGCCGTATTGAGATCTCTACAGAGATGCCGAATTGACTACCGGTACATACACGTGTTGAAGTGCTTGTACGAAAACGCCACCATGTCAGTCCGTATATAACTACAGCGTGGAGTGCGACAGGGAGATGTTATCTCCCCGAAGCTCTTCACTGCGGCGCCGGAAGACCTTTTTAAGCTTTTGGAGTGGAGCGGACTGGGCATCAATATCAACGGCGAGTACATCACTCATCTACGGTTTGCCGATGACGTAGTCGTTATGGCAGAGACTCAATATAATCCTCGGTGACCTCAGCAGAGTTTCTCAACAGGTGGGCCTGAAACTGAACATGGATAAGACGAAAATTATGTCTAATATACATGAGTCGCCTCACCCAGTCATCGTTGTGAACTCAGCTCTCGAAATTGTCGACGAGTACACATACCTGGAACATATAGTCCAGCTAGGTAGGTCCAATTTCAAGAAGGAGGTCAACCGCCGAATCCAACTCGGTTGGGCTGCATTCGGGAAGCTACGCCAGATAATTTCGTCCGATAACCCTCAGTGCCTGAGGACCAAAGTCTTCGAATAGTGCATGTTGCCTGTGATGACATACGGTTCTGAGACGTGGTCGCTGACTATGGGCCTCACGCGGAAGCTCAGAGTCACTCAGCGTGCGATGGAGAAGGCTGTGCTCGGAGTTTCTCTACGTGATAGAATCAGAAATGAAGAGATCCGAAGTAGAACCAGAGTCACCGACATAGTCTTACGAATCGCGAACCTGAAGTGGCAATTGGCGGGGTACATAGTCCGAAGGACCGATGGAGACCTGTTACGTGAGACCTATGTCCAGCAGTGGACGTCCATCGAATGAGCGACTACGACGACGATTGTTTTATGGCCAAGAAAAAGCTTTACTGAGCTCATAAAATTACCAAAGTTTTGATAAGTAAAGGTTTTAACTTAATCGTAGCAAGTACTATGACTTATCCGAATAGAGAATAAGAATATATGTAGGTATAAACATCATCTTTCTTGTGGATACAGTAAATTTGGCATGCCAGTGTTAAATATATAAAATAATATGATTTATTGCAGACATATTACTTTGACGAGGGGTCGACATATTTATTAACAAGAGTTTTCTTGTAGGATATATTGTTTCGGGAATTTTTCTTGAGATGAGACGTGATATATTTTCTTAATATATATTTGTTATATGTTCTTGTGTTTAATACAATGTAGTATGAGATAGGTATTAAACATAATTATTTTTAAATGTATTATTATGTTTTTTAGAAGGTTTTTTTAAAGATCAAATGTTTGGATTCGACTCCATTTGCAGATGGTAGCTTAATGTTTCATTTCACGCCAATTAAAAGTTTTATAAATTACTTTTAAAACAGTTTCTTGCCTTTTCAGTAGAATAAGGCTTACAAACCGGTGGTACATTCGTTACCAACGTTACGTCTAGTAATTCAATAAAGAATAGTTTGGTTATGATGACAATGTTAGGTAGATTTGTTAAATCATACGATTTCTCTAAAACTTTTGCTAAAGTCCAAACCATATGTTGATAAGGCGTAGTATTCGATCGGGAAACTTTTTATAAAAATACACGTGACTAATCAATGGGCCGCCGCGGCATATTACTCAGTGCACAAAATACCAACAGAAATAATTTAAATTATGTGTATATGATTTAACATTCATAAATATTTTAATTGATTTAAAAACCACCTGTTCCCGGCATTATCTGCGTACTTTTTGATCCCGTGGAAATACGGCGTAATACCTTCCTAATCAGACTACGTCTTAATCAATTTGAAAGTCATTTGTACTTTATATTTTTGATTAAATCTCGATTCAAGGTATTTAAGATTGGTCCAGCCGTTCTTGATCTGTAAATGATGTAATGGACACGATTACTTTTTATATAATGTAGTTGTATATAAACGTGGTATATTATTAAAATTGATGTTCTCAGTTGATAGAAGCCGCCAGTGAGTAATTGAATTCTATGAATTCCTATTCAAGAGAGAACAGTCTGCACAAACGTTGTTTTGTGATTCAATACTCAAGATAACGAAAAGCCGCCACTAACGATATCAAAAGTCCTCTGTTTGTCTGAATACAACCCGCATACAAAAGCATGGAAAACAAGGCCTTCAGACAATACTGGTTCGGAGGAATGTTATAAATATCAATTTTAAATACATACTTTTACTAGGTGTTCCCTGCAGTGTTAATCGTGTAGCTCCGGATGTCTTTTTATTCTTTTTTGTAGCAGATATCCAACAAAATATCTACATTTTCAGAGATAAAGAACAAACATACAGATAGATAAATAAAATAAAAATTGATGTTTTAACATAACTGAAATAATACGTATATGACTGCCTCATTGGTCTAGTGATAAGCATGTTCGACTACAGACATGAGATCCTGGGTCCGAGTCCCGGGTCGGACCAGTTCGAAATCGATATTGAGTTTAGCAAACTTAACTTAAGATGTTCTCAATATTTACCTGAAGTTGGGAAAAATTTGGCGGTGTGACCCGTACGTATTCATACGTTTTGATATACACATACTCGTATAAGACCTTACTAATATGTAATTATTATCATTAATATTATATTGTACTATGCTTAATTTTAAGTTATAGCATAATAAATAAGTTTATTTTCTAACAACTGCATCTGGCGTGTAATTTTGACTTCCGTTATGGTTAATAAGCATATTTCCTTAATCGCTTATAAAAAGATTGTCCCTTCAAAGGCTCGAAGAGTGATTCAAGTACTTCAATTTTATGATTACAGTCGTCAAACAATTTATAATTTTATCAAATAAAGTTTTAACATATAAAACCCTCCGTGGTAAATTTTATTACGTAACTTTAAGTTAAATTTACACTAGCTGAACTCGCGACTTCGTCTGTGTGGAATGTATATTAAGTAGCATTTTTAATTAATTTAGGCAAATTGTTTTACAAATAAGAAACAAACGCACAACACCCCTGAAACCTCTCTTGTGGGTGATATTTCGCAAAATCCGTTCTTAGCTGACCTCTACTCGGCAAAAGGAATGTTCCTACCAAATTTCAAGTCTCTACGCCTTATGGTTGCAGAGATGTCGTGATGAGTCAATAGCTAACACAACCCGCAACCCTCGGGGGTGGAATTTCGCAAAATCCGTTCTTAGCCGACCTCTATATATATATCTAATAAATAAAATTTCCCTGTCACAATGTTAGTTACCGTACTCCTACGAAACGGCTTGAGAATCGGCTACTATCTATTTTTCATACCCCTAAGTGATAAGTGATAAGATTGTTCACCCTTAAATTTTTAGACGAAATTTTTTTTCATTTTTTTGTGATACAGTATACAAAAATACATACAACCCTAAATTTTCACCTTTCTATCACCATCCCCTATTTTTTAATAGCGATAAAAGTAATTATATGGCAAAACAACGATAGCTGCGTCAGCTAGTATATATATGTCGGAGTGCGATAGTTTGTGGAGCGTTGGCACCATGTGTCTATCGGCCTGGGACAGAGACAGTGGCAGTCCGGCACGCGTCTCTCGGTAGTTCTCGAGTGGCGGTCCGCCGGAGCGGTCGACTGTTGAAACTGTTGCGATCCTAGCTATTATTATTAATGAGTTTTTGTAAATTGATATCGGGAACATTAACTGATTGAACATTATAATCTAAGTTAATTAATAAAGTGTTTGATTGCACCAACATTAACCATGAACGCCCACAGTATGGAAATTATGGATGCCATTAATAACGATGTCGGCGGAGAACTCTACGCCTCTATGCTTTATGCTTCCTTCTCTCGTATTCTCCGACATATATATATATAATTCGAAATATATCAGCGACTAAACACGGTCGAACTAGCCAGCCAGTTCTGTATATCAGACAAATAAGAAAATACTATATCCTAAATTTGCATTGCCTTGAGCCGAACCCAGGACATTTACTTGTGAGATGTGGCATTGTGCCAACCAGGCTGTAATTTAAAATTTTACATGCTTTAAAGGACTATGATTGAAAGTTCTAATACTAATTAAAGACTTTAGGTGATTTCTGTCATCAGGATATTAAAGTCATAGTCGTAGTCACTTCAACCGATGGACGTCCACTTCTGGACATAGGTCTTACCTAACGATGTCCATAAAGCCCCATCTTGCACCGTTTGCAATCCACGTGATATCCTCGATCCATCTTGTGTTCAACCTAAACTACCCCTAAACAGAGCCTGAAGTGTCTCGACAGAATTCATTGTCTCAACAGATTTCATGACAGGATGGGGTCATGTTCTCGAATCAGGACAAAGCCAATGACAGCCAAGTACGTGCAATAGTAACGAAATGCTCGAACGTTCAAGTAAAGACCAAACGCCTCGTATCACGTTATATTGGTTTCCAATATAATTCTTGCTTTGGGGTAACATATTGCAATATCTTCCAGCGTTATGGAGACATTACACATTTCACTAGAAGTTTGATTCTCAGTAGAACAATTTTGTGTATAATCTTATTTATACTAGGGTCTTCACACATTTTCTAGCGAATTATGTGTTATAGTATACTGTCTGAAAACCATTACGATATATTAATATACGTGTTCACGAATTTCTTATAATATGGTGATGTTTATATATTTCATCTAGGTCAATTTATTGTATTTTTAATAAGCTCTTATTGATTTGACGTATATATATAAACATAAAGGATTCTTTTAAGATAATTTTTCTTGACTTTTTCTCGTGTCCTTTCCATAAGGAACAAGTAAGATTATGCAATACTAGCTGTTCCTCGCTCTTCAGTGGGAGTATAAGAAAATCCGTACTTGGTGTCTAAGAAAAAAACTAAATGTAATCCTAAGAACCGTCGTAATATCACACTTAAACTGTTCACTGTTCTAAAAATAGACTTGCTAGAAAACAACTATGCTTTGTTTGGAAAGAACAAAGATTTTTTTTCTAAAATACAGGCCACAGCCATTTGTATTTTTCTCCTAACAATAGATACACAAAAACTACGTAGGTAGAACTTTTGTGACGATAAGAATAAGGAAATGTGTAAACTATTTGCACTGTTTGTTGACCTAGCAAGAAATTTCAATCAGCAGCTAAAAAATAGACACTTTCCTATATTTGTTGCCTTCCTTTTACATTTACATTCAAAACAATTATCTATTTCAATGAAAAAATGAAGTTTTACTTTATTAAATTGAACATTCTTTGAATGTTTACAAATAATTTCAATATATATTTCCTTCCACGTAATTTAGTAAACCCATATTAAAGTTATATAAGTTTTGAACCATTTTATTTCCCGTCTCCATTTTGTTAATTGCAGTTTGGTAATTATGAATTTGCAGATTTATCAATATTCGAGTTTTATTAATGCCTTTTATTAATGTCTTTAAAACAATGTCAGTAAACCTTTTAAATAATTTGTATTATATTTGTATATTTTTCTGTAGTCTTGATCATTGCGTCGAATCATTTGTTAACTTAAGTCATCATTTGTTTAATTAACAATTTAGTTATTTATTGATGATGCTTAAAAACATATTATTAATATAAAAGGTAGTACGATAATAAATATTTTTTCTTTAAAACACTGTCATACATTTGACTTGTTTACATTTGACTATTTATCCGTAAGTACCTACAATTTATGTAGTTAGTTATATAACATTGTTCATAAGTTTCAAAAGTTATATTGTATTAACATAGTTACAGTAAAAATATATGAAATGAAATTTCTAATCAATCATCCGTTTGTATCAATGTACCCGAAACTCAATTTGAAATGCTTTTTCCATAAATAACCGGAAAGCGTCATCGTTTCCTGCGTCCATAAGTACTTTGTACACACACTGAGGCAATTCAAGGCTTTTAGCATTGGGGTACCTAGGAATATTTTTGCGACTGTAAATATATATGGAAATTTCATATGCACCACATAGCTTTCCAATCAGTTTAGATAGATTAAAGAGTTATATTTAAGTACATAATTCTGATTCTACAGTAAAGGTTACATATGATTTATATTATCCCACACACATCGAATACATTTCCTCTTATCTTAAAACAGAACGTAGATAAATACAATTTTTATAATAAATTTAAACAGTACTTTCATACCATATTCAATTTGGAGTCGAACAAAATTATATATAATGGTTAAAACTAATTAACTATTATAAATTCTGTCCGACTGCATTGTATTTAGGTTATTAAGATTTAATTATTTTTGAGTTAATAATGTAATTTATTAGTAATGTCTTTAACACATCGTGCACAGTGAAATTGACAGTGATTTTAAGAACTAGATCTTCTAAGATAAAGTTCAAACTAAAACAGTATACTTTACTAGAATTACCTTTATTTATAGTGTGAATAATAATCACAAACAATTTTGAAAAGATTAAATAAATTAGAGCGACGGCGCAACGAATTTTATTACGAGAGAACTCCCATTACTGTAAATTATGATGAAAACGACAACATTAAAAGTAATTGGATAGGTATAATTGATGAATGAAACTTTCATGTCGCAGACATGGAAATTTGAAGCCTTTTGAATGAAAAGAAGAAAACATTTTATTAATGACTTGAGTTTCAAAGTGGGAGCGGTAAAGAGAAAAGGAGGGCACGCGTCAAAATTATGAACACGATAACGCCCCGAGTTTTATGACACTTGGTAGTTAAAGAAAAGATCGAAGTGAAGATTATTATCGGACAAACGCAAAATTATAGATATCAATAGACACAAAGAGATTTTGTTTTTATAAAGTTCCTACTATTTCATCTGTATAAGTTTCTCCATACCAAAAAGTGCGGACACTCATCCATATGAATAATAGGATCCATTACCTTAGGCATTTTATATTTCTTACATAATCTTGTATTAAAAGCGACGTGTTCCACACCCGTGCCTCGGAGAGCACGTTAGGCCGTCGATCCGGCACCTGATCTCCCTCCGGTTGTGTCGGATTACCATCCCATCGGAATAGTGAGTACACCTGTGTTAGGGCAAACACTATTGTATTATGCCTGCCATACTACAGTGGAATAGGACGGTGGGCCTGTGCTCTAAAACCCCTTTCTCCTACGAGTGATGAGGCCGGTGCCCAGCAGTGGATTAACCCTAAAACTTTACGTTAAACCCTCTCTGCTGTAAATAAGGAAACCAACGGCCATTGTCTAACCTAATATTATAAAGAGGAAACATTTGTATTTGTGTATGTAAGTATGTTTGTTTGTTACGTTGTCACACAAAAACTACTGGACCGATTTAAAATAAAATTTTGACCATTAGAAAGCTGCATTTTCACTGAGCGAAATTTCTACATTATTAACAAAAAATGTTCGAGATTTCATATGTCCTAATATAGTGTTATGCACCCTTGGTTCCCGATGCTGACTGAGTTCAATAACGCAAACATTTGGGGGTGGCAGATGGTGTGCGGAGTACCAAAGAGGTTTATGTTTTGAGTTATTGGTGAGCGACGGACACTGGCAAAGTCTAGAAATATGTTGTTTAAAATAAGAAGAAACTGTTCTTGGGTTTTGTTTTGCCTTCTATTCATTATTGCTCGCTGTCGAAGAAAGCTGTCGAATTTATGAGAATAAAATAATTATATGGAAGAAGTTGTTTGTTTTAATAATAGTTATGCCACTATAACGACTTTTACGAATTTCAAGTTAATAAAAGTGCCGAAAATAATCAAACCGTAATATTCACACCTCTATATTAATCCTTATCCTATTAAATCAAATCTTACTAAAGAACTGAAGAATACTTTTTAAATTATTAAAATCAGACATTCCATTCAAAAGATGAAACGAATTTAAAAATCTCAATCTAAAGAAAATAACGTATCCCCTTACTTGTGTTTATGAGCTCAATGATTACAACTATTAAATCTGTTCTGTAAACATGGAAATGCACGATAATGACATACAGTTGAATGAAATGTGAAATTTCAAAGCGACTGCCGCAGTTTACGCAGTGTTGGTGTCCTGCCAATCCTTTTCATTCCGGCCACAAAAATCCAGTGGAAGTCAAACGATGGCAAACATTTGCAAGTATGATGCACCGATTTAACCACGTTCCCTTTATGCATTGCCGTAGAATTGCGTCTCATTTATGAGGACCAATGTTGTAATTGTGTAATTTTTGATGTCAAATTTCTTATAGCATGATAAGGAAAAGTTTTCGTTACGTTCGCGTTACGCAGGATATGTGTGAGATTGTATAAGTGTATGTTGGGACTGATACTATACCAAAATAAATATATTGTATTACTATTGTAAAAAATTTAATATTTTTTTATAATTAAATACAATGTTAGCCATAGATTTTTTTACGTGGAGGAATCGACGTGAATTGATACACGCACAATTTTTGTATTAGAGTGAAAGCTTGAAGAAAATTTGCTCGCTCCTTTGACGCTCTTTCGTAATACTTTAAAGTTTTACACTCCATATAATGATGCTATAAATTCTATTATACTTGCGACAATGCTATTTTTTTGTAGTGATTTTTGTTATTTTGATATAGATGTTTTTTGAAATTAAAACTTCTTCAGCCGCTTCATACTTTAGTTGTATGTTTTGGGTATTGAATAAGAATAAGATAAAACAGTCAGATATGGAACGCCCATTCAAGTGAAGTCGGACTACGTCAGAGTCCTAACTATTATTACTATATTGACAGCAATATATACGAAAATCAATGAATAACACCTGTTTGATATGTTATTTTTTTACAATGTAAAAAAGATGTATTTCGTATTATTGTCTAATATATAAAATTTCCCTTCTACAATGTTAGTTACCGTACTCCTCGGAAACGGCTTTACCGATTTGTACCAAATTTTATATGCAGATTCAGTAGGTGTGAGAATCGGCTACTATCTATTTTTCAGATCCCTAAATGATAAGGGTTGTTCACCCTTAAATTTTTTTTTTTATATTACGGGATGAAATTATTATTTTTTATTTTTTTTTGTGACACAGCATACAAAAATACATATAACCCTAAATTTTGACCTTTCTATCACCAATTCCTATTTTTTATTAGCGGTAATAGTAATTATATGACAAAACAACTTTTGCTGGGTCAGCTAGTATATTATATATAAGAGATATCCAGGTATCTATTGATGCAACACGATATCTCTGGAACCATAAGGCGTAATGATTTCAAATTTGGTAGGAGTATTCCTTTTGCTGAGTAGAGGTCAGCTATAAACGGATTTTGCGAAATTCCATCCGCAAGAGGTAGGTTTTATATTTGTAAAATAATTTGCCTAATTTAATGAAAATGCTACCCTAAAAGCATTCCAAGCAGAAGAAGGCGCGCGTTCACCTAGTAAATATATAATCTAATAAAATTGCAATATAAATCACAGAGTAAAATTTTTTGATTCCGTTCCCTATTAGATTAAAACTATCGGCTTCACATCTCACTTTACGACCTTGTTCATGTTGGAATCCCCAAGTTTTATTTTAGGGTCACATTTGATAATAATTCAGCGGGGCTTTACGAGAAAACTTCGTATGTTGCCGTGAAAAAAGGTTTGTCAGTGAAAACAAATGTTGACGGCGGCATATGAAGCAAAAACTGGAAAACTGTTTTGAAATCTATTCACATAGGGATTGGTTTATTTAAGAAAGCGATATTTTGATTTTGTTCTTGAAAATGTATCACAATATGTTTGATTTAAGCCATGTGATTAAAACCAGCTCATTCACCTCTAACATGTCTTGATGGAAGTGGTGTGACGTGTGGAGTCTCGTTTAGAGATTACGAGTTTAGCTCCCGGGCAGACACCATTAGGTATCCTGTTACTTACTAAGCTTAATTGTTCTTCAAATCATCATTGCGCTTTTCGGGAAAGGCAAAAATCGTGAGGAGACCTGCATATCTTGGGTGCAATTCTGGGGTATATGTATGCTGCCAATCTGTAGTGGTCTATGCTATGAATAAATGTTTTAAATATACTTTAAATACAGTTGCTTGTACTTAAAATTAATATATATTAAGGTTGCACTTTATATCTAAAGGTTAGTTATCTCTAAAATCGTAGACTCCTAATTTGGTAAACAATTTCTACACAGCATTATAGCGAAATCCAATTTTTTAGCTAGGCGGCACGTTTTTGCTGGTACAGAAACTAGCCGCGGCTGAAGCCTCCCATCCGTCCAGATACAGAGAATTTGGAAAATACAAGTTCCTGAATTTGCTCTGCTGGAAATTGGACTTAGAAGTTCATCCGGCGAAGCGAGTACATGCACAAGGCTCTTTAATTTATCAGCAAACGACGTCATAGTAAAGCAATCTGCTGTCACAGCGAAACAATATTTTAATCGCAACTACATTTTTTTTAAATTTAAAAGCAAATATTAGTACACAAATTTACAGACATCCTAAATAAATCAGAACATTTGTGACGAAACGGTATAATTTAAACACGCAATGAATTTAAATAACTTTTTATTAGCACAGTATGACAGTAATGTGGCATTTTGTAGCAAACATATAAGACCACTAAATCGCGTACACATCTTTTTTTAGTCTCCTCCCCTCTGCTCTCCTCTCCTCACCGCATATTACATCATCCCAACTCTCTCCTTCTCTCCAATACTACCAATGCCGCCACACTAGCGCCTCTCACCGGAAGTCAATAAACTTGTATTACACAGTCCTTTAAAAGAGTACAACGTAAGTAAAGCCTATGAACTAAAACTCAATTCTGTTATACTTACTTTAAGTAAGCTACGTCAATTCAATTGGAATCAAACATTTACATTTAATATGGTAAATTCGGATCGTATATATTTCAATAATAATTACAAACTGAGTATATTATGTAAATTAAACGCAAACAATATCGCAAGTAAGCTCATAAATGAAATACATGCAAATTTCAAGCCAGCTAGCTATACGGAGTCAATATTGAACGCATGGTCCAATACAATATTGGAAAACTTACCGTTCATGTTTAATATAACAATACATGCAAAATAAATACAACGATAATAACTCATTTTACAGGTTACGATTAATCGAAAATACATTTTGTATTAAAGGCACACATCATATTTGAGTCTTTGTCTTTATATGATTTCATATTTTATTCCATTCTCACAAGACTAGTATTGAAATATCAAACTGTTTGAAGTCTACTAAGTAACTTCATACAATATGCAACGATCTTACGATAAACAATTTTTAGTTAAATATTTAAACGCTAACCGTCTTGTAACCAACAGTTTAAAGGTTTCTTGCCTTGTAGAGCTTAAAAAGTTTGTGCTAGATGTAGGAATAGAGTTAATTTTTCTTATATTACGTTTTTTCTTTTCGTCATGATTGCCTTACAAACAATTTAGTGCTTGTCTGCGATCGCTCGGAATGGTAAGTGATAATACAGTCCCAGATGGAAGCGTCCTAACATGCTAAAAACTCTGGACTTCATATCTGTAGCATAACAAGCTGACCTGTAGACCAATCAGGCAGTAAATTCCTAACTGTAAAGGTATGTAACATCCTATTAACTTCCCATGCCTGTGTAAAGGCATTCCCGCTCATTGGAGTGAGTGTTTTTAGAGCATAGATCCACCAGTTTGCCCAACTGCTGGTTGACAGGCATAGTACAAAACTAACATTAACTAAATTTATAGCTGCATCTATAAACAATATAAAAAGCAAGCCAACAAAAATATAACCACGAATGAAATTATCGAATTTACGAAGTAATTTATAATCATTAGCGGCTTCTGCATGAAACGTTTCAAATATTCATGTCATTATATAATAATATCAATATCGGTTAGAGCATTTTAACTTTGATCGCAACTGTCAATAGGTTAATTGCTATTAATGTAAAAGTAGTCTTGCTAAATGTTTTTTTTTTTCATGTTATAACTACTTAATAGATTTTGATGAAATATCACGATGTAATAGCGTATAAAATATAATGTATCGCTTGATCGCTGTAATCGCTTGTAGCCCAGCTTGGGCTGAACCGTAATTGAGTTTTGCTAATATTGTGTAATTATATACACATTTTTAAGACATCCCCATATGTTAAAGTCTTTAGTAAAAAGTAAGTAAGTAGCAGCCCATTAACGTCCCACTGCTGGACACAGGCCTCCTCACTCCGCGGAGCGAGGGTTTTTAGAGCATAGACCCACCACGCTGCTCCACTGCGGATTGGCAAGCATTGTACACAAGTGCACTCTCTATTCCTTCACTCTCATAGTCCGACGTGACGGCAATCCGATACGACCAGAGAGAGATCAGGCGCAGGACCGACGGCTTAACCTGCTCTCCGAGGCACGGGGGTGCATCACTCCACCAACTTTCCAACTTCGGGCAAATATTGAGAAAATCTTAATAGAAAACTCAATATCGAGTTGTGAATTGGCCCGACCCGGGACTCGAACCCGGGACCTCTTGTCTGTAGTCAAACATGCTAACCACTAGACCAATGAGGCGGTCATATTTAAAAGAACAACGCAGCATTTAAACCAAATTTGTTATTGAAAGCAGTGAAATTAACAAATAAACTTTTCTTTATCTACACAGTTGTGCTTCGACAGCAGACCTTACCACAGTGCATTCGCTACACTATTATGTAGCGTAGATATTATGTATCAAATAAAATAAATTGAAATAATATATCAATAATGGTAAGCGAATGACTTTTTTCTGAGTTCTACACTCAGCAGGGCGAGAAGGTACCCCAAATACTTTCTTATTCATCCTTTCAAGTAAAAATATATTTTTTTGAGTTATAGTGGATGACACTTGATTTTAATGTAATCTTCATCAGATAAGTATTTCATTGATTAAATTTACTCAGCGTTAAATTCTATAGCGTTACCTATTGAAAACTCAAGTAAAAGGTGTAATGGTCTCTAGCTTTTTAAACACTAAAAAGTTCTTATGAAGGTAGGAATACACTTTTTAGAGATTATATCATGACATATCACCTGGTGAGATTATATGATTGAGTTAGTAGTGTGCTTTTACTGTTGTACCTTGACGTGAACGCTTGTCAAGTCAAACATCAATGTCAACATGCTTACGTGTGCGGTGGTGTTAACTTACTGTCTGTAAGTATATGCAATGCCTGCTCTCCTTTGAAACTATGTTCTAAAACATGTTAATTCATCGCAAACACTTGCCATTGACTTCCTTTGACATCTGCTTGCCGATACTCGTGAACATCAACTTTAAACACCCGCAAGTGTTTATAAGGTTAGACGTATAAACACCGTTTCCACACAACTGTTCCTGTTGACGCTTGACAAACGTGGTTAACTGTAAACCCAAGTTTTACGCGTGCGATTCAAACTTATTTGTACATTATAGAGTTATGTATTTATATTCCTAATTAAAACTAGCGGCTCTTTAAAGTGCAGCTGCAGGGTACAGGCCTCCTCACTCTAAAAACCCTACCCAGAAGAGAGTTTTTAGAGCATTAACCCATGTCGCCGTTCAAGTAAAGGTTGGCAGACAACACATATCCCCAGCTGCCTATTAGAGCCAAATGCGAGTTTCCTTAGAGCCAGATGTCGTAGATAGAAAAAAAAGAAACAATAGGCTGCAATTGGATGATCTGCTTAACAGGAAGCAAGGATCACTATTCTGTAGATTGGTGCAGGTGCTTACAGACCACGGGTGCTTCAGTAACGACCTGCTAAAATTATTGATAGGGTGGACTCGCCAGCTTGTTTTAAGTGTGGAGTTCCAATCAATTCGGCGCATAAATCTGTGCAATAATGCCCAGCTTGGGGCCCGTGAGATCACCGCTAGACGATCTCACGGCGAAACGGCATGGAGAGATTTCGCCTCGTTTTGTGAGTCTGGAAAATTATAGAATAAGGCAAGCTCGTGGGGAAGAGAGGCAGAAGCTCATCTCCTTCACCGCCAGAGGAGAGTGAGGAGCGGTAGGCGTATGGATGCCCACCTGCTCCAGCTTACTTGAACCTTATGTTAAAAGCATCTGGGTCGCCATCTGAGTCGAATGCGTAGGCGAACTTTTGGTGCCTCTCCCTTTAGATGTAGATGGTTCCGCTGGTTGAGAATTCGAATGTTTATCCATAGGGCAAGTGGTACCGCCAAACAAAGAGATGTGTTCTGGTACGATGCTGTGTAGAAACCACAATCGCCTCTTACCAGATTGGCGCGCTTCCATCTCGACTGTATCATTACTTACCATCAGGTGAGATCACGGACAAGCGTTGTAGATTTCAATATAATATTATAATTTAAATATATTTTAACTTTATATGTAGAATAAATTTCGTGTAACGTCGATAATTCAAAAATTAATATCGTACGTCGTCCTAACGAGATTTCCGCTCGCTTGCCGAGCACGAATGCTAATCACCTTACTTGCTGGAAAATGGCGTATTATATTTGTTTTAATCTTCCACAACGGGGAGAATATTTGCGCTAATTATATTTAAATATTGTCAATCAGTATTAGTTAAAATTTTATCATAATGAGCATCATGATATAACATTTGCAGGCCGTCAAAGAGCACATTTCATTTTATTAACATAAAACTACTCAATATATATATTTATTTAATACACATAAATACTTAAATAAAATAAATTAAAAATATTATTACTTATACAGAGAAGCTTTAACAGATGTTACTACACCTTATAAATGAGGACTTACAAGTCCGATGTATATACCATTTCAGCCCTCCAAATATCTTCCATCTTACTTGTTGGCCCAAGTGCTGGAGATGTTGGTACTGCTTAGCATCCTGTACATCATTGATAGTTCACTTTCACATATACCCGCGTATCCGTAAACATTGCTAATGCAGTGCAGCATCAAGTGCAAAAAGTATCTTCAACGCCATCTTAGACACGTTGTAGTTTTGAACTCTCAAGAGCTATAGATCCGCAGCGTATCAGTTCTCGGGCTGCATATATAAAAGATTGGCAATAGACTTTAGAAAACGTCAGATTAACTTGTTTCGTAGAATTTGCAATCTGTAAGCCAGCACTTTGATCCAATAGAGCCTTGCACTAAGGTTCCAAGTCGCTGTCACTACCCTGCCGTTCCGTTACAATATGCCCGAGGTTCTTGAACTCAGCTACCCTCTTCAGGGGCGATCTGCTTAGTTGAATACGCGAATAAAAGTTTGCCGAATTGTTTTTAACCCTGAAAATAAGATTTTCGCATTTCTTGGGGTAGTATCTGAGTCCATTCACCTCCGCTTACTCTTAACAGATCTTTTTATCCACTGTTCGTGGGACTCATCAGAGCCATTTTGTACGACCGTAAAGGTTTAAAATGAAGTAAAAACAATATGAACATTTTCTTTCAGCGAAATAATAAACGCAATAGACAATTATAATAATAATTTTATCATCTTGCATACGTGCTTATACTACTAAAAGTCATCTTATGTTGACACAACATGAGTTTTCCTTATCCTGATTATGACGATCAAGATATTAGGATAACGATATAAAATTATTGTGTTGTCATTATTCCATGATAATTTAAAAAAATTACCCACTGATAATTCAGACCCTGTTAAGTGTATATGGAAAAATCCGTTCTTAGTTTGCGTTGCGAAGGGAGAGTCAATTTCAAATCAATCTTAAGAATAGTTTTAGAGATGTCATGAGTGCCCGTTTATCTCACGTACACCCACATACACACAAACCCACACCCACACAAACACACACCCACGCACACACACACTAACACACACACTCACACTCCCATACACACTCATGTATATAATAAAACCACGTTGGTATATTGTCTTTGAATTAAAACCGCTTTGGATGGTTTAAGGTAATAATATTTAATAGATCCCATTAAAAGTATGTTAAAATAATTGAAAGATGTAATTATGTTGTTTTCATTGGATGGATTTCATTGGGAATGTTCTGAAAATATTCTGAAAGGATATTTGTTTTATTTGAATAGCGAAGTCAGGGCCTAAGCTCGTTTCGATTCAATGGTACGTGACTGGAATTTAAACATTATGTTTATTTGCTTTTCAATTTTGTTTTACTAGAGGTACGATTTGTTTCGGCTGCATACTGGATTGTATTTGGATAACTTTATATTGTATTATTAGCGAGCCAAAAAGTTTGTACATTTGTTAATGACGGCTGGCGTTATTATTCGCGGAACTGTTTCAAATCAATTCATAAATCTTATTTGTTAAGTATTTTACTGGGTTTTTGAATCGTCAAATACGACTGATGCTAATATTAAAGAACCACTTCAAATTACAAGGTTCATCGCAACCTTTCTGGGAAAAACCCATAACAAATTTAGGCGGGTTTGTAGTTTTTGTTATGATTATAAAGTTATTGATTTACGGCCTTTTTGTCGTCCAAGTAATCTTACAAATTATAATTTAAAAGGGTTTTAAATTTATTCAGTGACATTGCTAGGTCTTCCGGGAATTTATTATAGAAACTTTTATATGGATTCTTCTTTTTATATAGCATACTAGAATTAATAACAATTACATGTTGAATTTTGCTATACGAGCTGCAATCACTTTTTTTCTTAGAAGTATCGATATTTTGAAGCACTATTATATTTTTACAACTCTTAATCTCCCTCAGTAGCAGTAGCTTTACCACTATAGCTATTTTTTTGCATTTTTAAAGTTAATAAAAGCGCTGATTTAATCAAACCATAATTCTCATACCTCTGTATTAATCCTTATCATATTAAATTACATTTTATTAAAAACCGTTTCAATGCCTGTAAAATACTTTTCAAATGAATAAAATCGGACATTCCATTCAAAAGATATAACGAATTTATAAATCTCAATCTAAAGAAAATAATGTATCCCGAGACGAACACAATATTATTTCCTCAGAATTACGTTATTAATTACAGGCGAGGAATATTCGATAAATTTCGACGGCCTTGATTATAAAATCCTTGATGAATTATTTCTTACTGTACTACTATTTGTACTAATGACATGCTTTTTTAAACATCATGTTTAAAAAGCTTTGTCATGAAAACAAACTGATAAGCTACTTTGATAAATGGGATGATATAATCATTAACATTACAATAACGTGTCTAAAATGCAAATTTACCGTTATGATGTCGGAGCCATCGATTTACTGGTCAATATTTTCTCATCGAGTAATATATACATCATTAAATTTCTCATCTGGCGATATAGATACAGCCTGACAGAAGGGGGATAGCCAAGTAAAGGATTAGAGAATCAAAATTCTTCTAAAGGTGTATGTGAAGAATAATGACGCAATAAAAAAAACCACCGACTATCCAAACAAACATATTTTATTAATCAATGTCATAATTATATTTTGTTGTAATGCAGCATCATTATTGCCGATACGAATTTTATTTCACTTCTAACACAAAATAAACATTTTGGATTGCGTTTATTCGTCAGTAGTATTTGTAACTAGCAATTTTTTGACACGGTGCTGCCATTTTTAGTATGTTTAAGTGTTTATAATGGTATGTACAATAAATTATTATATTTCTGTCATATAGCGTTGAAGCAAACGAGCCAACGACGCATTTATTTCACCTGACATTTAACTAAGTCCCTCGACACCGTGCCATGAAACGTTCCTCGCCTGCGCCATTACTTGAATAACAATAATGGCCCTGGTGAGCTTTAGCGATGTTTTTAAATTTTTTTGTACGTCATCTAATGTTCATATACTGCAGAATATATCTACAGTTATGACAATATATACTTCCTGATATCTTGTTTATGGTTAACCATAAACTCCGATATATAATGAAATGTTAAGTACGGTAATTCTATCTTTTGTTATACGAAATTTTATTATTTTCTATTAACTAAATGAAAAACTGGGTAAAACAAGGAGATTTTCTAGTTAATTTTGGAAAAGACTAACAAGCTGGAAAGTTTACAATTGTAGTCACAACTCTATATTTAAAGCAAAGTTAACATCCTTTATTCAACGAGATTTCCCGCTTAACAGTCTACAAAACCTACGTTAAGTTGCTATTTGGCAGAACTTAGAGAGTTCTAAACTATAATGGCAGTAGTCTATACGCGTTTCTGTGTTTACCTGAATGTGTTTGCAAGAAAAACAAGGAAAGAGTTCTAAGCACATCATTATCGAAATTAAGCGAATGTCAAAAGATGACTCAGGAATTGAAGTTTATAAGAGACATTCTAGACATCACTTAACAAATTATTTTAAATTTAATAGGGCGGTATGATATAAATATCTTGTTAGTACTTAGAAAACTGCCTCATTGGTCTAGTGGTTAGCATGTTCGACTACAGACATGAGGTCCTGGGTTCGAGTCCCGGGTCGGGCCAATTCAAAAATCGATATTGAATTTTCTCTCTCCGACTGTGTCAGATTCCCGTCACATCGGACTACGAGAGTGAAGGAATAGAGAGTGCACTTGTGTAATATGCCAATCCGCAGCGGAGCAGCGTGATGGGTCTACGCTCTAAAAACCCTCGCTCCTTGGAGTGAGGAGGCTTGTGCCCAGCAGTGAGACGTTAAAGGGCTGCTACTTACTAACTTAGAAAATAAATATTTACTGACAAGAAAATTTTTAATTGCGCAACATTTTAATAAGGTGAACGTTCGTTTATGCAAAGTCTAGTGAAGCTAGAATAAACTGAGATAATAACCTAAGTTGGTAAGATGCAACGTGGACTTTGTATTTTATTACCTTAGAGTTTTTATCCGTTGTCTGTGATGGTTTAGTGGTAATTTATATACATATCAAAGTTTTTTCACACGAATGTATACTGCATTTATAATATACTCGTATGTTTCATACACTTACAAAAATGTACTTATACACGTGGAAGAAGAAACTTCTTTGTGCTTAAACGCTTTTTAAGAACTGACATTTAGGGACGAAATTTATGAAAAAATGTATCCACAAATATATCCCTCATACATAAAAGTTTCTAATGAAATATGTTGTATTTTTTACTGATTTAAAATCTTAAGTCGCTTTATTCTATTTGTTTGACAAGTTTTGATTGGTACCTAGCTTTGTTTCCAATGGAGATGATTGTTCAATACATCTCAATGAGCTATCGTATACAGAGAGACAAGTACAAGTATTCCCAAGAGATTCCCTGATTTTGAATTATGGATCCACTACGAAACAAGGTTGCATATTTTAGTTGTTGCAATAAAGATTTGAAGTTTTAATTTTTTTTACCTCAATTTTCTTTTCCGAATGACATATCAAAAATTGCATGTTATTATAAATTGATTTACCATCAATAATTAAGCATTAAATAAAGTTCAGTAGTGTATTAAGTAAGCTAAAATAAATTTAGTTATAAACAACAAGTATTTTGGACAGGGCATATGATGCAATTATCTGTCTGATAGCCATCACTGAAAATTTACACAGTATCAAATTTCCTTTGTTTACCAACCCGCACGTTCATACCGGATTTTTATATCAAAGCTATTTATATTTTGTCCTTTATTTATCGTATAAAATATCCGTTAAATTATTTTCAAACAAAATATGCTAGCACTGCGCTCTGCTTTGCGTCAGCAAATGATACAAAGAATGATAATTTTGTTCCTCCTTGTTGTTGAATGTTTTATTGTCATATAACAGTAGGTTTATTTATTTTTATTACAGAAAGATACTGGAAGAAAATTAAGCACATTGTAATTGTATTTCGGTTGTTGAGGTTTCATATATTTTTTGTCAAAATATATGTTAATGTCAATTCATAATACAGAATTCAACCGAACAGTAGTATACTTTACGTCAGCTTCTTTTAAATGTTCTTTTTTAAATCAAATTGCTATATTTATTAAGTTAAAGTTATATATAGTTCAATTCTAGCTATAATCATACCATTTCACTGTTAATTTAGCCTTTGATCCAACAGCCAATCGAGAACCTCTTGAAATGTTGATAGAGGCTTTTGGGATTACGCTTTACTGAAACAGGTATGGAATCGCAATAACGATGCCGTTTCTATGGTACAGAAAATTGAGCAAACTGATTGAACTGTAAATGTAATATTTGCAGAATATTATATTAACACTTGCACTAGTGAAATAGTACTTCGGTAGTAGAGGTTTTTGTTTGATAATTTGTTTGGGTTTACAACGCTGAGTTATCTCGTTACCAACAATGATATACCTCCTTGTCAAAAATAAGTTCCGTTACGCTGATGTGTAGATACCATTAAGAGGTAAAGGACCTCTTACCAGGTTAGGACGCCACCATATTTTATTACATCATCACTTATTACAGTCAACAGTTAACCTATCGGAAAAACCTTCTTTATACTCTGGGTGAAACAAACCTAAGACAAGGTTTTAGAAATGTAAGCCTAATAAAAAATTGTTTTTGTAGAAAATATAAGATTAAAAAGATATTCCGTCTTAATTCCGTATTAACCTTAATCCCATTAACAATACTGAAATTCATTGAAGTTTAATTATAACCATTGTTGGATATGTCATTAAGATGTCGTAGATATTAGTTGAAACTGGCGCAATTACATGTGCGCCTTTGTTATTACATGGTTTAACTCGTTGAGAGTACAATTATGGAGCTCGAAAGGACTAAGGAACTTTGACATAAACATGAAACTTGATGAAATATTTCACTATTGCATGAAATGGCTCAGTCTGATATAATTCATATGACGGAGAAGAAATTGAAAGTCTCTTAGGAATCAGACATATGTTTCGGAGATTAGGGGAATATTTGAATTTCTCGTTTCAAGAATAAAGCCTGTATTGTAACGGCATCCTCAAATTTTTTTTTATAATTTAGTTCTATAACAAGTTAGGCTACATAAATAATTTTAGTACACGCTAGAAGGAATAAGTTATTTAAGTCTGAAAATGTACAGAAATCGTCTACTATTGTTGTACGTAAAGGATTACGTATTGTAGGTTTCAAATCAAAAATGTTTGGATGTACCCCAGTTATAGGAATGAAGGTTCAATAGTATATGACATGAAACCAAATAACTGAAAAATATTTTTAAGTATTCGCTTGCTTGTTTGTATCTATTCCATAAAATCAGCTATTGAGCTTATTTAATCACTATCCATAATTAATGGGTTGAAAAAATTATTGTTACTATGATTTATGATTTCACGACAGACTTGTTATATATGTTTTAAGTTCAGAGAGGTATATTTTAGGCCGGAAACGTAGGTCAGCTGCCAATTGCTCCGTGTTTACAACCGAACGGTGCCAAATATGGCTTAGATAAATGTGCAAACTCCGGACCTGTTATACATTTAACTTATTGCTATATATAGCGAGTCCGGAAATCCTGGGTCGACATATAGCATTTTTAATGTTTCTAACCAGGTTTTCTTAAACATTACGTAAAATGTCATAAGATATTTTTCTCGTTGTAATCCCATAAATATTATACAGAATTCCTGTTTCCCTTTTTTATATAAAAATTAATCTCTACTAGCTACTACCTATTTTCATGCTTTTATTAATAATGTAAGAAGTAAACAAATGTATTCTAGTGAATATACAGTAGATTCATCAAGCAAGCGCTACTTTTTAATGCTTGCGAAACGATTTAAATCTCTTAGTGGGAGTTACAGGATAAAAATAAAAAAAAAACGTATGGCTAATAGAAGATATCTAAAATAATATTATAAAGAGGAAGCATTTGTGTATATGTATGTTTGTTACGTTTTTACACAAAAACTACTAGACCGATTTAAAATATGTTTTCACTATAAGTAAGCTTTATCTCTAAAAAAATTGGGTTTCCTAATAAAAATGTGTTAAAATAACTCAAGGTGTGAAAAAATTAATCACAAAAAATCTGTCTTCGCGTGCGCTACGAAACCTATTGAAGATAGAAAAAAAAAATTCTACAATATAATAGAACGTATTAATATCTACAAAAAAATTCAGATACCATATATCAAACTACTGAAGTTATGGAAACGTAACTACTTTTTACATTTTAAAAGTTAATAACAGTGCCGACAGTAATCGAACCCTATTATTCATAACTTTGTAATAACCCTTATCATATTGAACGATATTTAATTAACGACCGTTTCAATACCGATTTAATATAAGATATAACGAATTTAAATATGTCAATCTAAAGAAAATAATGTATGCGAGTCGAACTGCAGAGCATCAAATTATTGCAAAACTACGTCAATTGTTGTGTACGTGGAAGTTCTGAGACAATGAAGTATTACAAACAAATTTCTTCGCTAATATTATAGAGGAAATGTTTGAAATTTATAATAATCAAGCTTAAAACTATTGGGTGCAAGGGAGAAACGCCTCCCAATCCGTTTCCCCAAATGCCAACCTCACCTGCACGCGGTGCACCCTGCTTTTACCGACGAGGCTCTGGCGACCGACAAATGGTGGTATAACCATTCTCTATAGCTGACATAAATGCCACAGACCGATAACGGGCAGCAGCGTTATCGGTGCGAGAGGGTCAGCACTGCGATCACCAACCCGCCTGCCAAGCGTGGTGATTATTGGCAAAACNTAGTAGTTAATCTCATCCCTTATGCCATATTAGCGTACAACAGCTCTATCCATAGCTTCACAAAGTGTAGACCTATGGACCTTATAAATGGACATTTTGATCCACGTGACCTCATAGATATAGATTTATCCGAACATTTACTTCAGCAGTATACCCAAGACCATAGGAAACGAATGACGCAAGTTTACGACCTTATCAATGAGACATCTTTACAAGACCGAACCAAACTGACTGAAAACCGAAATAGGAATAGGGAACCCGAGAAGGAATATAATCCCGATCAGCGGGTCTTTATACGAAATCCTATAGCATCTCGACAAAAGTTAGCTCCGCGTTATACGCAGGATACAGTACTCGCAGATCTCCCTATTCATATCTATACAAAAAAGAAACGTGGTCCTGTAGCCAAAGCTCGCCTTAAGCGAAGTCCTAAAACTACCACCTTGTTACAGGACATTATTATGGCTGACGTTACTGCAGCTGACCAAAGGACAAGAAGTGACAATTGATTCGCTTGACAATGGACCAGGACTACTTCCCTTCAAATTAGGGACAGCGAAGATTATTTCCCATTACCACTCTTTTCTTAGTTATATAGACTTAGAAAGTATTCATCCCCAGATCGAATTAGTAAAGTGCCAGATAAGCGAGTTAAAACCCTTATTAAATAATAAAACTATATCTATATTTGACCCTCACATAGAACACCTTAATCGAAAAGTTGCATTAATTATAAGAAAACTCAATGCATTTGAGTCAAGACGTAATAAAAGAGGTCTCATCGACGGTCTCGGTTCCATAATAAAGAGTATTTCTGGTAATCTAGATTACACAGACGCTTTGAAATATGAACAAGCCATAAAAGTGTTGCATGATAACGAACAAAAATTAGAACTAGAGTTAAATAATCGTGTCAGTTTAAATAAAAAGTTTATTTCAGAAAATATTCAAATACTAAGTAGAATAACTGTAAATCAGGAAAAAATGAATAAAGCATTAAATTTGATATTACAGAGTGATGCCTCTAGAGATACAGATTTAACAAAATATGCCCATCTGGCACAGCACCTACTAATCTTAGGGGACAACATAGAAGATTTATATGAGGAATTACAAAACTTGGAAAATACTTTAACATTTATTCGTGCATCGAGCACTCCTTATTCTCTATTCGATGTAGATGAAGTTAAAAATATGTTAGGTAAATTAAGAACTTTGTATTCTAATAGCGAAGTCCTTGATATAGAAGTTAGGCATTTTTATGAGGTAATTAAATTAGGTTATTTTTATCTAGATAAGCAGATAGTATTAGTTATAAAGGTCCCGATTGTCGCTCCTTTAACCTACTATTTTTATAAGTTATCCATAGTTCCTAATAGAAACCATGAAACCTTGATTCCACCCTTACCTTTCATAGCACTCTCTAGCAAAGATTATCGGTACATGGGGACAGAATGTCCGAAGATAAACTCAGTATTTCTCTGCGAATCAAAACCTAGCCTACATCTCCAGAACAAGCCCGATTGTATCCAGCAGCTTATTACTCTTCAAGAACTCCAGCCATTATGCAAATTGACGCCAGTAAGCCTGACAAACGAAGCTCTAGAGACACTAGATGAGAAGCACTACACTCTTAGCTTTCCCGTACTGACTAAGGTGAAGATTTCCTGTGGACAAGAACAATATCGCGCTCTACAAGGAAGCTACCTAGCAGTCATCCCATTGGGCTGCAATCTGAAAACACCTACGTTCACTATTTCCAACTCTAACGACCATATTAAAGGACACGTCATAAAGATAATGGAAATACCCCTAATCGATGAGTCAAGGCCCAAAGGTTATCCGAAGCTTATCCTTAATTCGCAAAGTCTACAAAAACTCCATGCCTTGAACAATGCAATGGCAGCACAATCGTCCATCCATCTAGATGACGTCACAGACCCAGCTATATATCACACAACTATACCCATGTACGTTATACTATCGGGTGCATGTGCACTCATCGCTATCCTGATATTTCGCCGTCTACGAAAAACTAAGAAAGACATCGATCCAGAAGTAATAAATGTTCCAGTAATCCACAATATCGACCCTAGCCAAGTGAAGGTCGATCACAGATGCTTACCAGCGACCATCTCGGACCAGCCTAGCAATAGTCGCTGTTCTTCGGGGGGAGGTGTTACGCAAGCCCCTGCTACCGCGGTCCGCGCCTAGTGACAGAGCGCGTCGGCACGAGGCGCAAACGCAGCAGTTTACGCCGGTGACGCAAATCCAGGTCGCCTAGCCCGCGAGCCCCCGCGAGCTCACGGCACTTAGAGATCTTACATCGATCGTTTAGGACGTAGTTTTAATTAGATATAGTTTTTTTTGTATTCTTTTTTTTTAATTAATAAATCTTTTTTTAAGCAACAGTTTGTAGTTGTTTGCACCCCCTAGCTGCCCCCGAACGTAATTAACGTAAGCTCAATGCTATTCGATTACAGACAGTTATATATTCTGCCAAAAATCCCACCCTTACTGTAGGTCGTTGAGGAGTTCCATTTTTTATCATATTTAACTACAACAATCACTTGACCATACCGAAGTTACGGTGATCTTATAAAAGATTCTGCTGAGTATCGTTAATTTAAGCAAATTTGTGATCATGGGATCCATGACAAAGCTGTCATGGATCCCATGATCACAACCTAACCAAAGTTTCACCAAACAACCCTTGAAGTGTATTCTTTTCAATAAAAAAAGAATCTTCGAAATCGGTTAGAGTGATTTTGAATTATTCGTCCATTTGCCGAGCACATGCTTAATGCAAATTTAAGACTTATCCGGTTTTCTCATGGATGCCATCATCAGAACTGGATTTAAATAAAATGAAACCCTACGACAACCACCACCTTTCTTATAAAAAAATCATCAAGATCAGAATCATAATACACATTTCTAGATTAGGTATATTTAAATTAGCTTTCCATGTTACCGAACAGAAACAAATAAATCTTTTATACAAATTATTGGTAACCGTAGAAACGTTTCATTTAAATTTTCAAGTGGAGTTATGATTGAATATAATTCCTTTTATTAAAGAGTACTTTACCATTTTAATAGGTACTTCAAATTTCTTATCTTTGTTATTCTATTTGACGAGAATTTCTATATTTATTACAAAATTAATAATTTTTGCAAAGTAATAACTTAACGTGTATTATACTAGTCTTATCAGGGAGACGGTTGTAGGTGATGAATTTTTTATTTTAATTGCCACAATTCATCACACTCTTTTTAACGTTTACGTTAGTACGTTTCTTTTTCAAATTTTAATTAATGCATAAAATTTTGACAGCCTCGCTGGCGCAGTGGTGCGAGTATTCGCTTTGCTTGCGGAGGTCCGGGTTCGATTCCCGGTAAGATGAATTTAGGTAATTGTATTAAAGTCTGGAATGGTGAGAGGCTTCGGACGTGGCTAGTTATCACCTTACCAAAGACGTACCGCCAAACAAAGAGATTAGTGTTCCATGCTGTGTAGAAGCCATAAAGGGTATATTGCTTCTTACCAGATTAGCGCGCTTCCATCTTAGACTGTATCATCACTTACCATCAGGTGAGATCACAGTCAAGCGCTAATTCTATCCGTTCTATCTAAACCGTTTATAAGACCAGTTTGCTGGCAAAACAGATTACCAGGCATCAAATTAATGCCTAAAAAAGATGCCTGAGTAAAGAGGTATTGCCTCGAGGCCCGCACCCCTCAACTCCACGCTGTTGAGAAGAACCCAGGATGGAGGATGGTTTCACCCTTGTTTAAAGTTTTATTCCTATCTGCGCTTAAAGATTTCCTGCTAGATGGTATAGTAATTATAACATCTTGGTACGACTTGTTAGTAATCATATTTAAAACAATGTTACAACTACTTTACTACAATAATGATAGCTATCGGTATTATGAAACAGGCACGCACGCATTAAATTTGAAAACTTTGCGGCCCTCGCGCGTACGGACTAATCTAACCCGAACATAACCAATTTATGTTAGTACACCTATTTGAATTGGAATATGTGATGAATGTCTTTAACAGAATGATAATGTTAGTATTTGAATCATATTGGAACATTCTTTCATATCTAAATGTCATGAGATTAGTAGCTATCATGGATACCATAGGAATCCTGGGCAGGTAATACTAAGTTCTCTTAATAATATGTAATAAACTTATGTTCTTCAATTATTACTGTAGTATGCTTTTCTGTATAATGCCTGGGGAAGAGTTCTGGGATATATAACATGTCAATCAGCGTTGGAGCAACATGGTGGGGTCTAAAGATGACATCCCATATCTCTAGAACCATAAGGCGTAGAGACTTGAAATTTGGTTGAAAAATTCCTTTTGTCGAATTGAGACCAGTTAAGACCGGATTTTACGAAATTCCACCCGCAAGGAAGGTTGCGGGGGTGTTAACTATTGACTCATCGCGATATCGCTGGAACCATAAGGCGTAAATATTTGAATTTTGGTAGGAATATTCCTTTTGACGAGTAAAGGTCAGCTTAGAACGGATTTTACGAAATTCCACCCGCCAGGGGCGTACTATATGTATGTTTCCTATTTGTAAAACAATTTGCCTAAATTAATGAAAATGCAAAAACATTCCACGCGGAGAAGTCGCGGTTTCAGCTAGTCTTATCTGCTTGCTGCTTGTATCCTGCAATCTTCTACGTAACATATTTTTTTTATTTATACGACGAAAAGCAAAAGTTGTCATCAATATCGGCATAATTTAAAAATATCTTTATTGAAAAAGTCGCTTACAGTAGTTTTGAATTGTTAAATGTCGTTTTTTCCATATATTATTTCCAATATATATTAACGAATGGCATAGAATTTAACGTAATTATTCCATAATTATATGATAAGAAAGCATTGTATCGTTTATTTAAAGATTGCTAACGAATATCAGGACATGAACTAAAAACGGTGACAGTAATAAAAGGACTCCATCGTCACCATCAGTGGCTTCGTAGCTAGAAATAAAACATAATACTTTCAAAATATTTATTTCAATAATATAAATGTATTATATATACATATTTTAGAGTCGCTCACTAATTTGCAGGTTAAGTAATACTATTCTCAAATTCTTCATTATTATATTACATACTTTAAATGACTTAAAACACAATACTATCGTGGATACAAACTAAGAACTGTCACTAGGCGAATATTACTTCATTCTCTTTTTTTTTCGAAGTGTGTAGTTGCTGTTAGCCCTACTGGCTTTTACAGCGTAACCGAGAGAGATGGCGAGCGCAGAAGCTCTGCCGAGGGGTGGGCCCGTAGAAGGGCCCTGCTGCATCGAAGGAAAACATTGCTCTAAGGGCGCCTCCTGCGAGGCTCGGACCTAGGCTTACAGCAACGTTTGCTGCTGCTGAAAAGGACAATCGGACAGGTGAACTACTTCATTCTACTGCGCTACATTTCTTATAACAAACGCCCCACTCAAAAATAATACGTCCACCAATCACAAGTCGTCGTGAAAACGACGACTAAACAGAGTTTAATAAATTAGAGAATTTCCGGAACAGCGTTAAACCGGATGTAGTGAGTGTACGTTCCACTAATACAATTACAAAGACCTCAGCATAATAATCAAATATAGCAATTAATTAGCAATCCATGAATAATGATCAGTAACACATAATAATCATAAGTTTATGATTATTAGTAATAGTTTGCCAACACGTTTACACGACCCTTAAAACGTCATAAATGCTTTACTGTGCGTGTACAAAAAAAAATACGCAACTGTGGCATCGGCCACATGCAACATACTAGCACGATGTGGGTTTTTCAATTAAAACTGATGAAAGTAATCTACAACCAAATGGCTTATACAGGATCCAAATTGTCCAATTTTTTTGTTCATTCTCAATGAAAACAAAATGTTTTTACATGTACAGAAAAATGTAATAGTTTGACTGGCGTAATAGTGAGTGTAGTTATTTCGTCGCTATGTATAATAACCTCTGGGGCTTTTGGTTTCACTACCAGCAGGAGCATATGAAGAAATTTTATTAATTATTTGTCTATTCATTTGTATTCTAGACTGATTAACGATATTGTTATATATATGGGGTTATAGTTATATATATCTACGCATAATGCTAACACATCAAACAATAACTATTATCACACAACTACTCAATAAAAGTAAATAATTTTGTACGCCACGTCTTTATATTTGATTATTGTTTACTCAGAGAACCCGCTCCGGGATTTAAGGCTATTCAAAATTCATTTCATTATTTGAACGCGACGAGAAAATATTTGAATACTCGATCCCTGTTTGAGGAACAAGGCCGTGGCCTTGGCTTGTTTTGAGACTTCGCAGGAATTACAATGTTTTGTGTCTTTTTGTCCCGTCTTTTCATTTCAGTGCTTGTAATAAGATTTAAATCGCAGTATTGTGCTCAATACCTGTAGCATTAAGAATTTAAAGCTTTTTTTTACGAAAAATGTGTATCACATACACGTAAATTTTTATTTCAATTTATTTCTGTTCCCGATTTTATTTCAACTTTAATCGTTTTTCTTTAAAATAACTGTATTCAGAATACTTTGTAAGGTTATACTTTTCTTGAAATTAGCTTTTTGTTCGTCGTTAACAGGTTATATATATTTTGAAAGAAAACTTAAGAGCTTTATACCTTGGGTTTTTTCATTATAAAGGATCTAATCACTCTTTTTCAGGTGACAGAAGCAAAAATGCAGAAAATTTAATCGTCGGTACTTTAGCTGTGTGATGTATTTTTATTGGATAATTCATTTTTCTTTGATCTAATTTCTCACGTCGCAAGTCATGTAACAATATTGTTTACGAAATGGTAAACTCATGATAAATATTGTAATAAGTGGTCCAAAACTCAACGTCAAGCAGCTACATGAGAGTAGGCAATACTTCACCTACGTTAAAACCTTTTGTTGACCCTGGGAATTGCTTGTATGAACCTCGGATCGGGAGTGTGGGACTCACTGATAAGTCGGGATACCTACTACAACCAAATGAAACCCTCGGGGTCTTTTGGAAAAGCCAAAAGGTTCGCCAAAATAGGCGACTCTGGTATCCCGGATTTACCCGCCTAGCCTCAATGGTTAATGGAGCAGGAAGAAGGCGCGTAAACCCTGTTTCTAGATATTGCAACCGCCCTGCTCTAACAGGCAGTTGGAAGAACTTCCGCCCGCAGATTCCACAGATAACCCACAAGAACGGTTGTCCTAGGAGGGCTTCTTGAACGCTGTGCGATACTACCGAATCGCTCTGACCGCTGTCACCATTTGCGTATTTCGTATGAGAGATTTGTTCGGAGTTGTCAGATTATCGGCGCACATGGGTGCACCGTACAGTGCCATATTACTAATCACTCCGGCAACCGGCTTCCTGCACGGCGATCCTGGTCCCCCTATATTAGGCAACAGCTAGGTGTAAAAACATTTTAACACCTATGTAACACTAATCTATTGCGTTTAAAAATTAGTACTGTGCATTTATTTAAACTATTTTTTCCAGAACCTAGAAATATGATTATTGTACATAATACAATTGTAAACATTGGATGTGCGGGTTTTTGTATTTGCTTTTTTAATAGTTGAGCAATAATGTTACATAATTTATGAAGTACCTAATGGTAGCTTATTTGTATTATTTTCTATGGCTATTCATTTAATATTAGAGCGAAGGAATTTAGTTGTTATTTGGTTATTGTTTATAGAATAAGTTTCGGGGTTGATTATTGATGTAACGTAGTATAAGTGCTCATATTAGTATTTATCTGTGTTATTATTTTATACATACATACATAGCATCACGCCTCATTCCCATATTCCCATAGGGTAGGCAGTGACCACGTCTTTCCACTTGCCACGATCCTTACATATTTCCTTCGCTTTTTTCATTCTCATTAAACCTTTCATAACAGTGCGTCGGTTTAGAGTACTCTTGACGTGGCCCTTATTTAAAATGTCCTGGATTTGGTCCATGAACGTTCGCCTTGGTCTTCCCCTTCCAACTTTCGCATTGACTGTTGACTCATAAATCCTTTTTGACAGTCTCCTTTCATTCATTCTCTCTACATGCCCAAACCATTTAAGCATACCGTTCTCGATTTTAGTCACTACGTCTTCTTTTATACCACAACGTTCTCTTATCACTATTTATTACTCTGTCACTCAGTTTACTCCACTCATACTTCTCAACGCTCTCATCTCTACCGCATTTATTTTACTTATTTGATTCTTCTGCCATACCTAACTTTCACTACCATACATAAGTGTTGGCACCAACACTCCTGCATGGACTGACAGTCTGGCCCTTTGAGACACCATCTGGCTATTCACAAAGGCGTGCAGAGCACCATTTACCATATTCCCTGCATTCACTCTCCTTTCGATATCACTTTCACATGTTCCATCTTTTGTAAATTTAGATCCCAAGTATACAAATTCTTTCACCTCTTCCACTTGTTCCCCATCTATCAAAATATTGCCATTCATCATAGATTCATCTCGTTCAAAAAGCATAACTTTCGTTTTGTTTACATTCACTTTCATTCCTTTCCCTTTCAAAGCTTCATTCATAATATTTAGCATCTCCTGAAGCTCGTTAGCGGATGACGCAAGTATTACTTGATCATCAGCGTAGAGTAAACATTTGATGAGTAATTCATTCATTCTTAACCCATACATACTTTCTTTTAAATCTGTCAAACAGTTATCTATGAAAAGGTTGAATATCCATGGTGCCGCAACGCATCCCTGTCGAACACCTCTTTCGAGAACACCTTTTCACCAGAGTTCCTTACTCACCGCTCCATCATAGGCCTTTTCTAAATAAACGAAAGCGCAATAAACTTTTTGGTGTTTAACCAAACATTTTTCGATTATGCAGCACCACAGCTCNCATACAATTTGCCGACGACACTAAGAAGGCTGATACCGCGGTAATTTTTGCACTCCTGCTGTGACCCTTTTCCTTTATATAAAGGGACAATTACGACCTTGCTCCAATCTCTTGGGACTTGACCTTTTCCCCAGCATATATTGAAAAGGCAGTATAGCTGAGCTGCTACAATACCGCGGCCAGCCTTCAGCATCTCGACTGACACTATGTCATACCCAGCAGCTTTACCTGATCTCATACCTTTCATCGCTTTTATAATCTCATCTATACTAATATCGCTACCATTTAGCTTATATTCATTGCTATCCGCAGAGGTCATATTTACCTCTGCTTCATATCTTTCACACAAACTTTCAAAATGATCCTGGATCTCTTCAATATCTATTCTTCTCCTTTTATTAAACTTCCATCTAAACTTCTGATTTTACAAAGCTCCTAGGTAGTAGATCTTCCTCGGGCAATTCGTATTGATTTCCAGAATAACTTTTTGTTTGACTGAAATTCACCAGAAAGTCTCCTATCATACATATCTCTGCATTCTTCTTTTTTCTTTCTTACATCTTCTTTCACGATTACTTTCACTCTTTTGTATTCCATTCTTGCCTTTTTTACATCATCATTCGTTGCCTTTTGCATTCGATGGTTAAGTTTTGTAGCCATCCAATCGGATCAAGCTTTCTTCTTTCCACACATAGCTGCTTGAACATTTTTATCCATCCACTAATTATTCTCTTTTTTACCTTTCCTCCTTTTAGACATTCTACATACATCAAT
This sequence comes from Elymnias hypermnestra, assembly GCA_015832385.1. NCBI lineage: Eukaryota > Metazoa > Arthropoda > Insecta > Lepidoptera > Nymphalidae > Elymnias > Elymnias hypermnestra. The sequence goes on along the minus strand of JACTOM010000048.1, from coordinate 586,703 downwards.
AGCAGCACCAACCACTCCATCTTTAAATTGATTCCATAAACTTTCAAGCCCATTTCCTTCGTCTTCACTCTTGAATCGCCCAATTAAATTTTTCCGATATTCTTCTCTAGCATCCTCTTCTTGCAATCTATTAAAGTATTTAGTTTTATTTTATTGGGTATGAATGTGTAGAATTTATGGTGACTTTTCGACAATAGTTAAAGGGAATAAAGTCTGTTTTTTTGGGGCTGTTATATTGACGTTTTGTGAAAAAATATTGCGGAAGCTAAGAATTGAGCATAATATAAGCAACGTATTCTGTATAATAAATGTATGAAGTATACAATAATGATTTTTAAATTTTAGCAATCAAAAAAATTATCATAATAAACTAGTGAATCGACAAGTGAATTTCTTATTATAAGAGAGTAATGCGTCGCAGTACTTACTGAGTTCCTTCAATCCTTTTTTCGATTAACCTAAAACATTTGCCTTACTTTAGAGCGTAAATAGGCTATTGCCCTATACATATAAACAGCAAATATTAACATTATTTGTTTTAAGAATATGTTATAAAAGAAATGTTCTCGAATTTGTTCCGTACTCTTCTTACATCAATTAATTTAAGGGTAAAACTTCCTTGTGTTTGTATCCTTACAAGTATGGTAACATTGTATTTCAAAGTTAGTCTACATAGTACTCTGTCGTAGTATTTCAAAGACTGATACACGAATGTCGTATTAATTACACTTGACGTTTGTAAATCCCGCAGTACAACTGTATCCATTGCTCATACATTGAAAGTTATGCTAAAATTTGCACCATTCGTAAAACAAAAACTTGAATGAAAAATAAGTTTGAAACTGAAACTGAACTGAACTGAAACTTTCTATATTCCTTATTTAATACAATAGTGAGTTGTTCTGAAATAACTTACAAAACGGGGTGACGAAATTATTCCCGAAACGGTATTACGACTATTAACGGTATTACGAGGAATAAATAAATTTGTTTTTACGGTACTTATATACATATTTAACTCAACTTACCTAACTTTATACTTTTTACAAGTTAATTAAAGCTATTTAAAAAAATCAATTCGTTCAATTTTTCCATTTTCTTTTCTGTCTCAGCACCCCTTTCTTTATTAACAGTGAAATAAAAAAATATGATTTATGACTTTCTTCCAAAAATGGTGCGACGTTATTATTGAAGCTTGTTTTTACAGGAGATTTTATTATTTTCCTACTGATTTATATCTAGATTTTTATATCGTTTACGATTATTTTTAGCTAAAAATGTTGTGCTTTTATCTATCACAGCGTTGTGATACATCAATATAATCGGAACTGTTTTCTGTAAAGCTTCTGTAGTAGCGTTAAGGAAGAAGTGATAAAGACAAAGAAGGTTATAAATTAATTTGGACGACCGATTGCAAATATCCAAGAGACGTCAGAAATTGTGGATAAAGTCTTAGGAAAGACGGTGTATTTAGTTTGTAGGTGAGATAATCCAAACTTGATAGGAAGCTATGCCAACCGTTCTTTGCTAGTGCCTTTCATAAACTTCTTGACGTTCCACGATTATAACTTTTAATTGCTTACTTTGCAGACAGGTTAAGATAATGATGTACTTGTACAAAAATTGTTTGTGTTTACATTCACTAACAAAAATATGTCGACGTTAGGTGAGAGAAGACATAAAATTATGTGGTATTATGCAAATACGAAAATTATCGATTGAAATTCCGAATGGAAACTTAATGTGTTCATAACGTGCTTTAATAATGGTTTGTGATTTAATATGAAACAATTTTGTGTTATATATTTACTTATGTTATTTTTATAACTTTGTAAAGTGCGCTGGTTATGCACGGGATTCTGTAGATTGTTATGTCCTAATGACTATGAATGTATGGTACTGTTTCCATAACCCCACAGTAAATTGGCAATAAGGAGGGATTGTAGAAAAAAATTGTCACAACAATATTACTTTTAGTAGTGAATAATGGACTACAAGCCCATGGAAAAAATTAAACAGTGAAATGAACAAAAGCGAATAACGCTTAGAAGGTTGTTACTATATCATAAAATTACTTTGAGCGCTATGTCGTCATTTCTGAGCGATACAGGCGAGTACACGAGTAAATAATTGTTTTTTATACGAATATTTTTATTTGTTACCATTTATAATGTACGGCTATAAGGTACAACATAATATTTAATAAGGTTACATCAAAAGACAAGTTGCCGGTTGGTCGTTTTTCACTTATATACTTCGATTCTATTGCAATAGTTTTTTTATGGGTTACGGCTAACAAACGAGCTGGCAGGTCACCTGTTGTTAAGTGAGTACCACGGCCCATGAGCACCCACATCACCAGAGGAACCGCTTGTGTTGCCGACCTATAAAGACCTTCGAAGTCGTGAAAAGCGTATATATGCAAGATTTCAAATAAATTGCATAATTTTAGAGATATTGCAGGGATTTACTTTCACATTTTTTTCTGATATATAAACTATTCTGGTATTCAGGATAAAAGCGAATCTAACAAATTACAGATTACTAAAATCGGTTCAGCCTTTTTTAAATTTGTAAATGGCGTAACTATCTTGCCTTTGTTACATATATGGATGTAAATATGACAAATATATTACTTAAAAAGGTTCATCTGTTGTGTCTGAGTTGCATTCTGGGTACCGGCTTTTCGACGAATAAACTTGTATCTGGAAAAAGTAGATACAAAAAGACCATTGATTAAGAAAGATAAAATTGGTGAGCCAATGTTTGTAAATTAATTTCCCCTGGGTCCAGCCTATTGGCGCCTTAAATGAGCATTCTAGACACCCGAATTTAGTAAACTACGACCAATAGTCGGCCTTGGCAGTAAGCCGCCCATTACGGGACGAATAAAAGACATTCAGAAGAGCTTTGCTCCTTGATAACGACTTTTTTAGCCGGATTTACGCGTAATGTAGCTTTTGTGAGGATAATAATAAAATAGAATAAGCAAGGTTACACTACTTGTTTGTATTTAAGTTTTATTAATTTATGATATGAATTGAACAGTGTAAATAAGAAAACTATATAATCCTTATTTTACAGAAGACTTTATAATTAAGGTAAATATAATGATATAACAACGTTGAACATGTCGTTTTCATATAGTGTGAAATTTGATTTACTGGGAACTGATGGTTTTTGTATATTTTTGCTTTTGATAAAATAAACCCTTATTTTACATCTAACATAATCCGGAAAGTGTTTAGTCAATATTGTTATATAATAGAAAACTTTAATTTATTTCGTCTTTACTATAAGGAAAGTTTAATTATAGCTCCAAAAAATAACATTCAAAATCTAAATGACTTAGAAAATACAATTTTCTGTTCGCGTTGCTGGAAATCAAATAGTCCAAAAGCGTTATTTCTCTAGCGAGGCCTTTGGAGCCGTTGTTGACTTTATAATTTCTGTTTTTGATAAAATTTCTATCTGAAATATAAAAAAAATGTTTAGTCGATTTAATTAAAATTCCAGTACAAATATTATGTTATCATCAATATTAGCTTTCCAGTATACAGAGTAAACAGTTTGAAAATGGCCTAAAGTTGCGTATTAAATTTTCTGTATAAACATGATATTATCATAGATTTACATATCATGTGAGGTAGCAAATATGGGAAATATAATTATTATTACATCAATATTTAGTATTACGGAGAATGTTTTATTTAGATATCTTTTATAATATTCTCAGGAGAATACGGGAAATAAATAGTGAATTACCTTCTACACGAATCATTAAGTAACATTACTTAAAATATGTTTATTAGAACGTATTTTATAAATTTGTTAAATTTATAGAATTTCATAAATATGGTATACCGGTTCATGACAGTTAAAATTACCTTTTATATTTTACTGCCTGCGTAAATCCCATCATTAACATCATATTTTCTTTATATAATATTATTTGTATTAAATGAACTTAACTCTGCTATGAGCTTTTCTAAATATCTGGGATGATTTTGTTTATATTTTTAATGTTCAGGTGGATTCAAGAATAGTTTAGAGTTACAAAACGACCCTAATTTTCCTATATTACTAGGATTGTTAACCGTATAGTTACCGGTTGATAACGCCGGGCATAGTTTGTATATTCTATCATTTGACTTTAAAGAAAATGCCGAAAACAGTTTTATAATTGCTGACAGGTTAGCCCTTGACTTTGATCTCATGGTTAGTGATGATTCAATCTAAGATGCTAGCGTACATATGGCTACATGATAACTTACCTCTTATGTTTTCAACACAGCATGGTACTTTTCTTGGCGGCACGTCTTTGCCGAAAGAATGATAACTAATTACAGCAGAAGTGTAATAAATCACACTATGGTTGGACAACGACGAAATTTTTTATTGTAGAAACAAAGGCTTCATCGAAGAGGTTACATTTTGTTAATCATTCTCATACGAACCCAGACTAGACTCAGACAAATATGATTCCCTTTGAATGAGGCCGTCAAAAATTTATCAGGTCCCTTAAACAGAGTAACTTTCGAAGAATGCTAACGCTTTAAAAAAGTATGGGAATGACGTTTTATATCGAGATATGAAACGTCATTCCCATACATTTTTAAATGTTAGCAATCTTCGAAAGTTACGCTATCTGAGGACAGGGCCCTTTATTCAGTATTCTCTAACTTAAATGGTTTTTGAAATAACTAGTACGCGCACATGTGTCTGTTACACAAGCTTGTCCCACATAGTTTTTTAAAGTCAATGAAATTGTGTTTTGATTTGACGTTATACAGCAGAATGTACAGGCCCGATCTCTGTTGCCACAAACTCAATATATTCAATATCCAACCGGATAGATCGGAATGAAACTCCCCGGGTTGCCGATAACGGAGTTTAATGGAGCTGTTGCAATTTAATCTAGCAACTTCTGTATTGTTATTTAGAGATTGGCTCGGTAGATTGTGACGGGAAGCCGATCAGTTTCCATTTTAACTACCAATTTAAGCGATGTTTGACTAATAGTGTAATTCGATATAAGTTTTTCCCTGTTTTGTCTCCATTTCTTCTATTATTCAAATAACATTGAAGAAAATTCAGATATCGTCACTTTTAAAATTAGCTAAAAATTTAAAATGTAACGTCAATAATGACATCATATCGAAATATAATAAAGCAAGTACATTTATTTATAAGAGATATTGACTCATCACTATATCTCTGGAACCATAAGGCGTATAGACTTGAAATTTGGTAAGAATATTCCTTTTGCCGTGTAGAGGTCAACTAAGAAAAGGTTGTATGAAATTCCTCCCACAAGGGGAGTTACGGGGGTGTTTATTAAAAAAATTCAAACTTCGCATCTACAAATTATATCTTTTATAGTATGTAAAACTTGGTCAGAGCTTTATCTTACATAATGGTAATCAATTATAAGTAAATTTTAGAATATTCCACCCTCAAATACCAGTGCGGGTATGTTTTATTTGTAAAACAATGTGCCTAAATTCATAAAAATGCTAACAAACACATTCCACGCAAAGAAGTCGCGGGTTAAGCTAGTATGTATATTTTTTTTTAGCATATTTGCCCGTGCCCCGTGGTGTCTTCCAATTAGTTCTCGTTCCCGTAGAAATTTGGGGGAAATCCGATCTTAGTGAGGTTTACTTTGTGAAAGGAGTGCTAATTTTGTTAAGTCTCAAGTCAAAAATTCAATACTATTTCAATTCACTAACACACTTCGCTTATAAGTTAGAGTTTTTTGTTAAAACTAAACTAAGATTAGCTCATAGCTTAGACTCAACAAGTTGTTGTAAGTAATTTCGATATAAGAATAACCTTGCACAAAGTCCTTGCACTGTTAAAATGTAAATTCATTGAATAAATTCAATCAAAATTAATCTCAATAATAGTAAAGAAAATAATTATTTAACAAGAATCAATATTTCTGAATATTTAAGCTAACACAATTATTTTAGGTGTAATATATTTATTTATTTAAAACTTTAAATTCGTTGCAAGGAACACCTTCAGCGTAATTTATAACAGATAATATTTCAAAGTCGCAATATAATAAATTTCCTTTGGGATATTGAAAATTATACGAGCCAGAAGTTTATTTTTAACTTAAACTTCGTTTTACAATCTTTGTGAAACTTTAAAATCTCTGGATATAGAAATAATTTCAGCCGCTTGTTAGCTTACAGAGTGAGTGATTCGAACTTTGGTTTGCCGCAACTTAACCGTAGCAAATTAAAAATGAAAGTTTTTACGTTATAAACGTTGTAAAATGTATATTAAACTTGATCTCGAATATATTTTAAAAGTTGTTAAATGATGGGGATTCATTTATTTTTAATCAGCAAGCTAAACCACCTTTACTAAGGTTATATGTTTTTTTACATTTGGCGTCCAAACCTACAATTATTTTATATATCTGCAAGTAAGGGTTCTTTCTGATTATTATTTAAATGTAGACTTAATCTTTACATCGAAATTCTTTAACATCATCAGTTGTACTTTGGAAATAACATAAGAAATAATTGAAAAAAGATTTTTTATTTTGATTTGACAATAAAAAAATACCTGAATGTGTTTTCTGCCGTTCTGTAATATCACTACGAGTGGTACTTTAGGAATAATGTCACTAAATGAATATTGGAAAGTGCTGTAAAAGCTTGAAAAACTACAGTAAAATGATTTTTCTTGAAAGATATTAACTGGCTTCTTACTAATACTCTTAATAAGTAAAAAAAAAACACAATATTACAATCGTTATAAATCCTTATAGTAATTAAAAAATCCTAATACCGTAGCGAAGGCTACTCATAGTTCATTGGCTTATATCGAAGTTAAGGACAAGTCTATTTTTAGATTTATTAATTAATAGTATATTTATCACCCATGTCCTCTCATTATTTAGATAAAGATAGTAGTGTAAATTACTTCAAACTTATCACTGTGATTAAGGAACGCCGATATTGAGTATATACTAAGTTGTTATAGTGAAAATGAATAAGGAAAATAATTTGCAAATTTAATTACAACGCGATGTTGGGAAAATATGTTTTCTCTCTTCTCGTTATGAATAACTAAACAAGCCATTCGGATAATCTTTGAAACCTAACTCTGAGTTTCTTGGAAATGGATAACGATATAACTGACTATTTATAAAAGGTTGCTTAGGCTGTTCTTACGCTTGTTGTTTACAATAATTTTAATTCTTTCCCTATTTCTCACTCTCTCTCTTAGTGATAATGTCAGCAACCTCAAAGGTTCAGATTTTTATAAAAACAATATTACGGAATGGATGTTTTTATACAACCTATTTAATAAATATTGCCTCGATTCAAAGAAGCTATCTAATTGATTTGTCTCTAAAAGCTTTAACATTTTAATATTATCACGTAGCCGGATATATATTCGAAAATCAAGACTGAAATTCTTTACATATTGCAAACAGGTTTCCTTTCCAACGGTGTCATCAGATGTCAAATAAATATGGCACTTAACTACGATACCCTTTTTACAATATAAAGAGGTCTTTATCTTGACATGACACTCAATTTTTCTTAAAAATAGTGAAGTTTTTTAGAATGAGAGATTTTTTATGAAAAATACATCATAGTAAATATAACTCGAAAATTATGTCAAAATACTCTTCTGGACGCATCTATTGGCCCACCTTAGAGTTTAGGTTTCGATGGTTCCTACCGAAATATTATTGCTATATTGAACAAAAACTATTGATGCAGTTTTAGACCTGGTACTCTTTACCACCTTTTTCGATCGTAATGTTTTATATTTGAATTCAGAATACCACACGACATGGAACTACGCCAAACAAGTCGGGTATGCGCCTTGATGAAGGCACTTGATTATTGAATAAAAAACATGTTCAATTTAATAAAGGTTTAATTTAATAACGCGTGTTGCCTCCATAGGCTTCTACCACAGCTCTCATACGATTAGGCATAGAGTTTATCAACCGCTCTATGAAATTTTGGGGGATCATCTCCCATTCCTCTTCTATGGCAGTTTTCAACTCCTGCATCGTCTGGGCAACTGGCTGACGAGCCCTAACAAGTCTTTTTAGCTCGTCCCACATGTGCTCAATGGGGTTCATGTCTGGGCTTCTGGCTGGCCAGTCCATAACTGTGATGTTCACACCCCGAAGATATTCCCTGACGATGCCGGCCGTATGGGCTCTTGCATTATCATGCATAAAAAGGAAATTTGGGCCCACATAGTCCGCGTATGGCATCACGTGAGGTTCTGAGCACTCACGAATGTACCTTTCAGCATTTAATGTTGGCAGCCGTGGTCCCGTAACAATCTCAAGTTGAGTTTTACCGCTCGCCGATATACCGCCCCAGACAGTCCGTGCATAAAAACTTTTTGCTCGACCTAATATAAAATTTTAGCTAGGACCAAACGAATGAAAATGGAAGGTGGGCCAATAGATGTGTCCAGAAGTATATTTAAAATGACGAACTTAGCAGACTGCCAGCCTTGCTGGTTCAATTAAAATCAAAATATTCTTTATTCAAGTGGGCTCAAAAAGCACTTTGGAATCGTCTCACTTAGTCTGTCCATTGGTAATAAATCTACCACCGGTTAGGAAAGTTGATTTCGCTAAAAAAAACCGGCAAGAAACTCAACGGTTACTCCATTAAAAATACTTTTTGTACGTTACAATGTGTTTATTTATTTTTATTTATTTAAAAAAGGACACCAACAGGATACATCTAAAAGTAAATTACAAATAAATCTTAAAGAAAACAAGTTTTAAAACTAGAAGTAAACCTACTCACTGGTAGCCTCAACATGCTTATATAATAAAATAACACTAAAGGGGAAAAAATGACATATTACATAGAGTGAAAAACAACATGACCAGATAATAACCTTCTCTACTATGAATGAGGAGGCCTGTGCCCAGCAGTGGGTCATTAATGAACCGCTATTTTTCTTTTTTTTTAATCCTCTAACTAATATTATAATCGAAATGAGAAAGTAACTTCGTTGATTGATTGCCTGTTATTTTTCACGCAACAACTATAACGCTATAAAACAAACTTTCTGAGAAAAACTGCAAAACAAAGACTAGAACGTTCAAACAAGTTTTAAACTCTAGTACGGTCGTATTCCGCAAACACATATAAAGAAGGTTTTAATGTTTTGTATAAAAAGGATATAAAAATGTGGCGTTTTTGTTTGTCGTAGAAAATTACATTTTTTGTTGACGCTGGTACGAAACAAAAGTAAAGGTTTACGTTTAAACCGTCAAGCCACCGTGTAAAAGACACAAAGCAACATTTTCATTACAAGCCCTTTGTCAGTGGTGCCTATTCACAACACAAAGAGGCACCTTTAAATGTGAGAATGTCCAACCACTGCTTAAATATATTTAATGCTCAGAGCACATAAATCAATACAAAGAGCTTGTTTTTGGAATTTGAACATTATTGTGCTATCATTATTGTTGTCGCATGCATTCCGGCGGAAACGGGTGGCAGTATTGATCATGAAATGAACGCCGGCGAAACTTTGCCGCGACAAAAAGTCTTCGTGTGAAATCGCGTCACAACGGAGATTCATTCGGGTTGTATCAGTGGGTCAGTAAAGTGTTTATTGTATGTCGTAAGTCAGTGAATTATTTGTATAGTAAAATGTGATAAAGTATATAGTGCCACATAACTGGTGTTGATAAGTTAAAGTACTATGGATTAAAGTGACCATATTTGTACATGTACGCGTTTAATTTATTTATTTTGTGCAGTCGGATAACATTATTGATATGCCGTTTGGCAATATTACCACGTTCCGCAGAGACTCAATATGACATTACTTCGATTGCAATTTTCCATTCCCATATGAATTTCGAATTAATAATATTCTTTAACTAACTGGTTGCCGCTGAAAATCCGGTCAGGTACAAATTAAAAACAGACTGTTGAGTTAAGTTCAATGAAAACATTCATATGTATATAGTAAAATGCCATAATTTCTCTCATTAAAAACGTAAAGTACAATATTCTTTATACGTATGTGGCACACAGGTACTCGTAAGTATACTTATAGAACCTATAAATAATATAAAATATGAAATGATTATAAGCAACTGCCTATACTAATACGAGTACATAGCAAAACAGCGTACTAAAGAAACTGACATGTTTGACTTTAATGTAATATATGTTTTTCGTGATTCCAAAGCTGTATTTTTAAAAAAAAACTATCGTCGTTATCTAACCTGTAAGTCCAATTTTCTTTTTCAATCTTTTGTTAATCTTCGTTTTACCTCTTATATATATACGAGTATAATTACGTCGTTGTTAATGTATGTAATGTGTATTTTGTTCGTGTACAATAAATGAAAAAAATGTTAAATGTTAGAAAACTCTTGTATATCATTCTACTTACTTAATAATGTACGAGCAATGCCACGTGGTTTCACCCACTTAGATACCGATCTCGTGGTAGTGGAGAGACATGTGACAAATTTATTCACACCTTTGGTTGTATTAATACATTTTTAATAAGGATCTCTAATGTTAGCTTATATCACACAGCAAAAATGCAGCTTACTAACAGTGAAAAAAAATTTGTAATCGGTCCAGTAGTTTCTCCATTACATTCATACATAAAAACACAAATGTTTCCTCTTCATAATATTAGTTTAGATAAGCTTATAAAGATCTACTTTAATAATTATTAAGCTATTGTGCTATTTTAAGATCACATAGATATAGATAAACGCGAAGATTAGCTTTGTAGCGATAAAAGCTTCGTGGTGCAAATATTCGTTTCGAGCAGATTTCTGGGTTCGACCGCCCAACAGGTTTCGGAAATGGCATTTACATTAGTTTTAATTTTTCTGATACTATACGGTTAGAAGATTTAGTAACCATACCAGTGGAGACGTGTGGCTAAGCAAAAAAAATCTGGTACGAAACCGACAAAGCACAAAAGGAAAATTGCTTGTCACCAAGCGCTTATCTATCTTAGGCTGTATTACGTAAGTTGAGCTCACAGTGGAGCGCTACTCTGTCAACATTTGTAAAAATAAACCAGTGATAAAGCCTTGTATATTGAGCGGTAAAAGTACGTCTTTGTAATTTAATTTACACAAATAATTCAATTGCATTCTGTTCCATTCAATCAAATGAATTGCCATGAATGCCATGAATAGTCCAATATAATATTCATTCAAGTTATGCGCGATCATTCAATGCAACTGAATAGTTTGTCTATGCTCTTCCATAAATAGGCTATTCCTAATGTAATGGTCATTTCTGAATGTAATGGTTGAGTATTTCGATGTTTATATTATTTAAGCGTCATATAATCGAATGAATTGTATTTAAATTTAATCTTCCTGTTCCGGTATAATCTGTAATAATATATCAAATAGATAACCTGGTTTTTTACTGGAAAATGCTTTTAGGCACTTATCCCGATCTAAGAGTCAGGAGTGTGGCACTCGGCGAGAGAGGAGACTTCGTATAAACTAAATAAATAAGTAGCAGCCCATTAACGTCCCACTGCTGGTCACAGGCCTCCTCACACCGAAGAGCGAGGGTTTTTAGAGCATAGACCCACCACGGTGCTCCACTGCAGATTGGCAGCCATAGCACACAAGTGCACCTCCATTCCTCCTTCACTCTCATAGTCCGATGTGACGGGAATCCGACACGGCCGGAGACAGATCAGGCGCACGACCGATGGATAAACGTGCTCCCAGAGGCAACGGGGTTTTTTTTTTTTCGCTGGAAAATGCATTTACGCACCCCGCCCGTGAGACAGACGGGAGTGTGGGACTCGCCGGTAGTACCAGAATACCCACTAAAACCCAGCGGAGCCCTCGTCATTCGAGAATGGATGGACCAGAGGTTCGTTGTGACATTCCACTCTGGCCCCTCCGAATGAAGCCGGCTCAAAAGTGCACTACAGGGGGAGGAGTTGGATAAACCTCCGTCTCCTGTTTCCTATTCCCCTCCGTCCGGGGTACTGTGCTTCAGCTGCATTCATCCTCTCTCTTTGCCGTGCCTCCTTTAGCGAAATGACAGTTTCGCAGAAGGTGGCAACAGCATTCCAGCCCCGCTCGTTGACAAGCATTGCATCTATAATACTTGCCAGCGAGAGGTCTGCACCGATCTGCGACGTCAGCAGATGACGCTGGGGTCCCCAAGCAGGACATTCGGCCACCGTGTGGTGCGCTGTGTCCACAGGATCACCACACTCGTGGCAGATGGCCGACGGCTCACAGCCAACGATTTGGTGCAGGTATTTTCCAATGCAGCCGTGACCGGTTAGCACCTGCACCAAACGGTAGGAAAGCACTCCGTGTCTTCTACCCAGCCATTGCTCCAAGTGAGGGCGGAGTGCCGCAATTATGGCCCCACCGGCTGCTGGGGACCCGAGGTCCTGTTTCCATGCTTCGATCAGGGCTCTGTCGGCAATGATCTTGACCCTCCTAACCTCGTCGGCATTAGGTATTTCCCCTCTGGCCCTCGCAGCTACTCTGCACTGGTAAGAAGCTGCGAGAACTTCCGCTTTCAATTCCCAAGGGGGATCGCCCGCCAGTAGGGTTGCTGCCGTCCACGATACTGTACGGTACCCCCGTATTGCTCTAATCGCTATTACTCTTTGGGCCCGCCGCAAGAAAGTTTTATTCTGAGCGCTTAGAGAATTAATCCATACGGGTGCACCATACAGCGCCATGCTGGCGATTATTCCAGCATATAGTCTTCTGCAGGGCGATCCTGGTCCTCCCACGTTGGGTAGTAGCCGACCTAGCGCGGTTGCTGCATTCATGAGGCGTGGGGTTAGTTGGGCGAAATGAGCCCGAAAGTTCCAGCGTCCGTCAAGTATTAGACCCAGATACTTCATCTGGGTCTTCAATTCAACAACCGTATCTGTCAAAGTTAATACTGCCCCTCGTGGAGGACCCCTACGAGTTCCGTGGAAGAGTAAGGCATTCGTCTTGGTGGTGGATACTTCCAGACCTAATCTGCGGATTCTGTCCACCACCAAGTCCGTCCCGACTTCAGCCAGTATAGCTGCATCCTCGAAATTCTTCCCCCGTGCCGTAACTAGGGTATCATCGGCATAACACAAAATGCTCATACCTGGGAGGAGCGGACATCGCAGGAGCCAGTCAAATCCCAAATTCCACAATACGGGCCCTAACACTGACCCCTGCGGTACTCCGCGGTCTGCTTTGTGCCGGAAAAGGCGACCACCACTCTCCCACAGAATCTCTCGATCTTGGAGATACGCCATCAATAGCCTCCTGAGATATGAAGGCACTCTGTGATAGCAGAGAGCCTGCAGCAATGTCTCATGAGGAAGGCTATTGAAGGCGTTTGCAATATCTAAAGAAACCGCCAGGATTACTTCCCCTTTACTTGTTGCCTCTTCTGTAAGACCCCTTAGTGTCTCCAGGGCATCAACAGTAGACCGACCCCGCCGAAAACCAAACTGAAAGCTTGATAGACCCGGTCCTTCCTCTTCTAAATGTTTAGTGAGGCGGGAAGCGAGGATTTTTTCGAAGACTTTTCCCACTTCATTTAGAAGAACGATGGGCCTATATGCGCTAGGGGAGCCGACTGGGCGGTCTTCCTTCCGCAGCAGACACAGTCGACCATCCTTCCAGGCCTTCGGGAACTGCCCAGCGATGAGGCATTCATTGAATAGTTCCCGAATCCACACATGCAGGTATTGCAGGGCAAGACACAGAACTCTGCCTGGAACACCGTCAGGGCCGGGGGCGGTTTTCCTGGTCCTCAGGCGCTCGAGAATTAAGTCCATCTCTCCATCCGTGATGGCAGGAGAGGTAGCTACATCTTCCGCATCTCTGACAGGAGGGGCCATCGTCGGAGGGACGAATTCATTAAGAGAGCTGGGAAATAGTTTCTGCACTAAGTGTTGCAAAAGCTCCGGCCGAAGAGATTCCGTCACGGGGGCACCCCGAGCGCTTAGTTTCTTGCGTGCTGCCAGATAAGGGCGTCCCCAAGGGTCCCGGTTGAGGCCTTGCAGCATCTCCTCCCGGCTCCCTGACTTCGCATGTCTGATTGCAAGCTGCAGTTGTTTTTTAACCGCGCGATATGTAGTCCGCAGCCGGATCTCTTCCTCCTGTTGCCAGCTGCCGCCTCGAAAGCCTCGTCTTCGGTATCTCAAGTATAGTCGTCGAGCCCTATGGCACGTGGCTCGTAGGTCTGCCAAATCTTGAGACCACCAATAGACCTGACGACGAGGCAGCCGGCGCCCTGCTCTCGGCATAGCAGTGTCACAGATTTCTGTTAAGGACTTTCGTAGACGAATGGCCTTCTCCTCTACATTGTTCCCCTGAAGAGCGGGAGAAGCCCATCGCTGAACGATAGCCGCTTCTCCTGCTAGCTCTCGGTCTAGCTGACCTAAGGCCCAACGTGGAAGACGACCTGAGGTTCCTGAAAGAGCTACTGGAATTTGGGGAGCAGAGGCTATCTCAAATCTAATATACTGGTGGTCGGAAAGAGTCTCCTCTGCCTCTTCGACTCTCCAGCTTCTTACTCTACCCGTCACACTGTGAGTGGCAAACGAGAGATCTACCACAGAACCTCCATTATACCGGACACAGGTATGGGCATTTCCCCTATTGAGTAGGCACAAACCAGAGACTAGAGCCCAGATCTGGACCGCTCTTCCCCATTCATTGGTGGTTAGATTACCCCAAGAGAGGCACCGGGGTGTAGCACACCGCCAACTTCCCAACTTCGGGAAGATATTGAGAAAATCTTAATAGAGGACTCAATATTGATTTTTGAATTGGCCCGACCCGGGACTCGAACCCAGGACCTCATGTCTGTAGTCGAACATGCTAACCACTAGACCAATGAGGCAGTTTAGATTACTCTTGACCTTCGTAATACCCACTAAAACCCAGCGTTACCCTCATCATTCATGAGCGAGACACCACGTGTGCAACTTTAGTATTCGTCTCTGGAGTCTCGGATGAGTCCGACTAAGGAAGCATATACGCGGAAAAAAATAACCTCTGTTATCGCAATGATGAGAAATCAATAAGCTGGTTAATGGTTCAAAATAAATAATTTAAGTATCTCTTTCAATAAAAGGTTTTTTGACAACACTTGCGACGCGAGTATTTAAATCTACAAAAATAGTCATTTTGCAAAGATGTTTATTATCCTTGCTGACTTATCTTGTATGTTCATTTACCTCTAAATTATTTCGGCATAATAATGGATGGAAAGGTTTTGCTTGTAGCTTTCTAGTTACGACCAAAAAAAGCTCTTAATATCGTCCCAATTGATTCCAAACAAAAAATATCATTTACTATGTTTTATATCGACTGAGAGAATTTTATTGTTTTTTTTTTATATGATTAAACATTATTTTAGACCCTAAATGAAATCTAATTAATTTAACAAGAATTTAAAACGATGTTTTGTAGTTGATATTCATGAAAGTAATATGTAATGCTAAAGAAGACACTTCGTTTACATTTGAGAAATGCATGCTTAGATGGTACGTAGAGAGAATGACTGAAAGGAGACTGACAAAAGGATTTATGAGTCAAGAGTGAATGGGAAAGTTGGAAGGGGAAAACCAAGGCGGACGAACCTGGATCACATCTAGGATATTTTATATAAAGGCCAGGTCAAGAGTAATCTAAACCTAAGAACTTGTATGAAAGGTTTAATGAGAACGATAGAAGCGGAGGAGGTATGCAAGGATCGTAGCAAGTGGAAGGAGCTGGGCTCTGCCTATTCCTATGGATATGTGTCGTATGGATAAAAACATCGGTAATTTATTTATTTACCGTTTAAATATCGTATGCATACGAAAAATGTTCTTGTTTGAAAGAAAATTTTCAGTTTATTTAAATTAAAAATTACCGCCACATAATTTTCACGTACCTACGTCCAGGTGCAGGAATTCTTCGCGTATACAGTCGTGAGTGGATAATAAACGACGCCATTAGCGCAGCGACAGGTGTTGCATTTTTGCGGGGTGTGGCAAACTTTATTATTAGCCGACACCCGGAACTTTAACCACGGTGGAAAATTACATATAAAAATTAGCTTTAATGCGATAATTTCGTGAAGGTATTAACAGATGTTATCTTTTAAAATTAACTGTCATATACCAGGTATCCACTACAAACGTTTGAAAGCTTCGTAAGACCTTTTCGTTCAATATCTCTCAGTGCCAGAAGACCAAAGTCTTTTTGTGCATGTTACCGGTGATCACCTACGGATTGGAAACGTTTTCGCTGACTATGAGCCTTGTAAGCGACGCGAAATTATTGTTATTTTACCTGTGACAATGGTATACGTAATCTATGTGCGACGTAAAATTATATGATTGTATCTGTTTTCTGGGACCAATAAACGCTCGACACGACAGGGTTTGCGTCATCTTATGGGCGGGGCGCAACAGGAATCCTTTGGCAAGCTCTCTGCTGCAACGGCTCTCGAAGCGTACACATCGTTACCAAGATTCTTCGAGAACCGTCAATCCAACCGATCCCTGCACAGAGGCGACGCATTCCCCGCTTTTTCGAGCTCAATCATCTGCGTGGTTTTATTCTGCCGAACCCCTACAAGCCTCATTCGAAAGTTTAAAGTAACACGGCGTGAAATGGAGAGGGCTATGCTTGGAGTTTCTCTTCGCGATCAAATCAGAAATTAGGAGATCCGTATAACAACCAAAGTCACCGACATAGCCCTAAGAGTCACGAAGCTAAAATGGCAACGGACGGGGCAACGGGTCCGACGAGCCGACTTTGGGGCCCGAAGGTGCAGTGTAGGCGGCCCCCTACAAGGTGTACCGGTAGCCGATAGAGCCAGGCAAGATCTGGTAAAGTGGGAATCATTAGGTGAGACATTTGTCCAGCAGTGGACGTCCATCGGTAGAAGTAAAAATGAGAAACAACAATTTGCTATGATTTCGAAATGTGACATATGTATTGTAGTAAACTATAACACATATATATAACACACAACAGCATTTTTCTGTCTGTGTGAGTGTTTATAAATCAAGAGTGCAACCGCAAGTAATAAACCAAAGCGTTGTAGTAAGAAAGCTTTACATGAGTAATGAAGAGAATTTTATTGTACAATACAGTGAGACACGATGAAAAAGATTAAGAAAGAAAGATTAAAAACTACCTTTCAGCCATATATACGTTATATTTTTAACAGTAACAGTACTTAAGTTTCTCTTTCTGGAAAATTACTATTAGTATAAGCATTTTTATTTCACTTACGACGATATTATATTATAAAGGTAATTTTTTAAATTTATCCTCAGAAGTAAGTAAAATATTAGGATAATCCGGGTAATTAGTTTGCAATGTTATGGTATATTAATGCATTTGCCACAATCTCTTGATATATAATATGCATCGATTCATTTTATAAATATATACTCGTATATACATTTCTCTATTTATAACATCATCGGTCAAATTTCTTTCCTTTTTTTATTATCAATTAAAATAAAACTTATCTAGCAAACAGAGAAAAGTCATCAAAAATCATTAATTACTTTCAGAAGTCACATATCCATTTTTTTTATTAGTATTTATTGATATGTATGCAGGTAACATTTTTGCTTCTTTAGGTATAACGGCTGTAGAAATCAATAGAAATATTAACCGACTGTTTCTCAAAAAACATATATAGTGCTAATTTGGTAAAATCACAATACTAATTCACATGATCGCTTCAGCGGGATATATTGGACTACGATAAGGCTTTAAGCGTTAGTCTAATTGAGACCAATCAATTAGGAGCGTAATATCATCCAACCAGGACAACGCCTGGAGCGTAATTAACCCGGATAACATTAGTTATTCAAATAATTATTTAAAACTTATTGATCGCATATAAATCAACCAGTCATATAATATATAACCCAGTATCAATCCCATGACATGCAGAATTCCTTACGATATTTTCGATTCGTCACCAAATCACAGTGTATACAACCTTCCTGTTAGAAATGCATGATAAAATTATTAAGTTATCTCTAAGCCGTTAGTAAGTAACAGCTTTTAATGTGTTCATGTCACCATCGCAACAATAGAATAAACATCAAATCCGCTTTATTTCAATTTGGAAACCAGATAGACGCAAAACTCAGTGGTTTGGAAAATACGCGACATGAGGACAGGAACAGTGCAAGTTGAAAACATTTCAAAGTGAAGTAAATCTGAAAAGCTTTGAAGGACGGTTGCACTCGAAAAGGTCTTACGTTCATGAAATAAAAATAAAACGTTAGATTTATAACTGTGGGACAAGATAACTAAAATTTACTTTTTATAATTTGACTATAACATTAATAGATAGCATAAATAGTTTCAGTTCCATATCAGTGTCCGGTTTGTGTATATTTTTACCACAATTTTATACATTGTATAGCTATGACTAATTTTTTTTTGTCGCTGGGAGTACGCACCTTAGCGCACGGAGTATACAGCTTCATGCAAGAGTGTGGGACTCACTGAAATCAGAATACCCACTAAAATGAAGCGGAACCGTATCATCCACCGTACCGTTCTTCATCCGTATGGTGGACGCTAGACGTTCGCTTACGCATTCATCTCTGGCGCCCCGGATGAATCCGACTGAGGATTCATCCGGGGCGTGAAGGCGGAAGCAGGTGGCGTAAACAAGCGCCTGCTAGTATCCCGCTTCCTTCGGCGGTGAGCAGGAGCATCTTCTGCATTCTCCCTCTCTCACTCGTGGGCCGCCTTTAACGAGTTTACAGTCTCGCAGAAGAAGGCCACTAAAATTAGTCTACTAACACTAAAGGTTCATGAAAGAGGAAACAGGCGAGCATAATTGCGCCGTTTTGTACCTCCCCTTCTCCGGCGAGAGGGAGGACCTTTGACCGGAGGTTCGGCTTCACAGGAGGTTGCAACCACCCTCCAGCCGGTCATACTACCGAACATAGCACCCACTATGCCGGGCAGAGAGAGGTCAGTCTCAACTAGCGCCACTAAGATGTGGTGCTGGGGGCCCCAAGCCGGATTGTATTCCGTACTTTCCCCAACGTATCCCAATATATATATATATATATATATATATATATATACTTTTGATTTAAAAAAAAGTTTCGTAATCTCTAGTTTAAATAAAGATGTTAACATTTTGAGACATGAGACAACTAAAAAAATCATCATTTATTGATTTAAATGGCATTTGATTGTATTTAGTCAATATTGTCTTTAACTACGATTCGAGAACGCTTCGTTAATGTAAAACACACTTTGTTTTAATTACAGTCAACCTAATCCGTTTTCTTCCATTTAACTTGTTCAATTGTAACGATGCTGAAAAGGATAAATGGCTAGCGTCCATTTAAGCGGCAAATGACTGTCGCCAGTGAGGGCAATCTAATCCTAAACTTACTCGGTCGGAAAGACTATTTTGGCATATATTAGACCCCGAAGTTGGTTTACTCTCAGGTGACTACGTTGAAATAAAACGGGCGTTCTAATGGAATCGGCCAAACCTGCTTCTATCCAAGTCGTTGTTTATCAACACTGTTTACATATGCCTCTATTATTACTGGGATTTGTTAAGTTGTATGTGTGTGGTTTGACTGCCTCTACCAATAATTTACGAGTACTATTAACGTCCCACCGCTGGACAGCCCTTTCACTCTTCGGATAGGGGGCTTTAGAGCATAGATGTACTGAGCTTTTTTTTCCACGCTTAAAATGACTTTACGCACCCCGTTCAGACAAAATCTAAACGGGAGTGCTGGGCTTGCTAGCAGAATACCTACTAAAGCCCAGCGATACCCTCCCTATCTTTTAGTGAAACGTTAAAGGATCTATAGACGCAATTTACCCTGGTATTCTGGAATACTCTGGCTGGGAAGCTTAGGAAGAAGGCAAAAGAAGCGCAAATTTACGCTTCCTACCTCTCAACCTCCTGCGGAGAAAAAGAGTGTCTACAGCGTCCTCTTTCTCCTTCTCATGTGCCTGCTTCAGCGATTTAACAGTTTCGCAGAAGGAAGGCACTGTCCTCCATTCCCTTTCAATAGTGAACATTGCGCCAACTATAACCTCTAACGTTGGAGTCCTCGAAGACTCACCACGCTGCGGTTTGACAGGATACACCTATCTCAGAATTGATCCCAAAATATGCAGGCTTCTTCACTAGGTTTTACTATAACTATCGTTATTTCACCATCTAGGCTTTGTTATATTTTTGTCAAATTTGTTACAATTTTTGTCTCTCTGTATATTCTTTTATAACTCAAGGTAAAGCGGTTTCACCATACGTTATGAAAAATATTATGTAAACAGGTGATTTTTCTAACGGCATTTTGGTATGGTATCATTTTAAGTATCAATATCGAACTTTGTTCAACAATATACTTTCCAATTATACGATAACCTGCTGCTATCATTTTTGCATCTGTATAATAGCACGTTCCTAGAACTCCTAATTATTCTCACAGGAAACTAAGCGAAGTGCTATTTGAAATTATCATTATAATCTGACTATCTTTTATTATTCCAAGCGATATGTAAGCTTTAAAACAAATAAGTTCTAATATCAATTTAAGAGGTAAATGATAAGCTTAACAAACTGAACCAGCAAGTACCAAGACTGCACTGTCTAACAACTTATCAAGCTTCAGTATAGCTAGTTCAAACTACATTTTAATCCACTTTGAACTACAGTACAAACAATACCTTTATACAATTTCTATGACCATGTTAAACAAGGCATTTTAACTTTAGAGTGCTCTTGTTTTGTTAACTTTGATTAAATAATTTCCGGTGACAATATCGCCCTCGCGTAACATGGAACATTCTGAATATGTTTAACGAAATTATATATTTCACTATACTAACAACAAAAGATGTGTCTCTAGCTCCAAACAACCTTTCAGGTTTTTCTTTTACCATTATGACAAAACTGTTTGTTTTGGCTCGTCTGCAAACTGGCCTTTTTTATAAAGGCTTAGATAGATGGGTCAATTAATAAATAAAAAGCAGTCATACGCGACTATTACAAACTAAGTAAATCATAAAATAAGTAAATTGGAGTGCATATTCGTTAAGATAAATTAACAGCTTTTCACTAATTGCATATGATATTATATACGGTTCTTACATCAAAAGACTGCTCTTACTTCGATGATTGTCAGTTTGTCTATGTTTCTGCTTGTTCTGGTTATCTCTGAGAGGGCTGAACCGATTTTCATAGAACTTTTACTTGGAACGAGGCGGGAAATGAATATTTATTAACCTGCATTATAAAGGACATACTTTATATTTCTGGACTGTATAGAAGAACAACCAATATAAATGTGAAGTACAATAAAATCAAATAAAAAACCGTTTTATTCGACTACCTACGATTGCGACCTACACTAGCCTTTGCGACTGATATAAAGTGATATTAAAGAACGACTTTAACACTAAACTTATAGTATTTCCTTCATCCGTCGTTTTGAGCCAATCTTAAAACAGTCTGTCGGGTATGTTTTTTATCATTATATAATTACAGTTCATTTTATTTAAGTAAATGTATTATCTTCCAAGCTTTTATGACGGCTACATAATGATAGTTTTGATTTTTCAATTAGCTCTATTGCAATAAAGGTTTGAAATTTTTGGGTGACATCTCTAAAAAGTTTTCTAGGAGTTTGTTATAGCAACGTATGTTTTAATTTTTGGTGGCTTACCTAATATTTCTAATAATTTGACTTGCACTTCTGCCGTTATGACTGCAAACACGTTTTTTTGTTGCAATCTTAAGTTATATATTTGTTATACAAAATTACAATGAAACAATACATAAATATTCATACAATTACTTATGTTAAAACTCATTCAATGTTTTCAATTAGCGACCTTATTGCTTTAAGCAATATCTGCTAAGCAATCCTTAATCTTCTATATCTATATATATAAAAGAAATATCCAGGTATCTATTGACTCATCACGATATCTCTGGAACCATAAGGCGTAGAGACTTGAAATTTGGTGGAAATATTCCTTTTGAACTACCTCATTGGTCTAGTGGTTAGCATGTTCGACTACAGACATGAGGTCCTGGGTTCGTGTCCCAGGTCGGGCCAATTCAAAAATCAATATTGAGTTTTTTATTAGGATTTTCTCAATATTTGTCCGAAGTTGGGAATTTGGCGGTGTGATCCACCCCGTGCCTCGGAGAGCACGTTAAGACGTCGGTCCTGCGCCTAATCTCTGTCCGGTCGCGGCGGATTCCCGTCACATCGGACTATGAGAGTGAAAGAATAGAGAGTGCACTTGTGTACTGTGCCTGCCAATCCGCAGTGGAGCGGCGTGGTGGGTCCATGCTCTAAAACCCTCGCTCCTCGGAGTTAGAAGGCCTGTGCCCAGCAGTGGGAAGTCAATGGTCTGCTACTTACTTATTCCTTTTGATGAGTAGAGGTCAGCTAAAAACGAATTTTAAGAAATTCCACCCGCAAGGGGAGTTGCGGGGGTGTTAACTATTGACGCATCACAATATCTTTGGAACCATTAGGCGTAGACACTTAAAATTTGGTAGGAATATTTATTTTGCCTAAATTAATGAAAATGCTACCCAAAAACATTCCACGCAGACGAAGTCGCGTTTTCAACTAGTATATATAAGAGATATCAAGGTATCTATTGACTCGTCACGATATCTCTGGAACCATAAGGCGTAGAGACTTGAATTTTGGTAAAAATATTATTTTTGCTGAGTTGAAGTCAGCTACGAACGGATTTTACGAAATTCTACCCGCAAGAGGGTTGCGGGGGTATTATAGGTATGTTTCTTATTTGTAAAACAATTTACCTAAATTAATGAAAATGTTACTCAAAAAATTTTCCACGCAGACGAAGTCGCAAGTTCAGCCAGTTAAAATATAATAGACAGTAGATAGTGCAGAAAATCAAAAATATAAAATAATATTAAGATTGATTTTCTAAAAACAGACAGATATCATATACTTTACAATTTTGTTAATAACTATATATACATAAATATCTGATATATAAAATTCTCGACTCCTCCGAAACGGCTTGACCGATTCTTATGAATTTTTTGATGCATATCGAATAAGTCTGAGAATCGGCCACTAACTATTTTTCAAACCTATAAATGTTAAGGATGATCCACCCCAAAATTAGATTTTTTATTTTTTTGACAAAATGTTTTAATATTTTTTTTTGTCATATAGCACACAAAAATACATACAACCCTAAATTTTCACCACTCTATCACCAACCCCTATTTTTCAATAGAAATAATAGTAATTATTTGGAAAAACAACGTTTGCTGGGTTAGCTAGTATACATATAATTTTGTTTTGTTAACTACTCTATTTTGTCTTGTAGTACTATAGATTGTTGGTAATTGATAGTTGAACCATTAGCCTCAAACCTGAGATTGTTAGAGACCACTGTAACAATCGTAATAGCGCTTTAACTTTTAATTGGCTTGGTTTTGCTAGTGTCTGATCCTACACTATTTTGAAATTGAACTAGAGTTGAATTCAACAATACATCATTTTATTCACTTTGATATTAGATACAATTGTCTGTTCCTAATTCATAAGTGCATTGTGTAGAATGTTTTAAAATTTTCACTTCTTTCTATTACCTCACACTTTCACTATATTATATTTTGAGCAAATCGTATCCTATTCGATGTCCTAAGTCGGAACTAATGCAGCAAATTGAATAAAAAATTTAAAACGGCCGAGTGATTTATATTATACTAGCTAAGCCCCGCGGTTTCACCCGCATAGAAACCGATCTCGTGGCAGTGAAAAGTCTACTAAATCGGACTATAGATTTATTTTCCTTAACATAAATGTTTTTAATTACTTCCTTTCAGATTATTAGATACACACATTCATACTCTAATCAATATACAGATTTCACTTTACAACGAATTTATATCTAACAAATCCAGTTCTAAATTCGTAACAATCAATTTAAAAATATTATACAGGCATTGAAGAATTCTTGATTTCAAGGAGGTAATGAAAGATTTTTTTTTAAATCGCTCCAGTGACTTTTAGCTCGATTATTTTAAATTGTTGTAAATAAAAACGAAAATTCAAAATGTAAAACTTTCTTCTATAATATATAAAATAGAAGAGATTTAGTTGTAGAACTTCAATGTCTCAAAACTTCCCTATACACAACATTTGAAGTAGTTTCGTTTTGTTCTGGAGTTCGACTCGGGATACGTTATTCTCTTTAGATTGTGATATTTAAATTCGTTATATCTTTTCAATGGAATGTCCGATTTTAATAATTTGGTCTTTAATAAAATAAGGATTACACAGAGATATTAATATGGTTTGATTATTGTTTGCGCTTTTATTAACTTTTAAAATGCAAAATAGTAGCTGTAGTGGCATAACTACAGTAGTTGTACATATGGTATTGCGGACTATTTTGTAGATATTAATATGGTCTATAATATTTACATTATAGTTTCCGCAATGCACGCGATGATAGCCTTTATGCGACTAATTTTTTCACACATGGGTTACATAAATAATTTTATTAGGGTTCTCTATTTTTTTTTTTTTTGAGAAAGTAATACAACCTTCGTCGCACAGGGAAATGCAGCTTTCTAATGGCGAAAAAAATATTGAAATCCGTCTAGTAGTTTTTGTGTGAAAACGTAACAAACAAACATACAAAAACGCGAATCTATCCTCTTTATAATATTAGTTTAGATTGACTAGCTGTTCTCTGCTGTGTACTCTCATAATTTAGGTTAATTTTCTTATATAATAAACTTAATCTAAGTTACCTCCCAGTGACAGTCCCTTCGAAATCGGGTGGAAATGTCAGATATTAGTGGGTAACATTGAACCGCAAAAATTGAAAAGTCGTATCTTTGACTCCTGTATTCTTCCATATATGACTCATGGCTGCCAAACATGGATTTTGACTAAGCGAGATATTAAAAAACTAGAAACTTGGCAACATAATTCAGAGAAAAGTACGCTGCATATAAGAAAAAAAGATACAGTAACCTTACACAATATTAGAAAAAATACTAAGGCTATAGATGTCACCCATTTTATCAAAAAACAAAAATGGAAATGGCCGGGTCATGTAGCGAGGAGGATAAAAAAAATTGGGCTACTGATACCACAGAGTGATATCCTAGGGAAGGAAAGAGAAGGAGGGGCCGCCCGTTCCATCACTGGGAAGATGACATAAGGGTCGCCGCAGGAGTTACATGGCGGAGAAAAGCCTGGGACCACAAAAATGGGATATTCCGGGGGAGGCCTTTTCGTAAACGCAAGGCAATTTTAACCACCGGTGTCGTCTAGATGTAATGATGTAATTTGTAATTTTTAGATATAAAGAGTGTCAATTAAGGTTTTTATTATTCATATTTACACTCACACCCGTTTACGCAAATATATATAATATTTATATTATATAAAGATAGATGATTACTTATACAGAGATATAAAATAATACATAAAAATTCACAAATAAATATGACGGGCGGAGGATACACCCCGGCACGGAGACCAGACGGCCGGGGGTCAGGGTTACAGGCTGAGAAACCGCTGGACTATCCTAGCCGAGTCCAGCAACACCGCCTTTTGCATCCTTACTGCGAGCGAATTGCCACGGAACCCCAGTCGTCTCAGATGGTGAGCGAGACAGTGGGATTAGACCATTCGCAGATATTACGATTGGGATAATTTCAGTGGATCCCACCCCCCACATGGCGGTAATCTCGTGCGCCAGATCCAGATATTTACGTTTTTTCTCTGTCTCAGCTCGCACGAGATTCTCGTCATTATTATTATTAGTGGGTAAACAGACATACAAAGTTTGAAAAATGTATTTCATTTATGTAGGTATCCTATCTACGACACTTTCATCTGCACTTACTGAAAGGTTCTTAATTTTAAATTACAAACATACATTCTAATTTCATTTATTTATACAGATGGATGCATGCTGACTTAAGTACCATCCAGCCTTAACGTCGAGGGTGACTTCAGCCAAACGATACCTAATGTAGATTTTTCATAAAAATTCATTTCTTTGCTCTAGTTACTATAAGGAGGGATGAATTAAGTAAACGAGGCGTATAATCTAAATAGGTGCGTTTAAATCGGTGTAAATAACTAGACGCGTTGAAGAGCAACCGCATTTAAGAGCTTACGGTTAATGGAAACATAAGAAGCTTAAAGTGATTGTTGTGCTACTTTAGTTTTCCTTTTTCATACTTTTAATGGCCTTTGTTTTAAGATCACTTTATATAAATCTAATCAATTTAAGGAGGGCTAGACTAATTCGACATTTTTAATACGTCAGTTTACGTATTTTAAAAGATATTTTAGACCAATAAACGTATGATATTTGTTCTTGGTTATAACGGCCCCTACATATAAAGGGTCATGTGTAAAATCTTAATATTGTAAGACTATGTCACAAACATAAATTATGGAAGTGAAACTTCTTTAGGCGCATAAGGGTAAATTTCAAACGGATGAAGCTGGTGATTAGCGTCACGAAGACTAGTAGCGTTTTTTATAGTTGGGTTAAAGGTTAGGTAATTTTAATATTTACAAATAACACGTGGCGTTTTTATTTGCCACTCGTCAGTTAAAAATTTAATATACTACTTTTCATAAAATACGAAATAAAAATATTTCATAAATTCTCTATTCTAAATTGTAAATTCAAAAACAAAATTTAAATAATCATTTCTTATATTGACAAGAAACACGTGGCATTTTTATTTGCATTCGTCATTTGAGATTTCAATAAATTCATTGTATTAATTTTCCACGCATATAATATTTTAATGGCAGTTAAATTTATTAAATTCCTAACATATCTCCCCTTTTCCCTTCCCCTAAGTCTCCGAAATCTAAATGTTTAGATTTGTATAAATATAAAAAATACTTAAAAAATTATTTGCCAAGGAAGTTTCACTCCTAACTTTATACGCACGCACTTTTAATTGTTGATAATATGATTGTCTGTAAATTATAGGCTTACTTCCTTAGGAACAATTGTTGGGAAAATTTTAAAACGGCTTATCTACCCAGATCTTGTGAAATGTGCGAAGATTGATGACGCTCAATTATGACGTAAAGTAGAGTTGACTTCACCTATCCTGTTCATCACTTTCATTAATGCATTGATCGAAGAGCTGAGGGGTGTCAGAGTCGACTTGGCAATGTTTGTGTTAATAACTTAAGCTATGCAGATCACATGGTACTTTTTAGCCCTTCGATAAAAGGTTTGCTCATGTATTGAAATATAATGTCACTAAGACGAAGATTATAATGTTTAGGGCGGGAAAAGATCCAGACATCATTCCAGAAGTTCAATTGGGTGATACACAGAACCAGATGATGAAGCTATTTAAATACATGGGTCTCTTGCTAATTGAAGATCTGAAAGATTATCTTGATATTAAGCGCAAAAAAATGGCCGAGGTTATACATACATACATAGCATCACGCCTCATTCCCATAGGGGTAGGCAGAGACAACATTCTTCCACTTGCCACGATCCTTGCATATCTCCTTCGCTTCTTTCAATCTCATTAAACCTTTCATACAAGTTCGTCGGTTTAGAGTACTCTTGACCTGGCCGTTATTTAAAATGTCCTGGATTTGGTCCAGGAACGTTCGCCTCGGTCTTCCCCTTCCAACTTTCGCATTCACTCTTGACTCATAAATCCTTTTTGTCAGTCTCCTTTCATTCATTCTCTCTACATGCCCAAACCATCTAAGCATACCTTTTTCAATTTTAGTCACTACGTCTTCTTTTATACCACAACGTTCTCTTATCACACTATTTCTCACTCTGTCACTCAGTTTTAATCCACTCATGCTTCTCAACGCTCTCATCTCTACCGCATATAAGGAGTAACATAATCGCACGTAGACTTGCATACTGCATTACCGAAGTTCAGCAGATATTGTTTATCGATGTATACATCTCAGCTGTGGTGTAAACATACACGAAAGACAATAAACACCAAAAGAGTGCCATAAATGCCGTAAAAAAGTAACTAGTAGCTCATTAACGTCACTCTGCTGGGCACTGGGCTCCTCACTCATATGAGAGAGGGTTATAGAGCATAGTGGGTCTAGGCTCTATACTGCTCCGCTGCAGATCGGCAGGCATCGTATACAAATGCACTCTCCATTCTTTCACTCTCATAGTTTGATGTGACGGCAATCCGACACGACCGCAGACAGATCAGGCGCAGGACCGACGGCTTAACGTTCTCTCCGCACACCGCCTACTCCCCAACTTCGGGCAAATATTGAGAAAACCTCAATATCGATTTTTTCAGGACCTCAAATCTGTGGCCGAACATGCTTACCACTAGACCGATGAGATAATGATGCATATCGTATCTCTCTTATAAGGCTGCCGAGGTTCTGCAGTGCATCAGGCATTTTCGCCGAAGCCGGGGTTCCGGACTTCTTCGTGGTTATTAAAAAAACGAATAGCGTCCTTCTGAAGTCACTTTCAAAACTCTAAAAATTGTATATTGAGGACTGTCTTGAACAACGTGTCAATTCTCATATATAAGCGCCGGATCTCTGTTCACTAAAATTGTAATAAAAAGTGACCATCAGTGTAAATATATTTTAGTTTAATTATTATTTTATTTTTTGTTATTTACAGATATGGGTGAAAAATACCTACAATAAAAAAGTATTGATATATTTATTGATAATCTAACAGCGTTTTAAAAAGTTGTTACGTAGAATACTTAAAACAAGGCCAATAACGGATTACACAAATTACTAAGTAATATTTCAAGTAACAGAGTAGGTATTAAGAAGTCCGAATTTAGAAATAAAAAATTATAACACTGAGATAATCGGTGTGTACTTATGAAGTGTTAGTGGGTGTTACGTAGGTATGTGAGAATGAGTGAGTGTATTTGTGAGTAACTATTTCGTTGGTGACATTTCGGCGTGTAAGAAGATTTAGTATCTGTTTTATTAAAAAGTCAAATTATCCAAAATGAAACCGTCAAAATAACCGCTATGTCAAACATTTATATAAATAAGAGAGAGACGTTATTTAAGGTCGAAGTCTTTGATTTCATCATATCATCCATTCATTGTTTTTTGAATAGTCCTGAGGCCAGCCACAGAATTTTTTTATTTGTAATTTACATAGCGTATAAAAAAGAGCTTTTTCTAGGCCCGTAGGTCTACCCCGCGGTAGTTCCTGTATCATAGGAATATGGGTAAATCCTTTCTTAGTTATTCTTAGTCTACGTTGAGAAAGCAAGCACTTTGCTTGTGTTAAAGATCTCATGATGATCTTTTTTCACTGGATTTCACACGGATGGTTTCAAAGTGTATTATGGATAAAAGGTATACTATTTATATGTTTTACTTATAATATTACAAATTCATCCACACCTAGTACTTTGAAGGCCTCGCTGGAATAATGCTGCGGGTACTGACTTCGCTAGCAGAAGTCCTGGGTTCAAAATATTATTTTATATTGTGTCTATTTCCCACCCTAACAGAAAAGACATACCGCCAAACAAAATAGAGGCGTTCCGGAACGATGATGTGTTGAAACCATAAGAGGTAAATTACTTCTTACCCGGACAGGGCGCTTCCAACTTAGACTGCATCATCACTTATCATCAAATTCAAAATTCTTTAAATAAAATGCCTAATATGGCGTACAATATAATATAGTGTAATAAAACAAAAAAATGAAACTGTATAAATACATCTTAAATAAATTTACATCTTATGTGGTATACAAAACTCAATAGCATATGAATTTGTATATACAACTTAAAATTGTAATTAAAATAGTTAAAATAATGTTAACAATATAGAACTTATATTTAAAACATAATTTTAAAAAATCTTTAATATTATAATGTTTTAAAAATTAAAAAGTCATGCAATTTTTTTTATTTATTGATTTAATCGCATTTTTGAATGTTCTCGGGTAACTTATTCTATATTTTTTATAGCCATAACGCAGATGTTTTTATTATAAATGTGGTTTTGAATTGGAATTTGAAATTTATCCCTACAACGATCTGGGTTTGTGCGAAATAACAGGTGGTCGTTATTTCTTAAGAATAGATATACCGTATGTAGATTTAGTTTTTTAAAGTATGGTCTCCAACATTCTCTTTTTTGTATTTAGCACTGCGTTCTTTGAACAACAAATATCTGGTTAATTATCCTGATATTTCTCCAGAAATTTATACTATAGCGTAGAATGGAAACTATTTTTGCATGGTATGCTGCCAATAAGGTATGCTGTTCTCGTATCGAGCCTTTTTGATAACATCCGTAATGTGTAGGATAACTTTCATAGTTAGCATGAGATTTCTAAGTGACATGTTAGTCAATATACAAGCCTAAAATTTTTACTAATTTTTTAATCTTTTTTGCCAGAATAGTTAAAATTCATGTCATAATTAATTTTGACTTTGTATGCTTAAAAATTAATTATTTTTGTTTTGTTAAAATTGAAAGTAAGCATCAGATGAGATTGCAATCAAGCGCTAACCTGTCAGCGATCAAAAAATCGTGTCATACCGTTTATATAACGGTTACCAATGATTTATAATAGATCTGCAATGCTTACGAAAACCAAATTGTATGCTTATTCAATTAGGCCTAAATTTGGGAACGCCGAAATCCATTCCAACTGAATAATTCTGTATTGCCAGAGAGCATATATCATATGTCATATTAGGTATTCGGGCAATATATCACTGATATAGGCAAACAGAATGTGTGATTTCTGAAATGTATATTGTAAATTTTACACGATTTTGGGAAATATTTCGACGGCCCCGACATATAAAGAGCCAAGTGTATAATCTCTTGCACTAATGAAATGGCTTTAAAGAATCATGTTTTAATAATTATATGGTATAAAAACCTGAAACTAAATTGATAAATGGGGTAGAGTGATTTGATTGACAAAAATTTCATTGTCCATTCCATACATCTCATGTATAAGATTAATAATGTCATAAAGTTTATAAATAGTAGCTGAATTGGGTAGCTTCGTATCGTGATTAAAAAACATGGGGTATGGGTAGGAGGAAGAAAATATTTTACGATCCATTCTGAGAACTACCATCTATACACAAAAATTTTCATAAAAATCCGTCAAAACCTTCGGAGGTCCAATTCCTCCCAAAGGCTTGTTTATAAATTATTCTTGGCATAACAGCTTCAAATCAAACTCGGTTCGGCAGCTTTCGGGAAACTATGCCAGATATTTTCGTCCGAAATCCCTCAGTGCCTGAACAGGAAGCTCTTCGAACAGTGCGTGTTGCCAGTGATGACCTACGGCTTCGAAACGTAGTCGCTGACTGTGGGCCTCATTCCAAAGCTCTGAGTCACTCAGCGTGCGATGGAGAGGGCTATGCTCGGAGTTTCTCTACGCGATCAGATCAGAAATGAGGAGATCGTTAGTAGAACCAAAGTCACCGGTATAGCCTTACGAATCGCGAACCTGAAATGGCTATGGGCGGGGTACATAGTCCGACGGATCGATGGACGTTGGTGCTCGAAGGTGCTGGAGTGGCGACCCCGCGCCGGGCGGCGCAGTGTAGGGAGGCCCCCACAAGGTCGACCGACGACATAAAGAGGGTCGCCGGTAGCCGCTGTAGCCAGGCAGCGCAAGATCGGGCCTTGTGTACATCGTTACGTGAGACCTATGTCAAGCAGTGGACGTCCATCGGTTGAAGCGACGACGACGATAACAGCTTCTCTCCTATAAATGAGGAGGTCTGTGCCCAGGAGTGGTTAGTGGGCTGCTACTTACTTACCTTACATATTTATACCAGACTCGTTTACTGGTCTCTCTTGTAGCTAAGCTATTATAACTGTTTCAATATGCAATAAATATGTGATATAGCTTACTAAAACTCTTTGTAAAACTAATAAAAAGTTTGGATTAATAAAAATATTTCAATAATGTAAGACAACGGTCTAATAATTCATGACACAACCTTGTGGATGCGTGGTTGTGCGTGGGTAGATGTGTGGGAGTGCGTGGGTGAATGTGTGGGAGGGTGTGTGGAAACGCATTTATAAGTATTGAAGTGCCGTTAGACATTTTACCGGTCTTTGTGCGCTCGAGTTTTCGTACCAGAAACAAATGATTGTCCACATAATTTGAAAAAAAATTGTAAAGGGTTGATGGAATTCAAAAAATGAATAGCTCAAAACCTTCTACAATTAATTCCGCGTGGAATGATCATGGTCTCATGCCGATCGGTCCACTAGTTTTCAAGTTTATCTATAACAAAAAAATATATAATTGCTTTTATATATAGAGATTGTTGCCGAATTTTGTTAGCTCATAATTAGTTCATATAAGTTGTATTTTGTGTGCATAAATATTAATTATAATCCGGGATAAAGGAATACATAGGAATCTATTACCATATTTTAAAATCATCATCAATCAATGCTGTCAATCTAGTATTGTATTGTCATGCAGCTAAAGTGAAATGTTCCGATGAGGATAAATTCGAACGCCCATATCTATTGTTTACGTACTAGCATGTATAGTTTAACACTTGAATGTGACCGTACCTGACAATTTGCCTGCAATACAGTTCAGTAGAAAAATTACTTTTAAACGTAACCGTTATGCTTTCTGCACTACACCGTAAGGAAGCTCTAATAGATTTATTCTTTAGTTAGAGGACAGGACAGGTGTCATATTAATTTTTAATATTTTTATTATAATTTTTCTTTTACCGACAGATCGTTAAGTATGATATCTGGTGTCAATTAAGTCATACTCACATTTAAGTGTACGCAAACGAAAATGCGCGCCATAGATAATCTATAATTATCATATGTTCAGTATTGTAATTGCATAAACTTATTTAAGTGGATAATCTGCAAAATTGCTGCCTCATTGGTCTAGTGGTTAGCATGTTCGACTACAGACATGAGGTCCTTGGTTCGAGTCCCCAATTCAAAAAATCGATATTGATGTTTTTATTAAGATTTTCACAATATCTCAAGTTGGGAAGTTGGCGGTTCGCTCCTCTCCCGTACCTCGGAGAGCACATTGAGCCATCGGTCCTGCGCCTGTTCTCTCTCTGGTTGTGTCGGATTTCCGTCACATCGTACTATGAAAGTGAAGGAATAGAGAGTGCATTTGTTGTATTGTGCTTGCCAATTCGCAGTGGAGCAGCGTGGTGGGTCTATGCTCTAAAACCCCTCTCTAATATGAGTGAGGAGGCCTGTGCCCAGCATTGGGACGTTAATGGGCTACTTACCTTACCTTACCTGCAATATTGACATTAAAGTTATCCATTTATACAACAAATTATATAATTACAAGCCGTTGAAATATCGGATGTTTTCAGTGTTACAATGAATTTCGTTCTCTGATATTGTTTTCATCGAGCCAAATTGAACAGAGCTCTGTAGAAGACATACGACGTTCGTCTGTCACTTTTTTTGGATAGCTTGCTCAGTGTATACGTTTTCAATTTCTCTGATTTTTAAATCCGCTTCCAATTGCGTGTATACTACTAAAATAATAAATTTTGGTTATCTCTTTACATTAATAAATTTTAAGATTACCAAAAAACTTAATTATTTTTGGCTTTACCAAAATCAGATACAGGCAAACACTCAAAGCGTATTTCAAGGTATAATTCTTTGATAACCCATTGACGACAAATGCATTAAAGATTTTATTAAACAAGTAAATATTTGTTCTAAGTTATAGTTATGGTTATACAAAATAACTCATTGGGAACTTGATATTCCTATAGAAGAAATTTAGAGATAGGTGACATAATATTGTAAAATCTTTAATTAATTAGAATGAACACAGCAGCTCTTATTTAGAGCTCGTCAAATATTTGAACAAACATCTGCATTTGCGACCACAAAGGTGAAGTAAACTTTACCGTTTGTAGACGACTTCAAGATGCAGGTAAAATTTCCTGGTTTTTTGAACTATTCCGAACTTTTGTTCAATTAATTGAGAATTTACAAACTCCAACTTTGCTTCTAATAGAAAAGCTGCTTTGCTATACATCAGATGCATTTAACGTTGAAAATTTGTCTTTATTATAGCTTGGTATAACGAGTCAACAGCGTTTCTCTCGCTAAAAAGTCCTTTTATTATAACTTAAATAAAACTAAATGACGAAAGGAATTAGTTTTAGTTACATTTATCAATAAAGGTAACAATGGAAGATGCATTTGCGAGCAATTCCATTCATGCAAGTTAATATTAAAATTGTTTCAGAACATGTATCGGTAAATTTTCAAACCTACCACCGTAAGAATGATTGAAACGGAGCTTGGAAATCGAATACTACTTTAGAGTCACGCATATACATAGTTTTGCGAACCACACGGCTATTAATCATAAATTGAATTGTTTTTTTAATTAGTTTACACAACTAATATGAAAATGAAGATGGATTTTCCAGAGCCGCGTGCTGATAGTTAATTTTCGCTACATGTTTTTAGCATAACGAAATAAAGCATCTAAAGTGGGCCAGCTGGTGCTTACTCATTGACTCCTCGAGCCTCATCCCAGTTAGCCATACCACTGATAATCGAAGTATGTCTAAAACTGTAATGAAACACGCAAATAGCATTTAGTACTGTTAAAAATTTTAATGTACGATTATACAATGTTATATCCCAAACTATTAAACATAACCTGGATAGAACTAAACCAAACCATTTATTTTAATACGTTTCCAAATCATGCTGTTAAATTATAACTTGTATAAAAGGAACCGAGTAATAAACAATTATTAGCTCCTGCTCTGCCGGAATCAACCTTACAAACCGGTGGTAGATGTATTAACAACGGACGGACTACTGACGATTTATGAACAAAATAATATGTAGGAGAGTTCAAATACTTCACTTACATATTATTTTGAACTACATTAAAATTGGGTCACTCTAACAAGTCATTCTGGTTAGCAACATCAGTTTCCCCTAGTTAGTAGTTGCTTTAGAAAATTCCATGATGATTTCCCTAAGGACATATAAATGAACTTTGTTCTCTAGTTGAATTACGTCAAGTGCCATAACCTGTCAGTCTATTTCATATAGAATCTTGTTAGTATTACAATTAAAATCTGCGAGTATCACCTTTTTAACAGTATGTCTTTACCATTATTGGGGAATAAACAACAAATAATGTAATATAGTTGCTTATGTATGACCAGGTAAGCATATAAATTGGAATGATCTCCTAACCTACCCGAAGTTTTCGAAGCTTAATTAAACTTGTACAATTGAGCAGGGTTTTAAACCTTTATAATATATTCATTTTATATTGGTTAGAATAGTCATGCAAAGCTATATCGTATGTGTATAAATATGGTGAAATTATTGGAGGAGCTTTTAGTTAGCTTTCTTTTAATATAATTTTAAATATAATCTTTAGAACAGGGGAGGGGGGACGCCAGGAAGCGCAATTTTTCTCGCCTGCTTTCGCTCAACTAAGCCTTTTAAATCGGCTTCATCCCGGGCGCCAGAGCTGAATGCGACAGTGGACACCTGGACCCCAACACCTGGATAAAGAAGGTTCCGCTGGGTTTTAGTGGGTATTCTAGTACGGCCAGCGAGTCTAACACTCCCGGATGTAAGTTTTGACATCCGGCAAGCATAAAGCATTTCTGAGCGAAAAATAAAAAGAATCTTTAGAACGTCCTCGGTGATTTTAATACAGAAACGTATGGAGTTATCAAGAAATTTCCTTATGGAAGATTTAGGTGTGTGTCTAGTTCGTAATTTAGTAAGTTTATTATTTCTTACCGGTTAGCTTTTGAATTGACTATAGTCTCACCGGGTAGTAATTAATAACAACGTCTAAGAGGGTGTGCTTACTTGGTATTTTACCACTAAAAGATTATTTAAATACTTTTTAATTGCTGACAGCTAAGCGCTTGACTGTGATCTCACCTGATGGTAAGTGATAATACAGTCTAAGATGGAAGCGCGTTAATCTGGTACATGGCGATAGACCTCATATGATTTCTACACAGCAGAACACAAATCTCTTTGTTTGGCGGTACGTCTTTGCTGGTAGGGTGGTAACTAGCCACGGCCGAAGCCTCCCACCAGTCCAGACGCAGAGAAACTAGAAAATATAATTCTCAAAAAGAGGTCTGTGCTAGCAAATCTAGTACTCGCACCACTGCGCCAACGAGTCCGTCAAACGTCAACACATTATAGTATTACACTGGAACTCCAAAGTTTTGGATATATTATCATTCCAACTTATATATATATATTGTTTGGCGGTACATTTTTGCTGGTAGGGTGGTAACTAGCCACGGCTGAAGCTTCCAGTCCAGACTCAGACAAATTACAAAATACAATTTCCTAAATTCGTCCTACCGGGGATCGAACCCAGGACCTCCGCTAGCAAAGCGAATACTCGCACCACTGTGCCAGAGAATTGAAATTTGATAGGAATATTCCTTTTTCCGAATACAAGTCAACTAAGACCAGATTTTGCGAAATTTTACGCGCAACGGTTTATTTTTATTTTATTTTTCTTGTCGCTGGGAAATGCTTTTACGCACCCCGGGCAGGGAGTGTGGGACTCACTGAAAGATCAGAATACACACTAAAACCCAGTGGAACCCTCGACATCCCTGAGTAGAGAACCAGAGGTACGAGTACACAATCCACTCTGGTACCCCGGATGTAGCCGTCTCATATCAATAGCTTATGGAGGGGGAAGGAGATACGCAAATCTACGCATCCTGCTTCTCTGCGTCCTCCGTCGGATAGGTGGAGAGCCGATGACATTTTGTCTCGCTCTCTCCGAAGCCTCCTTCAGCGACATTACGGATTCACAGAAGGTAGCGACTGCCCTCCAGCCCGTCTCGTTAGCAAGCATTGCGCCAACTATGCTCACCAACGAGAGGTTCCCTCCAATCAGCGACACCAAGACGTGTCGCTGAGGTCCCCATGCGGAACACTCTGCCATTGTGTGATGCGCCGAGTCTGTGGCAGCACCACACTCGTGGCAGGCGGCCGATTCCTCACAGCCGACAACCTGATGCAGGTATTTACCAAAACAACCGTGTCCGGTTAACACCTGCACCAGTCTGTAAGAGAGCGATCCGTGCCCTCTGGCTAACCATTTCTCCAGGAAGGGACGGATCGCCTCCACAATGGCTACACCCGCATTTGGGGATCCGAGATCGTCCTTCCACCGTTCGATTAAGGCGTTATCCGAGTGGGCCCATGACTGAGCCTCGCCACTATCAGGTACCTCACCCCTAGTTCTTCCAGCCGCTCTGCACTGATAGGCGGCTGCAAGAACTTCCGCCCGTAGCTCCCATGGGGGATCGCCTGCCAGGAGTGTNCACATCTTATACTGTATTTTAAATTGGAATTTTAAGCCATTTCTTAAAATTTCTGTAGGTCATAATTTGTAGGTATTTTATAGGTTTGAAATCTTTTTTATAATTTACTTCGTAAAATAGATTTTCACTCATTTATTTGATGTAATTAAATGAACGTTATATATGTGTGTATATATATATATATATATATGTTTAAGTTAACACATACTTATATATATATATATATATATATATATATATATATATATATTACAGGCTTTAATGAAAATTGTAATTATGTTGATAATACGACAAAATGGTTGTATTTAAGGATGATCTACATCAATTTTTAGTATAAAATTATTTTGTTGATTTTTTTTTGTGATTTAATTGTCTTTCATATACACTGCATTTTACATGAAATAAGTCCAATATAATTTTATATTTATATTATAGCTATGTGTATATCTTAGGAATTATTGGAAACTTGACTGGTTTTTGTGTTTTTAGTGGTAATGTAGTTTTGAAGGTATATAATAATTGCTTTTTTTCCCACATCAGTTATCAGCGTAATCGACGACTTTCTGCTATTATTATTAAGATTACGGAGTTAGGTTCAATAGAAGCCCTTAGTTGCTGTAAAACCGGAATTTTAAAAATATTTTACCATACAATATTGCAGTACAGAAAGTAAGTGTGGCATCTCTGGGTAATTGGCGTACAGCTGCGTACTACAAAAGGTTCAAGCATTTTTTGTCCTTTCTCGTAAACAAACTTGCCAACGCATGCCGTCTTGGAATATAAAATGTTTATTCATTTAAAATAAGCTTTAAGTAAATTTATCTTAGAAAAACACGGTAAGTTTTACTTTATAATGCAGTTTAGCATTCGCTTGCTTAGTAAACAAACTCAGTACACAAATAGAAGCTTATTAAATGCTCAGCGTTATATTCATTTATATTAAAAAAGAATATAAGGGGAATTTCTATTTATAAATTGACTTATTTTAAAAACTAAGTTAATACTCTTAAATTGTAATGATAATAAAGTAAAAAATAAAGTAAAAAAAGAATTAATTTGTTTATTTTGGCATTCCCGAATTTGTTTTTTTAAGTTTCCTTATTTCTTATTGAAATGCTCGAACGTAGTCTTCTTCTTTAAAACGCCAATAGCAAACAAAATAAGAATTATTTTAACCCATTGTTTCCTTTAACTCAAGTAAATGTATAGAGAATTTCTCGTTCGTTTTGAAGTAGTTGTTTTACAAGATAAAAATCAACTACTGTAGAAAGAAATGTAGAATCGCTTTCCATTTGAAAAATATAAATTCACAACGTTTCGAATAAACTTCCACATTTTTATTACGTTTTAAAATACAATGTAGCTTTGAAACCATTAGAGCCAATTGTGTGCGGTCCATGACGGTCTATTGCATAGCATTTTACTGACAAAAAGCGCACTGTTTTGTGAAATTGGTCTGTCTGGAATAATTTGGACAAAGAAACTAACAACACTTTTCACACAGACAATACTTTACATTCGCCATATTTCTAGCCCCAGATTATCTGTTTTTTTTTTAACGTAGTGAAAACGAAATGAAGATACAAATCTAAATAAGTACTCGCTTCTCCATAGCAGATGTCCTGATTTCGATTTCTTGCGGGGAAAATTTAGGACATTGTATCTTCTAATTTGTCTTACTCTGGCCTGGTGAGAGACTTCGGCCGTGTTAAGTAATCATCCTGCTAGTAAAGACACGTTGCTAATCAAAAAGTTTTCGTACCGGTACGATGCTGTGTATAAAGGAGTACTATATTAATTTAGGATATTACAAATATAAATAAGATAGTCATACTAATAAAACAAGGGCTTTAACGCACGTTGTCTTTTTCCTGTGCCATTAATAATGACAAAATTCGTAAATTCTAAACAGCCTAATTTGTTTTGAAAGACTTCAAATTCTATATTTATATATAATTTACATTCTACCAATCAAAACTAATAGAATTATGCAATAACGGTCTCATATTTTTTACCTTAAATCATAAATAAAATAATATAGAATAATATAGTTTAGAAAAATTTAAGGATAATGTGGCTAAAGTTACAAATTAGTGTACGAAAGTGTCCAAAAATGAAAAATCCAATTCGATATATACGGTTTTTATATGTGTTTGTTTTTCTGAAAAGTTTTTCCGCCCTGATGAACAATTTAGAATTTACGAGCTATCACGTTGATGCTTTCTAGAGTCGATATATTAATAGTGAATTTGCAATTAATGAAAAAAACTTTCAATCTTCTCGACGCTCTCGAGTTTGTAATAAATTATTATCATAATATATATTCGCAGGCAAAACAAGTTGTTTGAAGTCCCTTATACGATTAATTTTCTTATCATAATTGATTTAAAAAAAAAAACACGATCGTAACAATCATTAATCACTTTTTTACACAAAGGTGGCAGCAGAAAACTGGGGGCTTAGAAGAAATGACGGAGCTCACGAAAAATCGACAGTCATTCCTGATAATAATGTAGAGGGATCTCTCTCGATAATTAGGGTAATGTTATGTACATACAAATATTAGGGCGGATTCGGTCTAAGTCCGAAGGCGGTTTTAACGATTTAGGTCAGGTAAGCATTATTAACGATTGCGGTTATTTATCCAACGCAACGGTTGTCTCAGTAGCTTTCTTTGTTGTAAATTAAATTTTACATGACTTCTTTAACAAAGCCCACATATCTCTTGGTATATGGTATCTTTATCACAAATATTTGTTTGTTCGTAACTGCTACTGGATATGTATGTATGTACTGTATTGTAACNTATATATATATATATATATATATACACACATATATGTATTAGTTTATTTATGTATACTTCATTGCTTACCTCCTATATTACTTTCAGCTTTTTTAACCCAAGGTTGTCTGGAAGAAATCGCTAGTTAGCGATAAGAATACCTATTGTACTTTTATTTCTCTTATATATAAGTTTCTTGATTGTATATTTTTATCATATACATGCAATAATTTGTATAAATAAATAACAAAATACGATACATTGATAGTAATTACGGTAAAAGTACGATTTTAGGACCTTGGCTATCGTAATAAATACTCGGAACCATTGCCGCATGTGAAACTTTCAAACTTTATTGCATGTGATATTAAATCTATGTACGAGTACAATAAATAAAACGCAAGAATTGTGTCTACCTATGCCCGTTATATACTTTGAAACCATCCAATGTGTCTCATAGATGTATTTTGAAAGGTAATAAATGAGGCGAAGATGGTTTTGGACTACTAATTTCAGTCACTCACCTGGCTATCTTCAAAATCGCGATTGACTTGAGCAAAGTGTTTTATTTCGCAATACCGACACTACAGCACTACGTACGGTTTTCCTTGTAATCCCACGGGATAC
The DNA here is from genome assembly GCA_015832385.1 of Elymnias hypermnestra. Classification (NCBI taxonomy): domain Eukaryota; kingdom Metazoa; phylum Arthropoda; class Insecta; order Lepidoptera; family Nymphalidae; genus Elymnias; species Elymnias hypermnestra. The sequence goes on along the minus strand of JACTOM010000048.1, from coordinate 545,894 downwards.
GGATATACACGAGTAACATAGCTTGGAACAGCTTTTGATAAGATAATGAACCAGAGTTCTATATTAAATGAAGCAAGTGAAACTACCGTTACCAGTACATATACTTACTAGTAACAATAATAACGTTATTTTGTCTGATAGTCGTTAATCTGAAATCAATACGCCCCTGACGTGAGAGACATGCCCGTAACATAAAATACTTTTGTAATCGTATAATTATGGCATTCTCCAATTTCTATTTGATTGAAATGGTTGCGATTAAAGCAAAAAGCAAAACTTAAGGCTTCAGAGCCATATAATATAATCTACGCATAAGCTAGTTGGCCACCAATAATGTTGAAAAATTATTCTATAGAGTAACTTTTGCGTATATTATTAGAAAATATTGTCTTTATATAAGATCCACGGAGTTTTATGTATTTAATTTCATTAATATATAAATAGGGATACACTTTATAAACAAATAGTATAAGAAAGTCAAATTTGGCACGTGGCTTTTAAACAGATAATAT